>JAAGWQ010000079.1:0-467235 GCA_013396295.1 Fusarium heterosporum | reverse complement strand
CCTGATAAATACACAAAGACTTATTGCTTCTTTAAAAAAAAAAAGATAAAAAAAAAAGAAAAAAGACAAAAAGAGAAGTTACAATAAAGCAGAATATCTATAGTTTAAGGGATTTACTTGGCTCTGATCGGAGCTCATGGCGATATCACCGTCATAATATTCAACAAGATCGGCTTGAAGTCGAGTAACGTTGATCTATCTCAATATATATATAATAAGGGTGGAATTCAGTGACATTGACTTCTTATAGAGACCCTTGTCAACAACATCACCTAATACATCGGACAAATTTCCCGAAATGAGAGATCTTCCTTCGCTGACTGCATAATCATCCCATTCGCGCAGTTCCCACCGGTACGGTACTGCATTCTAACGGAAACGTAAGCTCCATATCTGGTAAAGTAAAGCTCAGTCTAGCCAGTTACAGTGCAGACTAACGAAGAAATAGGCCTGGGTCGCCGCCAGCGTTTTTGTCTTCTTCTATGTTGAGACTATGGTCGCTAACCTGGAAGAGATCTATAAAATCTCCGATGGTAATGACGCCGATGTCACTTAAGTCGAACTCAAGGACACCAAGAAGTGGGCTATCCTTGAGACTACGGAGCAGGCGCATCATCATGGGCGCAGGGATTTACAATTGCCTCTACCTTATGAATTGGGTAAGAACTTGACCACCACCACGTTAAAAGCAACTAATAGTTTGATCGTACTTTATTAGTCCACATAATGACAAGATATTTTGACAAATAACACGCCACTTCCTAGTTAAACATTCCGGCCATTCGTCTTGATACTGCACCTGGTATTTCTGACTGCCGTCAACACTATGACCGTGTCTTTGTGTCTACATGATGAGCTGTGGACAGATTGGGGCTGCGAAAATGGCCGAGCATTCCTTGGTATGTCTGGTGAATAAAAGGGCCAGTTGGCTTCCTACTTAATGTGGATCGATCCATTCAATCAGTCGAGCAATTATTACTGAGTCTAACCTTAATCTGTATTACCTAAGATGTTTCGTGTCTGTGCAAAATGGTATTCCTTATAATGTAACGGTGCTTAAACGTTAAAGGTTATTAGTAGTATATGCGAATCCTTGTAAGCGCTTGATTTACATGAGAGAACTAACCAAAAGTTGCCGACTTACATGAAATGGAAAGTCCTTCAATAGCACGTGAGTTAAATGTGATGTATCTCCAACCTACTTGTGCGCTCAACTAAGAACCCACCAATCGGTCAGCCAAGTTCTCGCTTCCGCCAGAGGTGACGCCAAGTTAATCTAGATGAAAGCTCTCTGCCAAGCTTTTTGCAGGCCTATCAGAGCCCGGGTAAGCTGAAAGGAGACGCCCAGACAGTCATAGTGCCAAACAGTGGCAACACGCTGGAACAGATTCTCCGACCACCCACTCGGCGATCCGACTGCAAAACCTTGCACGGGGCTCGCATGGGCAAGAACGCGCATGAAACCCTTTTATTAAGGCAAACTGCATGTTTTGAGCAAAGGTTACACTGGAATTGCTAACCCTGTTCACCTGACTGGCTGTCTCCCCGGAGCACCGCGCCGCTCAACCACTTTTGGATGGTTGTGGGGAAGAAAAGGAGTTACAGCTTCCGGCGCCCGTTTCTGGAAATAACGGATCTTGTGAACTACACATTGGGCGATGCAGCAATATAGGTGAAGAAAACGTGTCGCCAAGAGCCTCACCGAATGTACGGTAAAGACACGAGCGTACAAGAACAACGAACTCGAAATGCTAGTCTTTGTGAATATTGCCTGGCTGTTGTAAGATAAATGACTATGAGCTTGTTTGGAATAGAGACCTTTCCGTCGCGGATTGATAGTAGGCATCCTGGGATGACTTACACACAATCTAGAAACAAGGCCCGGGTTTCCGTCACCTACAAGGGAAAGGGACAAGGTTCGGTCCGTTCAACATAGACCCCTGCAAGGGCACAGCTCTCGTTTGTATATGAATGCAGCCTTTACTCTGTGTTTCGAGATCTCGGTCACGGACTCTACCCACGGCCTTCACTAATCGTCAACTGGGGATTCGTCGTTATGGTCTCCCTCCGCTCTTTATGGCTCGTGGCCCTCGCGCCTCGTAAGTCTCAATATGTTCCACTTTGATGTTTCCAGAGTGCTGACCTCAACAAGTTGCCCAGTATGTATCTGCTCAGCAGTCAACACCAGCATCTTACACCGATCCCGACACTAAGATCGTGTTCGACACATGGACTGCATCCAGCATGACGTTTGGTTTCAGTTTTCCTGAGGATGGACAAACCACGAACGCCGATGAGTTCATTGGATACCTCGTAAGGCAACATACGAAATCAAAGCTCTTCCTTACTGACCATGTACATAGAAATGCTCCACTCCTAAAGGGAAGGGCACCGGATGGTGTGGTCTCTCCTACGGCGGACCCATGACAAACTCGCTTTTACTCATGGCCTACCCTCACGATGGCGATATCTATACATCCTTCCTTTGGGCTACTGCCCAGGTCGAGCCTGTCCCGTACGAGGGTAAGGCTGTTCTGACTCAGATTTCTTCCAGCATCACTGCAGATGGCTTCACTCTTATCTACCGCTGCCAGGGATGCACTTCCTGGTCGCAAGACGGAAACTCTGGTCAGCTGGCGACCACGTCTTCGATCGCTGTTCTTGGTTGGGCACACAGCACCACTAATGTGATTGACCCCGAGTGCCCCCGTGAGGCCCGGATGCTTCAACATGAAACCCAGAGCATCTTTGGTGGCCAGCTTACTGACAACGCTTTCAATGATGAATATGACACGTGGGCTAAGCTTGCCACCAAGGTTGTCGACGGCGACTGCGGTGGGGAGCAGCCCACCTCCACCGCCACCGGGAAGCCTACTTCAACCGCTGTACCACCCACAGGTACTCCCGTCCCGGACGAGACATACGATTATGTTGTTGTCGGCGGTGGTGCTGGTGGTCTCCCCATCGCTGACCGTCTCAGCGAGGCTGGAAAGAAGGTTCTTCTCATCGAGAAGGGACCTCCATCCTCTGGCCGTTGGGGCGGTACCCGTAAGCCAGACTGGCTTCAAGGCACCAATCTGACTCGCTTCGATGTTCCCGGCCTATGTAACGAGATCTGGGCCGACTCTTCCGGCATTGCCTGCCCCGATACCGATCAGATGGCTGGTTGTGTTCTCGGTGGAGGCACCGCCATCAACGCTGGTCTGTGGTGGCGTCCCAATCCAACGGACTGGGACTTCAACTTCCCCGATGGATGGAAGGCCAAAGATATGGCCAAGTACGAGCAGCGCGTCTTTGGTCGCATTCCTGGCACAAGTGTTCCATCTATGGATGGCAAGCTATACCTCGACCAGGGCTTCAAGGTTGTCGCTGGAGCACTCAGCAAAGCTGGCTGGGCTGAAGTGAACGCTCTTGAGAAGCCGGCCGCCAAGAACCGTACTTATACCCACCCACCCTTCATGTTCTCCGGAGGTGAACGTGGGGGTCCCCTTGCTACCTATCTCGTCTCTGCCAAAGCGCGGAACAATTTCAAGTACTGGACCAATACCCAGGTCAGACGTGTTGTTCGCTCCGGCGGTCACGTTACCGGCCTTCAAGTCGAGCCCTTTGCTGGCGCCGGTTATGCCGGTACCGTCAAGCTCACTCCTGAGACTGGTCGCGTCATTCTTGCGGCTGGCACCTTTGGTAGTGCCAAGATTCTCCTTCGTAGTAAGTTTTGTCTCATCCTTGCTCTTTCAGAGTCTATTGATTCTAACCTTGCCTCCTAGGTGGTATTGGCCCAGATGACCAGCTCAACGTTGTCGCCAATTCTAGCCTTGATGGGGACTCCATGATTTCCAAAGATCAGTGGATCACGCTCCCTGTCGGCTACAATCTCGAAGATCATACCAATGTAAGTGAATGCGAAACGGTCATCGGATTGGCCGGCTAACAGTATGATAGACCGACACAGTAATACAGCACCCCGACGTCGTGTTCTACGACTTCTACGAGGCCTACGATGACCCTATTCCATCTGACGAGAAGAAGTACCTAGGTCAGTACACACAATCTGCAACTTGAGTATGAAGGCTGACTTCGAAGTAGATAAACGCTCCGGTATTCTCGCTCAAGCTGCCCCTAACATTGGCCCTATCATTTTTGACGAGATTTCTGGTGCCGATGGCCGCGTCCGATCAATGCAGTGGACCGCTCGCGTTGAAGCTAGTCTCGGCGAGACTAGTAACAGTAAGTACCACTTGAAAGTTGGTGCAATACATCAGACCAGACCTAACTGGTGAATCAGAGTCCATGACCATCAGCCAGTACCTTGGACGTGGTGCCAAGTCACGTGGTCGCATGACCATCACCAGTGCTCTTAACACCGTCGTCTCTGGTAACCCTTATCTCAACGATCCAGAAGACAAGAAGGCTGTTGTGGCTGCCCTTGACAACCTTCGTAAGGCTCTTTCTGGCGTGAAAGACCTGGTGTGGCTCCAACCCGCTCCTGGTGTCACCTCACAGCAATACGTCGACGATGTAAGTAGCTCCTGGACCTTTACTGTTGCGCAAGGCATGATCTAACGATTTATAGATGGTCGTCTCGTGGAGCAATCGCCGTGCCAATCACTGGATTGGAACCAACAAGATCGGCAAGGACGACGGTCGTCAAGGTGGTAATGCTGTCGTTGACCTTAACACCAAGGTCTATGGCACTGACAACCTTTTCATCACTGACGCTTCTATCTTCCCGGGCATGGTCACCACCAACCCCAGTGCCTACATTGTCACGGTCGCCGAGAGAGCCAGTGACGCTATCCTAGCTCTTCCCGTCTCCAAGGCCCAGGGCCAGTACAAGCAGTGCGGTGGCAATGAATGGACTGGGGACATGCAGTGTGGTAAGGGCTTCTACTGCAAGATTCTCAACCCTTACTACTCTCAGTGCTACCCCGATACCAAATGATGAGGATGATAGGAACTGCACTGCATTAGGCAAACAACTTCATGTAAATACTTTCATCGCAGCTCTGGTATATTGATATACGACGGTCGATCCTATACTATTGATATTGATTGATCATCCTCTATGTTTTCGTGGTATTCACTTTACCATTCTGCGTTCGGGCTGCATAAACTGTTTGCATCAGGAGTTTTTTTGCCCATCATTTCGTTCCAGCCTAGACCTCAGCTTCGCGACTTGGTCACTTGTAGTTCGTACACAAGTTGTGCTACATACGCTAAAAACAAGCGCGATAAGTAACCTGAGTTGCTTATTGCCGGCTCACAATTGAGTATCGAGATTGGAAGATCACACGGCGCTATAGAGCACGACCCCGAGTCATCATCCATCCAAAAGCGTTGAGGAATCATCAGACATCGGTACTACTGTGGACACCACTTCCGCAATACAACTCATAATGGTAGAGGCGTAACCACTATAGCGGGACAGTAGCATGCGCAGTGGAACCACGGAGGCTGCTCGCCCGTGTTCGGTTGTCTCCTTTCGGCAGCCTTCGGAGGAGCCATCTTCAGTGGCAATTACCAAAATAGGATGTTATTTAGACTTGGATGCCATATCGTTGCTTTACACTCTGTCGAGAAGGCGTTAGGAATGCAGTAGCCATGAACCAGGTGACTCCTTGCAGCAAATATGGGAGAGCGAGTCTTTTCTTAATCACTTTTTTTGTTTTCTTTTTTTCGACGTTGACCTGACTCTGAATCACGAAAACATTATTTATTGTATTTGAGATTTATGGTCAAACGCAGCCATAAGCCTGTTTGGTCATGTCAACTCATTGTTGTGAGATATCAACCTTACTCCACCAGAACTCAGATTGCTTTCGGCCCCATTCATCACTTGAAAACACCGCGGTGGTCCCAGCATTACCTCCGATCAATTCCTCGTTCCCATCCCCAAACCGTAACACTTTGGGATCTTTACTGTTATAAGGCTCCCACTTGGGTCGCTTGGGATATTCTCCAGCCACCGCGTTAGGATCGCCTCTTGTGATAAAGCTGGTGATATAATGGTTGAGTGTCTTGGCCAAATCCTCCTGCGTAGGAGAAACAGCAATAACTTTAGGATCGCAAACCTCATATCGCATATTATCTGCGTGCTGGGCGCCGTTATTCACAGTACTCACTGCTGCCCAGTGGTAGAGGTAGACTGGTACAGACGACGAGGCTAGTTCAGCTGTTTGTCGTGCCGGAGCAACGTAGGCGTAATGAGCGTATGCAGCCTCGATACGTTTGTATTGAGAACCCATATCCTTTCGGGTCTCCTTGAACTCAGAGTCCTCATACTTGGCAGGGTCTCTGTAAAGCTCCTCAATGGTATCCAAGTCTTCGGAAGAGAGCAAGGGTAGCAGTTCGGCCCAGAAGTGTCGGAACTGAGAGGACTCAGACATCGTCTTGTCGACGTAGAGCGAGCCTTCGTTGGTGGTAAAACCTGTCATGATAGGTACCCTGTGCCACTTGCCCTGCTTCCATGTCTCGAGCGGTGGCCGTGCGATAACCTCGCCGTCAATTACGGGCTGGAATGCCCAGCGCAAAGAAGGATTGTATTTGTCGAAGACGACTGTCTGCGCATCGGTGATTACCTTTTCTGGTTGCTTCCGTAGATAAGGGAAGATCTCATTCTCTGGGAGATTTTCAGGTACGCCAACTTCACGAAGGAAGTCCTTGAATTGAGCTTCGTGGATGGGCGAATCATATGGTCTGACTGCTCGTGAGGTGGGAGCACCAGACTCTATAATGGCTTTATGGAATAGAGGTGCGACTCCTTCCTTGTAATGCATAATATGATGACCGATCTATCTGGATATTAGTATTTTATGCCGCATTTCAAGTTGGCAACTTACGGAGTGAGCACCGGCTGAAAGACCGAACAGCGTGACATTCTTGGGATCGCCTCCAAAAGCCTCGATGTTTTCTTGAACCCATTCCATCATGAGAATCTGATCCTTCAGGCCCAAATTGAGAGCACCCTCTTTGGCGCTCAAACTCGAAGGCAGAAATCCCAAAGCTCCGATACGATAATTAAAGCTTACAGCGATAAATGACTCAGGTGCATTAGCCACCATTGACGCCGTCTTGTGCATATGCGCTGAGCCTCTGTTGAATGCGCCTCCATGGATATACAGAGCAACCGGCAATTTCTCATGCTTATCCGCTGACTTGCGAAAGACATTGACTGTCAGACAATCCTCGCTCTTCTCAAGCGGCGGTCCGGGAAGAAGTGCTTTGCCGGGACCTGCAGGGCCGTACTTGGAGGCGTCGATGACGGCGTCGGGTGAGGGTGATATTTTGACTGGCAGACGGAAGCGAAGGTCTCCGATGGGCGGTTGAGCGTAGGGGACGCCTAGCCATCCATCTACAGGTTGGGGTAGGGAGTCGTTCAGCTTCACGCCGACGAGCTTGCCCTGGGGCAGAGAAATGGTGGGAGAATCTGGATTAATTTGGCTACCCATTGTGATTGTTGGATTCGTAATGGCGATGGATTTTGCACAAGAGATTGATGTGATTAAATTATAAATACAACCAAGATTCAACGCTGACGAAGCCCAATATCGGGGGGACGCCGTCACTGCTCGGAGTTCAAAAAGTGGCCCGGCATCACCGGCGGCTCTGTTCCGACAGCGGGTTTAGCGATATCTACACTGGAGTTAGACGAAAGATAACCTGGAATCGGTCGCTATCGTTCCTGGATAGGAAATAAATAGTGCATATCATCGTTCACTCGATCGGCCAACTTCTCTTACCCCGCAGGCTCGCCCTTGAATCTGAGACCGATCTCTACAACTGCGTTCGGGTATTATTTCTGGTGGCCGAGTATCGGAGATGGAGATAATCCCGCAGAACTGGCAGGAAGCTGATGCTGTTGAGAGGTGAGCGTCGATTTCCAAACATAATCACATCGCTGGGCAGAACCTGTGGAATTGATAATACTTTTTCCTTCTTGCGTCAGTTTCAGCATTAGGTATATAGTTTTGAGTCTTGCTCTATCGTACATCATTACTCCTCACTTTTTTCCGTCAACGCCTTAGGCCAAGGGAATACCACATCATATGCGGCAGCTCCCGTGAAGAAACAAAGCCCAAGAACCCATTCCTTACTATACAATCGCAGTGGCCTCGAGCCATCGTCATCGGAGAGCCGTACCGCGAGAGATTCATTTCCAAGATACTCTTCATCGGGTTCATTCTCGGACCACAGTGATGTGAATACATGCTCGGGTCCTTCGTCATGCTGACTCAAAAGCGAATCTGCCTCATTGATACGTTGATCACGAATAAAAATCGCCCTTGCCGCTGTAGGTTCGCCAAATCTATTACAGAGATAACCCAGTGATAATGACTGGTCTGCATCCATAGCCCTCACCACTTCCCTGGCCATCAGTCTTCGATACCTAAGGCTGAAAGATTCCTCCTCGCCCGTGACAAAAGCGTCTTCCTCTAGAAAGTCTTTCACATCGTTGGCTATCTTGGCATCCTTCCTGCCCTTCTTGGCCACGACCAACTCAGCCAATTGTCTGAGGCGAGTGCGTTGGTAGTCTGAAAGTTGTTCCTCTCCTTTCTGGCTTGGCTGCGATGGTCTTGGCGATGATCGGGGTGCTCTGAGTGTTTCTCCCAGCTTCCACAGATGACCCCGTGTCATAATGCCATCTTTGGTGAGTTTAACGTCAACAAAGCGACAGCCTTTATTATAGGTTAATTTTGGCTCGCCCTGTGGAGATTGGAAGTCGTCAAAGAATAGACTATTCATCTTCTCAATGATGGTCCCGCCACCTTCACACGGCTCACCATTCTTCAAAATCTCCCCGTTCAAGAGACGTAATGCCAGTATTGACAACTCGAGGCTTGGACCAGCTTCGTTGTCCTGTTGGAGGCGTGTGATATCTAATCGCGTCGCGTACTTGCAGCAATTGGCGATAATGGCTAGATAGTCCCATGGTTCAAGCACTCCTCTCTTTCGAACATCAGAGATAATAGTACCCGACATGGAACTTGAGGATGGCAGAAGAAGCTTATATCTTCCCGCTGTGTCCAAGATGTGCGCGATCTTCGCCTCGTCTTCGTCGGTAACGAAGTGATGGCGACGAAATGCAAGACAGAACCCGGTGGCTTTCTCCGAGAACCTGGCTGATTGGATACTCAGCTCGCCTGGAACAACACCAAATTTTGGTTCCTTTCCGCTACGTAAAGACCTCTTTGCCTTCTCGAGGTCAGAGTGGTGGTGGATAAGAAGCGTCATCTTGATGCCAGCTCGATAATTTTCTTGGAACGTCCACGCCCTCCTCCACCATTTATCAGTAGTAATTGTGTATAGCAGATCCAACATTTTCCTTGCTTGACCATACTCTGCATTTTTGGACAACGCAAATCCGCCGTCATGCCATTTCACCATGACACCGCGCAGGATGGCGGATAAAGTCGCCATTTCGTCTGCGCTCTGGATAGGGCGCCCGAGAAGTGCGACAGGGTGATTACTGAGTGAGTAGACCCAGTCCATAGCATCAAGGGCGTGTCTCTTTTCCTTGCACTCGCCATGCGAACATACCGGCTTCTTGCACTTCTTTTGCGGTATGCTATGCCGATCGATCCACAAGAGCGGCACGTCGTGACATTGCATATATTTTGTGACTCTTTCAAGGATCGAGTTTCGAACTGAAGAGCGCCAAGCCTCTTGACCGTCTCTAGTCTCGATCAAATGCCCTTCATCTTTGGCGTTCTGTGTCTCGTGGTCCGAAGCATCCCACGTGTAGGATAGGGCGACAAAGTTACGGTTCTCGAATCCGTCAATGGTCTGGCGGAACCAATAAGGCGTTTCGCGCTTCTCGTCCCTGCCATCATTAAGTTTTCTCTTCTTGGATTGTCGCAGGCCCAGACATTGAAGGTTCTCGACGATCCATATCATCTTTTGCTGTGGGATTCGGCATTCTTGTATCTCTAGTAACGATGGGATTATGCTAGATTCATCTTCGGATGCGAGTGCGTCATCAGGTGTTCGTTTTCCGGCCATATTTGGGGCCGCGGTTTGCACATTTCGGGTCTAGGGAAAGTTGTTGATTGGACATCATTTGATGACCCCTTGAGATCACTTCTGCTGGGATGACGACGTAGGTGACTTTAGCGTGTCGGACGCGTCACCACCCACCAATCATATGACCTTAATCCCTTGAGGACATGTAGGGTAGGGTCTTCCTGCCAAACTCCTATTTGTGCTTACAAAAATCTCCATTGTCATAAGGTACAGCTTTAAGCTATGAAGGTCTATCGCATAAAAAGAATCATAAATGCGTGGAATAATATCATTATTTGAATGTTATCGTTGATTTGATTCCGTTTGGAATCCAATTACTCTAGTAACGTAGATCTGTTCTTTCATAAAGCTATTCATGTTGAAATTCGCAGTGGCTCCAGAGAAAACAACGATAGGCAGCACATACCTGGAATAGCCAGTGAGATAAACGTTATCACTGAAATAAATCGTGTTGTAATCAAGCACTAACCACTCAACTTCAGTTCTATATCTGACTATTTACTCAAGAACCTGGATCGACCGAGAAGCTGAATTCATGGTCTTAAACTTGATGTTTTTTCTTGTCTTGTAACCTTGATTCATTATAAATGGGTGTACAACAAGGTCAGCTTGAAGTCGAGATGATGACGATGACGATCTGGGAGGAGAGGTTTGGAGGGAGAAAGTTGCGAGAGCCTGATTTCTGATAATCAGGCTGCGCAACACGCTTTGAGGGGGCGGTGTAGTATGTCGCATTGCCATTACACGATTGCTTCAGACCGTGCATACTGCATTTTGATTTGGTACCAATCCAGCGGAGTATTCAAGTCGCGGCGAACGTTCTTATCGTATGTAGTCATAAAATTGGCCATAGTCGTGGCATTAACACTAAACTATCGTAGTATCCTTTAGAATCCATCATAATCATTAAACGGTCATAACCCGAAAGGCCTGCTGTCTACAGTGCTCTTCCTACCATCGCCGCCGGGGGTATTTCAGGTTCACCCCACAGACCATCCGTACTTTGATTATCCTTGGTATACGCAGATAAATTCTCCACGTCGACCTCGCTAACAACATGTATCCTGTCATTCGGCTCTTGGGCCGGCTGAAGTTCCTGTCTCTTATTTGACGCAGTGATTGTTGTGTTTGTCTGAGTATTCCCACAGTAGATACGCTCCTTCGTACTCGCAGTTGGCTTGGTACCTCCCCTGTTCATGGATGATAATGGCATGGTGCTTTGATATTGCGAGTTTTTGGTTGGGTGAGACGTTGTTCCACTACGGTTTCGGACGAACTCGATAAGTTCACTCAAAACTGCAAACTCAAGCTTGAGTTTGATCGAGTAGGTGACCAACTTGATGCCTTGTTCCCAAACGTATAAGTCCTGAAACTCAATAACCACGAGAGATATATCCATCAGGACAATGACGAAATTAATCGTAAACAGCTTGTAGAGCATGATCCGTGTGTTGCCAAAAGCTGTCTTGAGGATATCAACCGACTTCCAAAGGTAAAGGGCAGAGATGATAAGCTCTTGCAGATAGAAGCAGCACATCGAAATCTTCTCGCATATGTTGAAAACGGTGTTGAAGCCCTGTCTGTTGTCGGCGGGACTATACTCTGACCCAAAGAGTAATACAGTCATTGCTGTATGCTACGAACTTGTCAGTTGAAATTGTTTACACAAACTAGGAGCACTAACCCAAGTAACGCCATTAATTATGATCATAATAAGTACGAGTCGCAAGATCTTCTTATCGTTGAGGATCAGGTGAAGTCGGGAATATAGCACGACAGATTGACCAGTTATGACAAGAACCCAACCTACGGTCTCGATGACCATGCCGATGTAGTCGTGGATCAAATCGAAGTAAACGAAAAGCCATCCCAGGCAGTATGGGATGACCCCGAATGATGCCAAAAGAATACTCCAAAAGTAAAGGCCCGCTTGTCGTTTGAAGGTTAGTGAGATTAGGGTGAGTAACTCGATGGCGTTATAGAGGGCCAACGTCGATGCAACCTGTGTTGGTTATCAGTACAATCAGGCTTATGTACAGGATGTTGGCAAGAGTTGAGACTCACAACTACAAAGACGTCCCGCCCAATATATACCATCTCATCAATCTTGGCATGGTGAACGTCCCATTTATCTCGGTGGGGTAACATCATAGTGGTTGAAGGTCGAGCGATCCCTCCGGAGTAAGAGCAAGAGATTCGGTGTATTTAAGACGTGCGAAGTGCCAAGAGTTTTGAAACTGATGGTATGCGTGGGCTGAGTAGATAAGTAAAGATGTTACGGGTTTACACTAAATTAACCTTGAGCTAAGGTAAGGGACCCTTGGGCTGAGATACGGGCTATGTTTAAGAACAGTCTCGATCTACACTCTCTGACCTCAGTTTGTGGTAGAATAACGTTAGTATGACGGAAAGACACGCTCAAACCTTCCGGATCGATGGATTATTGAAAAGTGTTAGGGATCGCTAGGTTGGAATCCCGACCTGGGCCTAGTAGAGAACGTAGCGCTTGATCGAACGATGACCAAGTGCGCGACGCCATAGCATTCCAAGGCCCGCCAAGCCCGGGATATGACTGGTGACGATGAAAGGAACTATTTATTCGCGAGGTTCTTGTCAGATTTATGATTCGGCGGAGCAAGTCTTGTTGTTAAATATCGAAGTATCAACCGATTGTGGCTATCACAAGTGCCCGGGTCTGGACCATTTACCTATCACGTCGAGACTCGCCGAGTTTCTTCGGGGATGGCCTTTGACGACCTGACGCACTCTCTTCTCTGATCTATTCAGATATCCTCATATTCTTAACAGCTATCTATCTGGTTGGAATTCTGTATCTTCACATGAATTTGGAGCAATCGCGACGATCAATTCCTGCCAGGAAGCCCACCTTGCAAGATAATGTCGTGAAAAGACGGGGTTGAGACATTCCGAATAGAGACTAAGACAGATGCAGCCTGCAATCTTGTCTGAGGTTTAGCGTCGATTCGCTGGTGTCGCATTCAGGGCGTTGGCTCCAAGTTAAGCTTCTGTTTATAGTTGTCCATCCCGTTTGCGACCTAAGCTTATATTTTAAACCACTGTACCTCTACAAGCTCTGGTGGCCACCCTACATGGACTCTCCTCTTACTACGGGTTTAATGTACATCAAGATCCAAGTAACCGACGAGATATTTTACTGATAAGTGTCTACCATTACTTCATGTGATATTGCTACTCGTTTTCTGTCACAGTACATTAACTTCTATATGGCTCTACGTAGATGCCGCGTGTTTGGAAACGGGCTGGTGGCCTGTCGTACCTCCATTACGTTCTTGGTATCTTTATGCGACTGACTCTTGGCTTGGTAAGATTGCTGTGTATAGATTGTTTCAAAAGCGATCTTTAAGCCATAGGAGAAGCACAGGGGTGATACTATCTGCCTCGATGGACTCAAGGATGTCTGGGGTCGTCAATTCGGAGAGAACTAATTTGCTTATCAATTTTGAGGACATCGTAGCCGCGCTAATAAATGCCAAGAATCATCTCGACACTGGAATGATGTAAGGGGTGTTATTTCCGGTGACACAAAGTCGTTCTGCTTATGCAGGCAGTCAGTTCTCAACAGCCTTGTCCCTCGCTGTGGAGCAGGAATCTTCTTCATAGTTCCCAATGAGGTCCGAACTAAAATTTAATCTTGGCTGTATCTAACGGCCGAAGGTTGAACACGCTGGACCCGAGGACTCTTCCCTCACCCTCATAGCTGCAGTATTCCTTTCACCACGCCAGCTATTCCTTGTCCTCCATCTTCTTTCTCTTCTGTCTTACAGTTCCACCTTCGTACTAACCACTCTCCACCTAGAGGAGCTAGTCTTATCGAAGTGAACTGCCACGGACTTCTGAGCCCAGAAACGCACATCTAGTAATAACCACGCTGCAGGCCGGTGGCATGACGTAAGTTGCCACAATGTTATCTTTTTTCATTTCGATGTTCGCAGCTAATCTTCTAGCCTGAACAGAAGTCAGCTTACACATCAGCTGTAGTCTCAATAATAATACGGCCTATCTATATAGCCGGTAACGGCACTGGCGATGTGCATGCTGTTGTACTGCAGCCCAGCAACTATTCACTTCCATCATGTTTGATCGGCTCCGTGCGCCCGTTCATGTACGGCTGCTGACGGGGGACTTCTTTAAAGTAGCTCGGCCGGCCATCCTCCTCGACTAGCTCCAGCAACCTATCGGCCTTGAAGTCTATCATGAGACCGCTAAGCCACTCCCCATCTGCCATCAATGCGACACTGCAGTGCCAGGGTGTCGTGAAGCCACTTTTGGTGTTGAGTAGGCTTAGGGATATCTTGTGCTCTCCGGTAGACTGATGAATGCTGAGACGTAGATGGTTTGGGAAGCGTGCTTTGACAGCTCCCGCAAATGCCTAATAAGCAGAGGCTCTGTTATCCTCAAGGGTCTAGTGGGCACCATGGGATTGGAGCTTACGTATCCATGGACCAGCATCTGCTTGGCGAGATACTTAACATCCTTCCTGTACCTGACACCACCTCTGGGTGCACCGAAGATGTACTGCAGGTCCGACTTGAGGAAACGACTGTACCCCTTGTACGTCATGAGCGTATCTGGGTTCGTGGCAATCTCGCGGTCGATGTCGATATCTCCGTCTCGACAGTAGACGTTGAACAGGGTTCGGCGGAAGTTCGTTGCATTGGCAACGTACGTCAGCTCTACAAGCTCATCAGGTAGATTCTTCACAGTGACCAGATCCTGAAGACGAGAAAATACGAGATGGGGGAAGCCCTTGCGCTTGGCCATGGCCCGTAACGCCAACCCGTAGTGCCAGGTCTCTTGATCAGAAATGCCGAGCAAATCTAAATTACAAGAGAGAAGTGTCAGTGGTGTGTCAACAGCACGAAGATTTCGAGAGCCTGAGCAGAGTATGCGACTTGAACGAACCATTGTAAACTAAGCCATCGGAGATGATTGTCAGCTCGGCGCCCGGGTTGTAGAACTGGCGAATTGCGGCACACATGGAGTTTAGTCTACTGAGTGCTAATTCCTCAGCTTTATCAGGGAGACTACCCAGTACTTTCTCCACCTTATTTGCCGACTTGAACGGAAATGCTGGAAGGCACATGTCTACCCTTTGCTGTGCCCTGACGAAACGTGAGATAACGGTTAGGAACTTGGGTCTGCCGGCTTTGTGTAATTCTGCGGTATTACTGAATTTATGAAGAGAGCATTCTAAAATTATATTCAGGATCTTATTAGATGTGTCTAAGATCCTCGTTTCGCCAGGGTCTTCCGCATCGTTATTTGTAGTATGAGGACCCGCCACGTTGGTTGGGACACTAGAGTTGGAAGATCTCGTCGACATAGTGTCGTGAAAAGAGATAACTGATGTAACTGATCCGACAGCTGGTGTCTGTAACTTCAAGACACCGGTTTTAGGTACACTGGCAGCTTTCGAAGACATATCCGTCGCATTGACTGCGGACTCGATTTTAGCGAGATCAACTGTGTCGGCTATCGCCTTGATGATGTCTGTTGTAGTTTTGGTCTCTTTGGGCGTCTCCTTACTGTTACGTGCAGGTTCCGGCTTGCCCACAGTCTAACAAGACTGTGGAGTCTGCCGATCAAGAGTTTCGGCTGCCATGTCTGCGATTCGAAAAGGCAAACTCGTCACGGCGGAAGGTAAATATGATACAGGAGCAAGGCAGAGATGTTTGGACGATGTAACACTGAACGTGTGCTGTGGAGTATTGTTGTGATTGACTTTGTCCTTACAAAGGTGTTCTAGAGTTTCTTGATGCATGTCAATCACTGTGGGCAAAGCGACGGAATAAAATACGACCCGGTCCTTGGGATTGGAAATAGGCTGTCTTTTTGAACGCTCCTCAAAGCGAATTCTCGCTGTGACCGCCCAATCATTGCATCTCATTTTCAGCGATTCCTAGTTTGCTGCTTTTGGGTTATGAGACAAGGGATATCTTTGAAATCTTCGATGTCTTTCTGAGATTATTTGGTGAGACCAACGAGCGATTGTCCATCACACAGTTAACTAGAGTGATACTTGAATGGCTGGAGGACAAGACACCCTGAATCATGTGCCAGGTGCATCGAAGTGCTATTCACTAGAGATCACAATTATTATGACGCGATTTAAGCGAGACTATTGGTACAATCATCAAAAAGAGATGTCAAATTATGTTAACTACGGCTATAGAAGGTAGGTGGGGTAAGTGATGCTTGGAGAGCGTCGTTCGTTACAACATGAAAGGTTGGGAGCATGCTGTCAAAAGAGCTCGTCTCAGTCCCGTGTATATAAACACTTCGGCCGCTCTGATCACTCCAGTCGATTGACATGCCAGCCGCAGTTGGAATTTGAGTCAAACGGCTATTGCGACTCTTGCAGTCCAGGACACCGCTACTAGTCTTGTTATGACCGAGCTGGACATCGTCCTTATTTTTCGAGCTCTTGTTGGAGGATAAAAGGGAGCCAAGTAAAGGTTTGAGTTTTTGGCGCATCCACGCCCATATACATGGCAAGTTCGCTGTGACAACGGCGACGAAAGATTCTCGTACGGCCCATGCTGCACCCTCTTCTGGACCTGTTTCGGGGTTCTAGATGGTGTTAGCGTTGACTTGGAGTTTGTGCATGGAGACGTTACTTACGAGAAGGATAAGAAAACATCGCAATAATCCAGCGATCATAACAAATATGGCACCGGAAAAGATGACCAGTAGACAGTATTTCTTTATTGTTGGAATTCGAGCGCCCCAAAGCATATGGATCGGAATGGCTAATAGGTAAGCATCGGTGACGACGTTGAGGCACACAATGACGAAGATGTATATCTTTGACAAGGCAGGGTGACAGAAGTCTGCAGCAGATTAGTACAAGTCTTGAGTGTCGAGGTATTAAACTTACTACCGGGATCCGGACTGATTTGCCAGAAATGGTTGAATGGTTGGCAGGTGAGGAGAATACTGCATACGACTGCGACATATGTCGAGGCAATTAGAACAAAGCCAATATAGACACGGATTTTGTAGCCGTTCAGTCCAGCCTGTCTGGTCAGTGCTATCTCCACCCTTCATGGCACGTCAAACATACCGTAAGTCGATAGTAAAAGGCGCACAACGCACACTTGATTGTCCAGAGAACAGTTGCATACATGACCCAACCAGCGATCTGGATTTTGGATCCATTAACTCTATGTCCGTTTCAGCTTTTTTGCATTCTGTCGCATCACATGCAACAAACCTCCATCCATATTCGTCACTATCCGGCGACAAAGCTTCGCGCTCCTTGTCCGTCATACCACTATTCGTCAAGCCATGGAACTGAGATCCGACCGTGTATGCGAGAACAGTCTCTATTGTGTATGGAATGATGGCCAGTAGCATCAGATAATCGTCAGCTTCGAAGTTTCGGATCCCGGCCTGCCGTATTCTTGCATATGTCCGTAGTAGAATCACCAATATGCCGATCGATAGTAGAGTAAACGCCTCTATGGCGAATTTATTGTCGATGGTAACCATGGTCGTGAGGGTTGGTGAGAAAAAGTATGTCCACGAAGGAACCGCGAACCGAGGGTGGTACAGACTATTTAAAACCCAGTCTCACTTTGTTCATGTTGTCACAGCCAGGGACTATCCATGAAGCAAATCATACTATGTTAAGATTTTAGGGGCATTTCCAATTGCCCAGGGAGCACTCCGTCATCAAGCGTCATGCCAGCTAGATTAATCGACGTATCCTGGTGTAAATGATGGTAGATCAATGCACAGTATTGAAGAAGCATGTGTCCGATTAATCGGTAATTGATAGCGAGTGAAACACGCTCAGACGTAGAAGTGGATTGCGCTAGAAGAGAATATGTTTGTGTCAAGAGCCTGAGGAAGTGGTCTTGCATGATGAGCTGGCCAAAGCTCAACACCGAGTCGATTTTATGAGGCTAGAAACCACTTAGCCTTGCCATCATGGAAGTCTGGTCAAATAGATGTCTGTCTGTGCTTGTTTCAAACAAAGCGGCTTCCCCGGCGTCTAGCAAACACGTAGATAATTGAGCTTGTTCGCCTTACGTAGTAGATGTCTAAAAGCATTGTGGGACAATTATTCAAGACAATGGCTAAAATTGACAGGTTGTCTCAGATATCTCAAGATGATCATCTCATACGAGATCTGGAGAATTCGTTCGTGACTGGTCTAAGTCGGTCCGAAATGAACAGAAAACAGTCTTTTAGTGTACTAGAGTATTAAGATTGAAACAATTATCCATCCCCTCCTCAGCAATCTATGTACAGCAAAGGCGTATTACGAACATGTAAGCTAAAAGTCCTTTTGTTGGATAGAAGAGAATTCAAAAAAAAAGAGCCACCGATTCCAAAGGCTGTTTGTTCATTTTGCCCACGCATCGATATCCTTGTGTCATTAACGCATAAATTCATGATTCACCCTCTTCGCTTTCTTAGTCAGCCGCTCTTGTTGAACAGGCTCATCCGCAGCATGCCGCCTTTCTTAGGCTTCTGATGAAAGGAGCTCTGCGCGCTGACGGGTCTTTGATCGAAGCTGTCGATGCTCTCCATGCGCTGCATCGGCTGTCGCACTACTGGAGGAGGGGCCTCCTTGACAAGCTCGCCGCGAAGAGCTCTGCCGACGTCCTGGTGCTGGCGCTCATACTCATCGTGCTTGGACTTGGCCTCGATGAAGCGATCCTCAGCCTGGCGACGTCGCTCCTCGAGAGCACGCAGTTCATCGTCGAGCTGGTTCATCTGAGCTTGGGCCTCGTGCATGAGATGGTCATACTCTTGGATCTTCTTCTCGAGAGGCTGAAGAACGATCTTTTGAATGCTGGGGCTCCCGATGCGGCTGATGTCGTCGCCGCCTCCGGGGACCGCTAGACGGTTTGGTGAAGGGGCGCGACGCTGCTGGTGCTGCTCCGAGGCCATGGATTGAGAGACGCGGCTTTGCTGGGTGTTGGGGCCTGCTCTGGGAGGTGATTCTCCGTGGGACTCTGAAGTGCGACGCGATGGTTGGCGTCTGTATCGACCGGCATCTCTGCCGTTGGGCTGCTGACCGTTCTCCATTGGGCCGGGGTAAGTCTGGGGCATAGGGGGACCTTGTCCTCTGGGAGCGTTGACGTTGATGCTGGGATTGTTGGGACCTGGAGGACCTTGACCTTGACCTTGTTGACCTGGAGGAGGTTGTCTGCGCTGCCCTGCGTTGCGAGGGACCTGACCAACCGGAACAACACGCTTCAGCAAAAGTCAATTACGAGTTTTTCAGGGGTTGGGGGGAACGGAACAAAGATTTTGCCTAGACTCGTTTGCTGCGTTCTCTAGCGCAACAAGCTAAGACCTTGAAGAAAAAGAACTCACCTGTTGCTGCTGTTGTGCTTGTGCGAGCATGGCGTCCTGCAACGCCACGTCAGACGTAGGAGACCGCACCTCGGACTCCTGGCTGAAGCGATAATCGTCGTGATCGGGAGACTGAGGCCTTCTGTATCGCGGGCTCTGGCCGTTTCTGGCGGCGCGCGCTGCTTCACGGGCGTCGCGGGCGGTACGAGGCTCAAAACCCGGGTCTTCAAGGTTGTATCTTTGCTGTTGAGGAGCCGCCATTGCAGCCATGGTTTTTTTTTATTTTATCTCCGGTGCGGGGGTGTTAAAATAGCGGTGATGATTTCGAGACAAAAGGTCGGTCGGGATTGAGAAGCCAGAAAAGAGAGTAAGTGCAAGCGACCGAAAAATGAAGTGAGATTTGATGGAATGAGAGAAATATCTACAGCGACCCAGGTCGGAGCTGGTTCACGTTTTAGTGAGAGGGAAAGGAAAGTCGATGGCTGGGGATGGAAGAGGTTGGTGTTTAACTCCTTTTCTGGGTTGGGCCTCCAGGGCGGTCGGTCATGTAACCACCAAGAGACTCAGGGCACTCACTGCACTTCCCAGCCGCCTGAATAACACAGTGTCAATTGAGTGTATGCATGCTAACCACCACAGAGTCAGTCAGTATCCATTTATCGAGTCCGCGCAGACCACTTGAATGCATCAAATTGATTCTCATTGAACCACGTTCTCTTCTCACATGTCGCGAGCGCTGAAACAGCGGCTACTTGCATTAAGTTGTGGGCTTGGCTTCAGGGATGACGTGCAGGTAATCTGGCGACAGGTGGCTGGGCGAGCGGAATACCACCTCAATAACCAGACAAAGGCTATCTCTCACCTTGTTCTGCCAGGGAATTTTAGGATGAAACATCGGATAACTTGCTTTAGTGTTCTCTCCATCTGTCGATTGAGTCTAGCCAGCCGTTGCGTCTTCTTTGAGGGTTCTTTTTTGGTGTCTTGGATGTCTTGACGCATGCACTTAATGTTACACGTCACTGCGCTGCACAGTGCAAAGCCTTTGCGCGTCGCATCAGTAACTTAACGAATCGCTGGTACAGAAGATAAATCTCCCAGTTGACAGTTGATTTTGCTGATTGACAATTAATTCTGGTGGCTGCAATTGAGGCTTACATGCGATACGACACCTCAATGATGAATCAATCCTCCGGCTTCGATGAGAAGGTCACCATTGTCCATACTCATCTACCCGGTACCTAATCTAATCACGTCGCGCCGCAAATTTTTCCACGTCAGAAGCAGAAGCAAAAGCAAAGCGGCCCGTCCCAGAGCCTCACCGCCATCCCCTGCCCGACTTGACTCAGATCTCAAACAGCGCCCAACAAGCCACACGTCGATTGCCCGTACAGGGTAAATGCTGGTCTTTGGGCCTCGACACTCCCACGTCATAGAAAAAATGGCACGAGAAGCGACCGTGCGAAGCCTCGTGACTGTTATACTCACCACATCGCCAACACCCTCGGCCCCCTCTACAGAGCTTGTATCATCAATTCTCGACTCCTTCCAACGCCATTGTCCCGCTTTGTTGGAGTGTAATGTCGTTGTGGTTTTTGATGCATTTGATCAGATAGTTCCTACAGCGCGTCTCAAGAAAGGGCAAGTTACGTCCCAGCAGGCAGCCAATTTTAGCGACTACAAGAAAAATGTCAAAGATCTGATCCTCAGTAAATATCACCATAATGCCGCAAGTATTTTTACGAGTACAAGTGCCACGGCCGATTATGGCAGCCCAAATCCCCAAAACACAGTCGACTACACAATATCGCAAACCCTCGACAAAAGGGTCGCCTTCATAGAGCCAGCACGACGCTTGGGTTTCGGCCTTGCGGTCAGGTCTGCATTGAGAGTCACTCAAACTCCTCATGTTTGGGTCCAACAACACGACTGGGCTTTGGTAGCAGATCTGCCCATCCAGCCTCTCCTACAAATCATGCAGGCCCATGAATCCAACTCGGAAGCACCTGTTAAATACGTCTGCTTGGCTGCCGTACGTATGCTCTCGTATGCCACTTCTGCCTATGCCACAGAGTTCCCGACCCTTCGAGAACTATCGGCATCTCTGACCCGCGAATACGAAGCGCCGTCACATCCTAATGTAAAGGTGCCTTTGACGCCGATGTTTTTCTGGCACGACAAGCCTCATCTGGCATCAACAGCGCACTACCTAGAACGCGTGTTTCCCTCACGTCTTGCAATGCTCCGAGGTGATTTTATCGAGGATAAAATTGGGCAGCGGGCTCGCGCTCAAATGAAAGATGGCTTAGTGAGTGAATCTCCTCCGCCGGAGTGGAAGCATATCTTTGCTTGGACTTAAATTACAATTGTCTATAAAGCAATAGCTAACAAGAACAGTGGAAAAAATGGGGCACTTGGCTTTACTATCCCGAAGACGGTAAACAACTTTGCTTGAAACACCTCCAAGGTCGAACTTGGGAGGGAACGACACGCCAAGCAGATAGAGCAGCTATGTGGCGAAAGAGAAACGAGGCCAACATGATACCGGAGGAATCAAGTATTGTGGAAGAAACCGATATCCCGGCATTTTTCGACAATTTTAAACAATGATATCATGAACATAGAAGCCCAGAAGCTATATTTACCAACAATTATAGAATCTCAATTAGGTTTTCGGAGCTACGGCAAAGCCTCTCATTTGACATGGGAGCATTTCGGACACTGACCTATCCCAAACAAGACCGCAAATCGACGCTTAACCTCCGCTGTGGTTAAACTACGATCTTTCCTATTTTAGAGCCAAAAATACCCTAATATGATGATATCTTGATCGATAGTGATGCCGGATCAATTGCCGACATCTATGCGGGGTGTTGGGGCCCCTCACGGCCAGCCGATCGCCATTCTCCATGTACATCACCTCGGGAGGTGCCTTCGATCGACTTGGCGATCTGAGAAGTAATAAGCGTAACGACAACTTAAAAGGGAAGAATTCCCACGGAAGATACACAGAGAGTAGGTAGAGAACAATTGATTCAAAAGTAACACCATGAGACTTGCCAGTACCTTTTTCGTCGCCTACAATGCCCTTCTTGGGGCTGCCCAGATCATGGGCACTCCATCTTATGAATTCCTCTACACAGTCAACGCTACGCTAGGCCAGCGCTGGCAAATCGGCGACTATCACCAAGGCAGCCGCGTCGTGATTCCCATCACAGGAGGAACCTTTAAAGGCCCTCGTCTTTCCGGAACGGTCACCAATCTCGGCGCCGATTGGGGCCTCACGGATACCAAAGGCGTTTTCTTCCCAGACACGCGATACAACCTGAAGACTCACGATGGTGTTGATATCTATATTCAAACTTCAGGCCCTACGCAGCCTGATGGACGAACTTTGCTTCGGGGAGTGTTTCAGACAGGACATCCTGATTATGACTGGTTGAATTATATCCTTGCTGTGGGAGTTCTCCAGAGGCCGCCTCCTGAGTCTGGCGGCAAATATGTCGTCATTGACATGTGGCAGGTAAGTACTTTGGTATCAATTGGGCGGATAGCAACTGATATGCGATAGATGGTCTTGCCAGCGTGTAATGGCAATGGTACGAGTTGCTAGGGCCACGACGACGGCGACTCTGGGACGATGAACATGGAGTCTCTGTGGTCAATGGGCCGAATCTGAGATCATGGATCATGGGTCACAACATCGCCGCGATAAAGCCGAAATGAGAAAACCTAGAAATTGTCCGAGAGGAAAACCTTGTGGAGGCTGGGGTAGACTAGACTTTATTTCGTACATAGACGAAAATTATAAGGTTGATCGTGTCGATAAAGTTCACAGGGAGGTTGGACTGTAATTCCAAATTGATGCAGCCTGCCACAACAACGCAGTAAACAGAATTTCTGTCTCAATGTGTGGATTGCCGTCTATCATGGATGGTTCGGTATGGAAACGGCCATGCGTCCGGGAATCAGATAATGTTTCAAGTACATTGATAACTTGGAAGCCTCAAATAAGGTGATGAAACAGATCGACGTTGAGATACTCCACAATCTTTGGGCTCCCATACTCATTCCGCTTTTTTTGACTGGAGGTTTGAGAGAAGAACAATTGATGAATGAAATAATTGTAAATTTGCCTCGCATTGGGTCGAAGACGACCTGGAGGTATGGTCACGGGAGTGTTGAAAGGACATGGAGTCCAAGTCTCGACGATTGGCATTGTAACGATGACATGATGGATGGGATTGGCTGGCAAATAAATCATCCGGGTGTACGTTCAATATGCCCCTGATATCAGATCTTTGACCTTCATTTCGCAAGTCAATCCCACATTCGACAACCCCGTTCATGCACCCCGGATCTAAGTCCCAGTCCGGCATACCGAGGTTTCAGGAACCCCTCACGCGTTGTAACTGCCGCCCTGTTATTACCTGCTAGCTTGGGCAGTTTAGCTGAATCTGGAGATAATGGTCCCACGGTATTGCCGGGCCCAGCCAATCAGGCAGGGAATCCCTGGCGACCTGCTCCATTAGGTCCTGGGGAAGCTTTTTTACCTGCAAGTTTTGATGGTGAATGTTTATGCGAACGCGGATATAAAATGATGATCGGGTCTCTCCTCTTGCACGTCCTCCTCTGGACTCAGCAGGCGACTTCATTGTCTGATATTTGCTTGCCTGACACCATGCGCGCCAATCTTTCGACTTTGTTGCTCCCCAGTCTTTTTTCAGGGCTGGGAGTTTGTGCAAAGGACGATTTTTCATCAAAGTGCGCTGCCCTCAAAACATCACTGAAGCTACCCAACACCACGGTGTGGTTCACCGAGCATGTCGCAGCCGGTGGCAACATCACTTTCCCTGACAACCACCCAACATGTACGCCCAAGAGCCAAGTTGTTGATGTCGAACTATGCCGTGTGGCCATGTTTGTCAAGACTGGCCCTGCATCCAACCTCACCTTGGAAGCTTGGCTTCCCTCCAACTGGACTGGCCGTTTCTTGAGCACTGGAAACGGTGGTATGGCTGGCTGTATTCAGTATGGAGATGTGGCATACGGCGCCAACTATGGTTTCGCTACAGTCGGAGCCAACAATGGACACAATGGAACCTCTGCTGTTGACATGTTCCACAACTCAGGCGTTGTCGAGGATTACGTCTACCGCTCGGTGCACACGGGCACTGTCCTCGGAAAGGAAGTCACCAAGAAGTTTTACGGAAAGAAACACACCAAGTCTTACTATCTTGGTTGCTCGACTGGTGGACGTCAGGGCTGGAAGGAGGCGCAGAGCTTCCCCGACGATTTTGACGGTATCGTGGCTGGTGCTCCGGCCATGCGCTTCAACGGCCTCCAGTCCCGCTCGGGAAGCTTCTGGGGCATCACTGGTCCCCCTGGAGCACCTACTCACCTCAGCCCTACCGAGTGGAACATGGTCCACAAGAACGTCCTGACTCAATGCGATGAGAAGCTCGATGGTGTCAAGGATGGCGTTGTGGAAGATCCTAACCTCTGTGAATATCGCCCCGAGGCGCTCGTCTGCAGCAAGGGTGAGACCGAGAACTGCTTGACTGGAACGCAGATTGAGACTGTGCGAAAGGTCTTTTCGCCTCTTTACGGAAACAACGGCACGTACATTTACCCACGAATCCCTCCTGGTGCTTCCGCCGGCTTTGGCTTTGCCATTGGTGAGCAGCCTTTCCCTTACTCTACCGAATGGTTCAAGTATGTTATTTGGAATGATACAACATGGAACCCCGATACCATTGGACCCAATGATTACCAGAAGGCGTCCGAGGTCAACCCCTTCAACGTCGAGACTTGGGAGGGAGACTTGTCCAAGTTCCAAAAGCGCGGAAGCAAGATTCTCCACTGGCACGGCCTCCAGGACGGACTTATCAGCTCGGACAACTCAATGGAGTACTACAACCACGTGTCACGAACAATGGGTCTCGACAACACTGAGCTGGACAAGTTCTACAGATACTTCCGCGTCAGTGGTTGTGGCCATTGCGGAACTGGAGACGGAGCTGCTCGCATCGGAAACAACCTCAGCAACCTTGGTGGCAAAACTGCAGACAACAACGTCCTCCTGGCCATTGTCAGATGGGTCGAGGAGGGTGTCGCGCCCGACACTATCACTGGCCAGCGCTTTGTCAACGGTTCTTCCACTGGCAAGGTAGAGGTCGAGCGAAAGCATTGCCGTTACCCATACCGAAATGTCTGGGACCGCAAGGGCGACTGGAAGAAGGCCAGCAGCTGGAAGTGCCAGTAGGGTGCAAATGATAGTGGTGTCTGTTATATAACTATTATTTCATAGTATGCATATTTAGGAGGATCTTCATAAATGACATGAGAATTTACATAACATTTAAATCGGGATGATACGGCACCGAGAAAGGATGCCAAGTAAATGTGATGTCAAGTAAAGTGACTAGCGAAACGGTCATTTTCACCGAGGTGACTTGGTAGGCTCCAAACATGGGGGAAGCGCGTATTATCAGGCATTTCCCCAGACTCACCGGCCAGTTGGCTCTGTCAGCGCGGAGATGCTTGCCAATCCAGATGGATTACGGAAGTCTAAACACTGCCAAGCCGTCTTGTTCCCCACGATTTAGGACTATCAAGAGGATAACCCGGAGGTCTCGAGTCAAGAATCGAGTGCACAGACGAGACTGAATCTTGTCTCCCCCTCATTTCCCCAACCCCCACAAGATCCTTCCCCAACACGACTCTCCGCTTACATCCTGGCGAGTCAGCTGGGGGTTGTG
Organism: Fusarium heterosporum; assembly: GCA_013396295.1. Lineage (NCBI taxonomy): Eukaryota > Fungi > Ascomycota > Sordariomycetes > Hypocreales > Nectriaceae > Fusarium > Fusarium heterosporum. The sequence continues at coordinate 441,106 of JAAGWQ010000079.1, read as the reverse complement.
GTTTGCTGGAATTTGGATGCATGCCAATGGTTTAATGAGGTTGTTGTATGATGATTGTTACCCATCAAAAGCATAGAAAACGTAGTGGGTCTCACGGTGACCTTTTACTCCGGCAAACGGGACTCAATTCACCGACACCTGTAACAAAATCTTACGAGTCCTTGACCAAACAGATATTGACATTTCCAGACAGAAAAGAATTACAGACACTTTACCAACTCTCCAATAACGACAGCTCGATTGCCACCGCTCCAAGACCCGGTGTCGGCTCGCTTGCAGCCTTTGATCAACAAGAACAACAAGTCAGAGACAAGACCGACTCTCCGACTCCACAAATTGTCCAATGCATGTGTCAAAACAGGTTATTTCTCGCGTAACGGAAACTAAGCTAAATCGCGTCAATTTCGACCGTATGTGCTCGACGTTTTTTTCTTCTTCTTCTGTCGTACGAGGATCGGAGTAAAAATAACCTTGTACCCGTGGCGCCGGAGAAAAGGTGCTAGAGCAGATCCTGCTTGTCTCCGACGGTAACAAAAGAGCCTCATCTTGGACTACACTTATAACAAATCAAGATAGACACGACGTGATATATGACGGTCCACAAACCATGTCATTCTTATCTCGTCAGTTCCACCAGAATTTCGGGATAATATGGATCTCGAGTTTTCTTGTCTCGTTACTCTGGGTCCTTTGAAGCAAAGATCGCTGACTGTATAACGTAACAAGAACGGTCCCTGCGAGCAACGGAACCACATTTTTTATGGCCCCGTTTGTTCGCCAACCGTTGCCGTGTTTTTTTCCATGACCTGATGGATTTTGGCGATTTGCTAACTTTTACGTGATAGACCTGGGGCCCCGCGATATGCTGCTACTTGTGTATTGTTTGTCGTGAGATAACGGGCTTTTCCTAAGGGATCCACGCGAGATAAACATCTGGAGACTTGTCTTGGCGCATGCATATAAGAAATGCCGTGACCGACCTGGTGTTTCTCTGCACCTCTCAAGTTTGTCGCTGGTTGTTGTCTCTCCCAGCAATCTGCACTTCGTACCTCACATCTTCATATACGCATCCTCACCAATACAATGGGCGTCGAGGACAAGACAACAAAGACTCAGCCTGAGATGGCGCCCGATCACCATCGCCCTGCATCTATTCGGGGTGCTGAAGGCAATGAGATCAACGCGGTTGACGACGGTGGTGACATGGAGTACTCCAAGGAGCAGTCCGACGAGCCCGTGCAGAACATCTTCAACCAAGGTGGCGAGAACTACAGAACACTGACCAAATGGGACACAGTTTTTGTCCTCTTGACCAACCAGATCGGTCTTGGTGTTCTGTCTTTGCCTGGTTGTCTTAAAGTCCTCGGAGTCGTCCCTGGTATCATCGCTATCATCGGCCTCGGTTGCCTCTCGGCCTACACTGCATACGAACTCCTCCAGTTCTACAGAAAATACCCGCACGTGGTCAATGTCGTCGATATGTGCGGCATCATCGGTGGTAGGCCACTCGAGGTTATCGCAGGCATTGGCTTGATGATCAAGGTCATGATGACCTGTTCCTCCGCCAGTGTAACATTATCCATCGCCTTCAACACCCTCAGTAGTCACGCTTTCTGTACTGTTAGCTTTGTCGCTATTGCGGTCGTTGCCAGCTGGGTTCTGTGCCTCCCCCGAACCGTCAAATTCGTCTCACAGTCTGGTATCCCCTCCACAGTTAGTATCCTGGCTGCTGCTCTAGTAGTCATGATTTCATTGGGAGTTTCCTCTCCAGCCAAGGCTCCCCCCGGTTGGGACATAGAAATCCAGATCATCGGTAACCCTACATTCCGCCAAGGTCTTAACGCTTGTCTCAAGATTTGCTACGCATACGCCGGCAACATCGGCTTTGTTTCATACATGGCTGAAATGAAGAACCCCAGCAGGGACTTCCCTATGGCTTTGGCTTGCCTTGAAGTCTTCTCTATTACTCTATATACCGTCGTCGCTGTTGTCATCTACTGCCTAGCTGGCCAATACACCACATCTCCTGCTCTTGGATCCGCACCCCGAATTCCTGCCATGGCGGCTTACGGAGTTGTTCTGCCCTGTGTCTTCGCCACACAGATGGGCTTTGGACACATCGGATGCAAATACATGTATGTCGTCGGTATGCGAGCGATAAAGGCAACTCACCAAGTCACCGACCGAAGTCTCAAGTCCTGGAGCATGTGGGTTCTCTGCGTGACCGTATACTGGGTCGTCGTGTTCATCATCTCCAACGCGATTCCTATCTTTGATTCAATCCTTTCCATCTCCTCTGCTACAACCATTGCTTGGTTTACCTTTGGTCTCAGTGCCATCTTCTGGTTCCATATCAATAAGGGCCAGTACACCAAGAACTGGAAAAAGATTGCACTCTGTGTCGTCAACGCCTTACTTATTCTCCAGTCGGCATTCATGAACGGCGGTGGTTTGTGGTCCTCTATCACCGAATTGTTGAACATCTTCGAAAACGACAAGAGTTCCATCCGCGGCGTCTTCTCATGCGGCGACAACTCAATTTAGACGTGCAACACAACGTCAACTTATGTATATAACGAACAAAGCGTATAGCGATTGAATAACATGATTTATTAAGATTTCATTTTCCTGCTGATTTATCGTGATGCAAACGTTTTGCGGGGCCAGTAACAGAAACCATACCCTCTCTCGCTTGCACATTTCTCAGGGCCGCTTTATAGTAGACTAGGTGATCATCAAGCTAAGGCAAGTTTAGTAGAAGACATAATGACGCTTTAACTGACAAGTTTCTGGCCCTTGGACCAGACGATCAAATCTTTTTTGCATTGTCAGTATTGTTGCTGCTGAGATCACTGGTGTACCACAAAACTCACCCCACTCAGCCTCGTACGAGCAATATGGAGCCGAAAAAGGACCGCGCCGATTCGCGTGACACCGTTTTGAAGCTTGTCACGATACCTATCAGAAGCACCACTGTGGCAAGATAGAAGACTGCCAAAATAATAGTGGCGGTCGCGCATTACTTATTTGACAAGTCACGCTCAAACTTCGGTCGGTTTGCTCTTCTCGGTCGCATTGCCGTAATGATGCAGATTTGTGAGGTGACTTGCTCTCCTCAACTATGCGGCTGCAAAATATAAATAGTCTCTGCCCTAGTAATCTCGATTGCCGAGTTACGAATCTGTAATACTCATTATGAGTCATAGTGCCTCATGTTGTGTTGTATCCGACTAACCACTCATCATCCGGATCCTTGCCGACTGGCCCTAAGGGTACCCAACAACCGACCGCTTTAGACCACATGACGAAAATACTTGGGCAGCTTGGCATCTAAATTGACGCTCTTGGGCTAATCTTTGATTGCCCCCTTCCCCAGCTCGGGCGGTCAAATATTCCGAGACCATGGAAATTAGTAAAAGTAGTAATGACATGCCTGTCAATTCACCCGCCAAGCATATGTTCGCTGTCAGGTAGACTTTAGTCGGTAAGACATGCCGTCAACTGCTTAAAATGTATTTACACTAGTCGTGGCTACTTTAAAAACCACGTTAGATAAACCTTGCGCAGTTCGCTACGCTGTCCAGGAGATTGATTTGGTAGTGAGAGCTGCAAACGCTTGCATGGTCTCCTTACCTTCATTCACGAACGGTCTCAAAACACTTTTTCAGTGCTCATGGAAGATGACCAACTGCCACTTGTGTCTTTGCCAATGTTGAAGTTGAACGTGTACATGACCCACGAGGTCTTGTACATCAATGGTAAAGTCTATCAAGGATAGTTCGTATCAGTAAGCCTATAGTGCCGCTCGGGAGATATAGAAAAACCCGAGACCGAATTATCAAGTACCAAGAACAGAAAGAACAAGAGACCAGACACCCTCCCTGCATGTCGACCCTAGTTGATATAGCTGAATGGGGTTTGACTCAAGATGATTCATTGTGAGCCCTTTGGCGCCATTACCTTGTGAGCTTGACTCAAGGCTCTCAAAGCAAGTTATACACATAAAAGAACAAAGACCTCTACCAGATGAGTTCCGTAAATTCACAAACTACAAGCCCCTACAAGTAAAGTGCGCAAAGGCCACGAATCGACTCAAAGGTAAGAAAGCCCTCATCTGTTCAGAATTTCTTATTCCAGACTCTGTATGATGCATACAATTTTGCCGATCTGAGGTTATTCGCACGGGAAATGCGACTTTGAGGACCCATTCAGCTGACATCGCCTGACCTATGAGTCTCTTTCTTTTTATTCTCGATTTGCTCTATGAACCCCCTTGCTGACTGTTTGATGGCTCTGCGCTGTTCCGCGCTGGGTCTAATCTTTTTAGATCTCAGCTTGGATGCTTGTACCTAATATCAATCTCGGAACACTATCGAAGATGGTGTGAATTGGTTTAAATAATCGAGGAGAGGCCGCTTGTCCCCTACGGCCCAAGGTTTAATGACCTTATGTAACTGACTGTCATTTCGATCCTAACCTAGTTAGCAGTCATAATTTGAGAAGCATTATGATATATACCCATATGATGATTGACTTATTTTTCGACGCTCTTAGCCATTGTGGGGAGCGGGCCGGAGTACAACGTAGGAGTCTGATGTATGGTTATAGCTTATAGCACCCTTTGCTAAACATGGAGTGACATATCGAGCTGAGCTCCGGATAAATAACAATCATTCAGCGATTTATTATGTGGTGCATAAATTGAAAGGCTGCCGGAAGGATCAAATTATTGACGTCAGTGATAGGCTATGGATCGCGATCGTGTCAACTGCGCCCTTAACAGTAGGTATATATTCTGACAGGAAATGGGTAAGCACAACCAGTCGGTACAAGCTCAAACAAACTATACTACTCTTCACAATTTTTGAATACATATCTTGGTCACTACCCGGTGGTAAGAATAGAGAAAAAGAAAAAGCCGTAACATACAAAATAGTCATCATGTCTTACCCCGATTTGACCTCTTTCAAGGCTCTATCATTCGACTGCTACGGCACATTGATAGACCAAGAACCTGGGATGATCCGTGGCTTACAGCCTATCTTATCTCGCCTTCCTTCAGAAAGCCAGTATCAGCAGAACCCGGTTCTATTGATCCGACGGTTCGATGAGATTATCAAGGACTTGGAAGCCGCAGAACCTACCCTACGTCACGACATAATTCTTCTACGCTCGTTTAAAGATCTCGCAAATGAATTGGGAGTATCTGTGCCCGAGGAAGAGACGCAGCATGTCGGGTCTATCCCGAGCACCTGGGTGCCTTTCTCCGACACAATCCCGGGCTTGGAGATTCTGAAGAAACATTACAAATTGGTCATCCTCACAAATATGGACAATGTCAATGCGTCGGCGACTATGAAACGTTTTCACCCAGTTGAGTTTGACAGGGTTTACACTGCTGAAGATATCGGCAGTTACAAACCCGCTCAAAAGAACTTTGATTATCTTTTTGAGAACATCAAGAAAGATCTACAAATGGACAAGGATCAGGGGGATCTACTTCACGTCGCAAGAAGTTTGACTGCAGATCACGTCCCGGCTAAGCGTTTTGGCTTGAGAAGTGTCTGGATCTCACGAGGTGGAAACACGAAGGAGGGACAGGGAGTGGGAGGTGACTATGAGAAACTGAAAGAAGAAGTTGCGTTTGAATGGCGATTCGAGTCCATTGGAGAGTTCGCCAAGGAAGTGGAAAGGCAATTCGGCGAGAAGAGCGTTTAAGACGGTCATCAATTACCTTAAAGTTTGGGAGTAGTAACGGTGAATGTTCAAGGATTATGCATGTACAAAGGTGACGGGGGAAAGTGTTGGTAGGCCCTGCGTGGTTTATAGGGTCCCTAATCTTACGAGAACAGCAGCTGGTAATGCACTTTAGAATTCACCATGTTTCAGGCTAAGGTACGCAATGACATGTGTGAAATGGCGCGATTTCCGTATTGAGCCTCATAACCCCGATCGATGATTGAGCAACCACACGTGGTCCAGAACAAGCGCGCATGAATTCCAATGTCTAAACACGCAAACGGCTATTTAAACGCTTTAGCAGGACTAAAAATCGTGCGAAGCACAGGTCATTGTTGGTGCTAAGTGGCATGGGATGAAATTAGCGGGTGAAGCCATGGCCAAATAGAGTTAATATCTGCCATAGCGGCCGCCGTTGAGGGCTCGTGGTGGGACGTTTGAGGACAAAACGCTGACTCGTGCAGCGCTACGGTTTCGCCGATTGTAGCTTGGCTGCATGTTGGTGTCTAGCGTGAGGACCGGGGCCAGGAACAGATGAGTGAACCTCGGCAGATGATTGAGTTGCATTCATCGTCCACAATTGATGCTCAATCGTCCCGGATAGACAGGCGAGAGATGCAGATCCATCAGCATCGTCGGGTCGGATAAGCATCGTTTCAAGCATAACATCAATCAATCTCCACCTTCGCGAGATACCGAACCGTGATGCATAGCCTTCAACTGATAACATGTCAAAAGCGGATCTAAATTACGTGCCCCCAACACAACCAACGACGGTTTTCTTTTTTGGCCCTCGCCCCGAACAAGCCAAACTCTAAGCCATCTTCCAAGCCATGCCCGTCCAACGCTAGCCACAATCGGGGCACCAGTCATGAACTAACAACGTAAAAAGAACAGGGATACCCTGAAAACTCAAGTCATTCCTTCAGGATCAGATAGTCTTCAGCGGCGGAAGCGACGTGACATCGGAGCTTCTGTGCCTCTTTGCGCTGAAATCCTGCAGGTACAAGGGTTTCTGGCTAATCCTTTTACCACACAGATCTCTGTTACATATCACATTACATCCGCCCCTGCGCCATGAATGTCGATTCGATCTTGCTGCTCTCTGTTCTTTCTTTAATAGCCAGGTAAAATGGCTTGGGGCGATCTCCCTACCGAGGGACGGACTATGGATCTGGACCCTGGGTTGCGCAGTGGATTGACCGCGGTTGCTGTCCTGGCTTTCATTTCATTCTTTTCTGCCAGCATTCTCTTCTTCTACCTCGTCTACAAGCTCACAACATGGAGTCTCTTCATCAAGTCCCAATCTTCTGGATATTTGCACGAACACACCGGTCCGATACAGCGAGCGATTGACGTCACGCTGGGCATTGATGGGGTATTTTCCGACAACAATGGCGAGGCCAACAAGAAGGATGATGCACCGGTCGCACCTCGACAGCCCAACCAGTTTCTCGTGCTCATCATCAATCTGCTTCTCGCTGATATGCATCAAGGTGTGGCCTTTTTTTTAAACGCCGCCTGGCTTCGTAACGACGCTATCCTCGTCGGAACGGCCTCTTGTTACACCCAAGGACTGTTTGTTTCGCTGGGAGATTTAGCTTCTTCCATGTTCATCACTGCGATCGCTGTCCACACGTATCTAGCCGTGGTCAAGCGACGCCAAACGCCACAGAAGATATTGTACGGCGCCATCATTGCAATTTGGATATTCGTCTATGCCATTTCTCTCATTCCTATTGCAGCCACGAGAAACGGTGCAGAGTATGGTGGTTTCTTTGTCCGCGCCGGAAGTTGGGTACGTACCAGAAGTCCATCACCATTAACACATCTAACTAGTAACAGTGCTGGATGAACAGGAAATACGAAAACCTTCGACTCTTCACTCACTACCTCTACATCTTTCTCGCTCTTGGTACAACGTCGGTTCTGTACCTCATCATCTTCTTTCACATCCGTCGTCAAGCCCGCCTCGAGTCTTCAACCGCAGAAAACGATGGGGATGCTGCGCACCTTCACCTCAGTCGCAATCCTGCATTCCTTATATACCCCGTCATCTACGTTATATGCACCCTTCCTCTAGCAGCTGGTCGAATTGCCGCAATGGCTGGTGCTCACGTTCCTAATGCTTACTTTTGTTTCGCCGGCGCTCTGATCGCCTCCAACGGTTCCTTCGACTGCTTGTTGTTCGGCACTACCCGAAACACCATTATCTTTGCATCCAAGTACGATATCTCCTCAAACGACGTCGGACTGAGCACATTTGCTTTCCTCAAGACGCCGACGAATAGAAAGTTTGGAAACACCATCTCAATCCAGGGAGGACGACAGACTGATGAGAGCACCAACACCGGGGGTTGGTGGACGTGGCCTGCTAGAGTCAGTGGGTCAGAAAATAGAAGTCGGAGAGGCATGACACGCACTACGAGCCAAGAGTCGCTGCGAGGACCAGCTATTCAGATGGACACGGTGACATCCGTTGTGGTTGAGCATGATGATTCTGCGGAAAGGGACCCGAGATACCCTGACACTACGAGCTCTAACCCGTCACTTCGCAGTACGGACAAGGAATATACGAGTATAATTGAGAGAAGCATGGACGCACAAAGATAGGAAATGAATTAGGAATTAGATACCAATACGTAGATTTATTTAATGTACTTAATGATGATCGAGACCATGAGCTACAAGCGATCAAACATCCTCCAGCTTTATGTCACTGATAAGACGGACGTTCTTGAGTGTGACCCCTGCTGCATCGGCAAGTTTACAAATATCTTGCTGTTCTGTAATCCACACTTCAGCATTCCACGCAATTTGCCGCAAGTTCGGGAACAGAGAAGTGTTTTCCAATATCGTTTTGATCAATGCATGATCTGAGGGTGAAAATTCAAACTTTGATCCATCTTCAAAAGTGAAATCCTCGTCCCACTCACCTTCCTCGTCCCCGTCCTCCTCCTCCTCCTCCTCCTCAATAGCCCAGACCTCTAGTTCTTGGAAGAGCAGAGTCTTGACGGTAGGTGGAATCCTCTTCTTGATCTCCTGCAGCCGGTCTATAGTCTGATTCCCCATATCGCTTCCAAACAAAGCCCCCAGAGGGGCGGCGAGATGTGTGATGGCAGGAAAGTTACCAAATGATAAGCTTGGTTGTTGGAACGTAATTGGACTCTCGGGGTTGCAAAGGATCCGCACAGCCTCGAGTGTGTCTTTGCAAGGCTGTAAAAGAGTTGAAAAGTCCGGTCCAATTGGTTCGTGATCACTGTATTGGAACTCGAATTGCCTGAGGGACGTTGCGTGTCTGAGGATCTTCTCAAGAGACTTATGTGGATACCTGCTAGCAAGAATAGTAAGGCGTTGCAGATTCCTAAAAGGAAGAGCATCGACGGACTGATGAGCAAGTGATTTAATGCCATCGACCTCCAGTAGCAGGGTGACAAGACTCGGTTGCTGGAATAGCCGTACGTCTTTGGGGGACAACTTCTCCAACATTCGAAACTCGACTAGTGTAGATGTTGGTTTATATTCACAGTCACGGGTGTGGTTGTGGGATAAGCTTACATGTCTTCAAATTAAGTTTCACTGTGATGCAGCGGTTTAGTACTATTTTTCGACCGTCGCCTATGTCTCTAGAAATCATATCGCCGTCCTCGGCTGCAAGAGATTGAAGATTTGGCAGGTCGAGGGATAGGAGAAGTCGTAAAAATTCCTGATCTATGCCAAGCAATGTAATATTGCGAACCAGAGGTCGGATATTGGGACTACGGCGAAGAAAAAAGGCTAATCTCTTTGTGTTTCGGTATCCATCAAAGTCATGGACCGTGACAAATTCATAGAATGCTGGTTTCGTCATCGCGCGGATGATTCTACAAGTAGCCAAGAGTTGTTTCATTGAGGATATGGATAGATTACTCAGGACCATCTTAAACACCTCTGGTGGGAGGTGAATGAGGCCTCTTGAGGTTGACATCTTGTTTGCTAGAGGCTGATTTGTGAAAAGAGGAGAAGATTGTTACGAAGGATCATGAATTCCAAATGCACATATAAAGCACCCCGCATCATGCATTCCTATGATGACACGATAGTTGGATGGACAAACATGTTGAAACCTTAAAATCTACCATCAGCTATTTGCTGGACCTTTATTTACAGCCCTTGTATCTAGTCCATCGTCAGCGTCAGATAGTCACACTAATTGTGATTGGACGGCACAAACGCGGGGTGGCTTATCTGATTCGACCCACGTTTGTGATTGCCAACACCAGAATATACGGGAAACCCTACATTATTGTACGAGTCTCTACATTCACTACACATCGCTCGACTGTCTAAATGTCAAGTGTCGAATCTGATACCATGCCCGAAATCAAGATCTTTCGTGGTGCTGTCATCCACTCGCTGGACCTTGGGAACCTGGAATTCCTTGACAACGGAACCCTCATGATCAGTGATGGATGCATCACAGGCTTCTGGAAAACCCCCAGCGATGTACCAAAAGATGCATTCCCGCCTGACACGGTGATAAAAGATATCCCATATGGCGAATTCCTCATTCCCGGCTTCGTCGATACACACAACCATGCACCGCAATGGCCGATGCGGGGTCTCGGCCAAGGTCTTCACATTCTCGACTGGCTCAACGAGGTTACTTTCCCAGTGGAAGCACGCTTCTCTGATCCCGAATACGCATCAAAAATGTATGAGCACACAGTTGAGGACTTTTTACGGCAGGGAATCACGACTGCTTCGTACTACGGCTCCCGACACGCTGAAGCAACACGTATTCTCGCCGACATATGCCACGCCAAAGGACAGCGTGCTTTTGTAGGGAAGTGCAATATGGACAGGAATGCACCGGACTATATCCGTGAGCAAAGTGCCTCTGACTCTCTCCAAGAGACCAAGGAGTGTATCGATCATATTCGGGCTCTGAAAGCCGATGGCGGCGGTCAAGGGCTGGTGAAACCAGTCGTTACACCGCGATTTGCTATCAGCTGCAGCGACGAACTTCTCCGTGGTCTTGGAGATATGGTGCAAGCTGATGATACACTAGCGATGCAAACTCATTTCAACGAAGCTCAACAAGAAATCGATGCAACCAAAGAGCTATTTCCACAGTTCAAGGGAAGTGAGGCTGATCTGTACGAAAGCTTTGGACTGCTTAACAAGCGCAGTATCCTAGCCCACTGCACTATCATGACAGATTACGAGACAGAGCGCCTCGAAGCGCTAGAGTGTGGCATCGCGCACTGCCCAATTTCCAACATGACAGTCGGCGGAGGTTTCATGGTCGCGCCCATCCGTGACTTTCTCCGCCGCGGCATCAAGGTCGGTCTTGGCACAGATAGTGGTGGCGGCTGGGCATCTCAGATGTTATCTGTAATTCGACAGGCTATGATAGCTTCAAATGCTCGGGAGGTCCTTTCCCATGGTAAAGACAAGGCTCTTTCCTTGGAGGAAGTCTTTTACCTGGCCACCCTGGGAGGGGCGAGGGTTATGTGTCTTGAAGATCAAATCGGGAACTTTGTGGTTGGCAAGGAGTTTGATGCCGTCTGGGTGACCACGACGAAGGGGTTACAGTCTGCTATGACCCCAAGAGAAGATGGCGACTCGTTGAGAGGGTTGTTTGAGAAGTATGTCATGACAGGTGATGATAGAAATGTGGCACATGTTTTTGTCAAAGGGAGACGAGTTGCTGGGAGCCGGTTCTGAAGCTTTGAGTCTAGTTAGCTCGAGCATCCGGTCAAGTCTGTTACTTTGACAAACTCCAAAAACTTGTTCTGTATGGAATCAGATCCCAGCTCACTAACGGCCCCCGTCAGTTGAAGTCACGAGGCAGTATTGGACGCTTGAGTTCTTTGGGTGATTAATAAGCTATTAACTATAAGACTATGGTAGTAACCTTCTTCTTCTCTTAGTAACTACTACGTAAGAGTGACTTTCGGTACTTGATATGCGAGCCCCTCACTATTGACGATCATTTCTCCATATCCCCGCCTCCGCATCTGATCTTGAGCTCAGGCTCGAAAGGCAGCCTCGTATTGGTGCGCCTGTACTTCTCGATCAATTGGGCAATCTTCCAACGACTCCGATTTGTGGAAACGGAATACTTGATCGCCAGTTTACCTTTTGGCTAAATAAGTATACGATATTTTAGCCTTCCCCAGATCTGCAACGGTAACAACATCTTGCCGCCCCAATGAATATGAACGCTGGGGCACTTGTTCCGGGCTCGTAAGATATACCGAGTAGGCCTATGATCGCCGTTTACGACAGTTCGGGAGATCGCATCCTGTTTGTGTGAGTATCGCGTGAGTATTTAAAGGGAAGCCCGTCCGGTACTTCATCTTGGCTTCGACAAGGCACTCGTCAAAGTCATCCAATCATGGTGCTAATTAAAGCTACAGTCCTGTTCGCAGGCATAACCTCTCTCGCTCTTCCAGCGATGAGTCAGGGACCTCAAGTCAACGATCTGGCCGATGCCTTCGACTTGAAAGAGGTTTCTTTAACTGATAGTCGATGGATGGACAACCAAGATCGAACTGTGAACTATCTCCTCTCAATCGATACCGACCGTCTTCTCTACGTCTTCCGCAACAACCACGGTCTTGATACCAAGGGAGCTAAGAAGAACGGCGGCTGGGATGCACCCGACTTTCCTTTTCGGAGCCACGTCCAAGGGCACTTCCTCACAGCGTGGGCGCAGTGCTATGCTTCGGGTCACAAAGAGTGTGGCTCTCGAGCTACCTATTTTGTCCAAGAACTAGCCAAGTGCCAGGCCAATAACAAAAAGGCTGGATTTACCGACGGATACTTGTCCGGCTTCCCAGAATCCGAGATTGCGAAGGTTGAGAACAGGACCCTCAACAACGGCAACGTCCCTTACTACGCCATTCACAAGACTCTTGCAGGACTACTTGATGTCCATCGTCAGGTTGGTGACAAAAGTGCCAAGGATGTTATGCTCTCACTAGCTGGCTGGGTTGATACTCGCACTTCGAAGCTGAGCTACAGCCAGATGCAAGAGATGATGAAGACTGAGTTTGGTGGCATGAACGAGGTTCTCGCCGACATCGCATACTATACCAAAGACAACAATTGGCTCAAGGTCGCTCAACGCTTCGACCACGCTGAAATATTCGATCCACTGGAACAAAACATTGATAAACTATCGGGACTACACGCCAACACTCAAGTCCCCAAATGGATTGGCGCACTCCGCGAGTACAAGGTTTCGGGTGATAAGAAGTACCTCGACATCGGCCGTAACGCCTGGGACTTGACGGTTCACAAGCACACATACGCTATCGGCGGAAACAGTCAAGCCGAGCATTTCCGCCAGCCAGATGCCATTGCTAAATATCTGACAAATGACACCTGCGAGGCTTGCAACACCTACAATATGCTCAAGCTGACCCGCGAACTCTGGGCGTTGGATCCCAGCGACGCTTCGTACTTTGACTTTTACGAGAACGCTCTGATGAACCATCTTCTCGGACAACAGAATCCCGAGGACAATCATGGTCATATCACGTACTTCACACCTCTGAACCCTGGTGGTCGACGTGGTGTCGGTCCTGCTTGGGGCGGTGGTACTTGGAGCACTGACTACGATTCGTTCTGGTGCTGTCAGGGTTCCGGAATCGAGACCAACACGAAGCTCATGGACTCGATCTATTTCCATACCAAGGATACTCTCTACGTCAACTTGTTCACTCCCTCCAAGCTCAACTGGTCTCAGCGCGGTGCTTCCATCACACAGAGCACAGAGTTTCCTCAGGGCGACTCCACCACTCTCAAGATCGGTGGCAAGTCCGGTCAGTGGACTTTAGCAGTCAGAATCCCAGCTTGGACCTCAAAAGCCACTATCAAGGTGAATGGGAAGGCTGTGGATGCCGATATCACACCAGGAAAGTACGCTCTCATCAACAGGAAGTGGAAGTCGGGCGACACAGTCACAGTGCAACTTCCAATGAGTCTGCGAACTATCGCTGCCAATGACGATGCGGGAATGGCGGCTGTCGCTTTCGGTCCGGTCATCCTGGCTGCTAACTATGGAGATAAGTCTTTGAGCTCTGTTCCCAGTATCGATTTGGGTAGTGTCAAGAGACAAGGGAATACTGGTCTCAAGTTCGAAGCCACTTCTGGTGACGACAAGGTTGAGCTGGGTCCGTTTTACGACGCGCAAGGTTTCAACTACAATGTTTATTGGAACTTTGAGGGAAAGTTTGATACTTCATCATAGTAAACCAACATTCGCTGTTGAGTAATAAAATTCGTTCTGGACTTAAACACGTCTTGTGTTCCCATCGTATGTTGAGTGAATTTAAGTAAGAAGGTTGAAGTGTATTAAAATAAATGCCAAGGTTCATGAATTCCGGGCTGTGAAGCTTTTTACTAGAGCATGGAGGATGAGAATTTCAGCTCAAGATTGAGCGTAGAACTTTGTTTCTTTTTCACAGTTACACATATAGAGTTCTCCTAGGCAGCCAGTTTTAGGTTTTAAACGGCTCATACAGGACAGAAAACCTTGACAATATATTTTTATAAAGTATCAATGTAGGTTTGAGGTATCGTTCATTGCAAACTCTAACTGGGCATCTTTTACTTTCTACGCACTGCCATAACGGCCACCGATCGACTATAAATCCTCGTCATTTCTGTTTCCGATCCAGATTCCATTCTTCCTCATAAACTGAATTTCTCACTCAACTTCTTCAGTCGCTCACACAATCACTCATCCAGTCAACATCTCAGCTTAGTCAAACCACAACTACCAACATGTCCGCTCCTCCCACGCTTGCCAAGGTGAAGGCTGGATTCCAGCTTCTTCAAACCGCTGGAATCGGCGGGTATCTTGGCTTTTCTATCCCACGACTTTTGCACCCCACCGAGTTGCCTTATATCCACTATGCCGCTGGTTTCTTTGTCGTATGTTCCATCCCATCTTTACAAAACCAAGGCTGCGCTAACAAAAGTCTTTAGGCCACCGAGGCTATCGTGCTTCTCGTATACGAATTCCTCACGGATAGAGTCCCTGACCTCAAATCCTTCGTCTCCCCCAAGGCTTGCGCCATTTTGAACATCCGAGGTGCCATTCTTTGGGCTGGCCTCGCTTTCTTGGAGTTCCAGACAGACTCAACCTTTTCTAAAGGTAAAAGTCTTGCTTTTGCAAGACTCATGTTCGCCTGCGCTATCTTTTCGGGGTAAGTCTACCGTCCTCAATTCCCTGTACCACTTTGCTAATGAACCACTAGTCTAATGGGAGCCATTCTCGCGTTCTGCTATCTTGGTAATCCAGCTCCAGCAGAGCCAGAGCCAAGCGAAGAAGACGGTAATCCTCCTGGAGATGCCCCCCCAGAGCCTGAAGCGCCTCCACCAGTTCCTCCCACTCCGGTCTGGCGTGAGAGGTCGCCTACCAGCCGAGGACATCCCAGTCGAGACCCACGAAGGTATCGTCGGTACGCCGACTACTCTGGAGACGACTGCTGATCTTAAGTCTCTGGGTTTCCTGTTTGACTTTTCGACTTTTCTCTTTTTTCTCATTCTTTGTATTTCTATAATTTCTTTCTCTGCCTGTTACAACTGGGCGAGGATGTTCCAGGGCCTGTGGAGGAGATCGAACACATGGAGAATTCGTTTTGGGATGCTTGTTCGGTATTGCCTGATATGCAGGGGATGGTTTTGATACCTCGGTAGTACCTAGAATAGAAAGATCACCACTCACAAGTCTATTATATGAAACGTGAATATTGTCAATCTGGCTTTAGGTTGGACTTGAAAGCCCTGAATAACGTCTCTGAGTAAGGTCGATTCGCTTTGCAATTTGCCTAACCCCAGTAACAGTTATCGTGATGCTGATCAGTCACTATGCACACCATAAATTGCTATTAGCTATGTCATGGCTCATTGGTGTACATGACCACCGTAGTCGTTGCAAACTATCGAGTCACATTGCCAAACTGTGGGTATGCCCACCTGATTAACACACAAGCATTGCTTCGTCACCTCACCAATTACCAGGGCTTATCTTAGGTAACAAGACGGAAAAGGAATCCCGCTATCCCTGTTCTCTCCGAAAATCCTTTCGGCTTTATCACACACCTTCGCAATTATGCCGATGAGCTTCGGGAATATGACGAGTTTCAACCCACACAGCAAATATTGGATGTGCGAATCTTGTAAACCCATTTGCATACATTATTTGTAATCCGGAAGACGAAGAAGAATCAGGTTTCATCAATCAAATAGAGCTTACGAGTATTCAAATAAGTTGTGTGTTGATTAGTTAACAGAAAACACATATTGAATGCTCGCTTATACTGCCCAGGTGCCTGATCGTTACCCCAGATAGAACGCCAGCTAAAAACCACATACCACGAAACTCCTCAAATTGCTGATGAATTCGTCATCCTCGATCCCTTGCTTATTCTGATGGAGGCCTTTTCAAAATTGGCGCTCCCACCACTTTTCAACACTAACTAGCGATGGAGTGGTAGTCTAGTGTTTTGAAGGAGCCCCGGTCAAGATTAAAGTGAGTAAGACGGTGTGCGAGAGATGTGGGCCAATTGACTGTTTGTGTTCCATGGGATCTGTCCCAGCAAAGTTGGAATTGCTGAGGACTGGGGATGTGAAGCTTGAAATATTGAGTCTCCGTATGAGATTGATGGCAAGGCGATGTAATGACTGTACGGTGGCGAGTGCTCAGCTATAAACTCAGCACTGTGCTGGCTTGGATGTAGTGTAATGGTTGGTATGTCGCTCGAAGTATTCTGATCGTCCGAATGTCTATTTTGGTCCTCTTCGGCGTAGTTCGGAGTTGCTACGTCGATATGCTCTGCCGCGCTTCTCTCTTCATGGTCCCCAGCTTCATTGGCCAAAGCGAGCACATTTGCGATGACATCTTGTGCGTCCGCGGCAAGCGCAGGATATTGCTTCAAGACATCTTCGCGCAACATCTTGTCGGCGTAGCTTACTACCACTGTGCTCATCTTCTCTATTATTCCCTCAAGCTTCTTGAGACGCTGGAGTCGGGCTGCTTCTGCAGCTTGTCTTCGCTTTCTGAATTGTTGCTGGGCCTCTCTATTTCGTTCTCGTCGACTCTATGAGTTCTATTTAGCTTGTTTTGCTTCTTGTGACATAATGGTCCGCGAGGCAACTTACTTTGCTAGCTTCGTTGTTCATGTCGCCTAGATAATTGGAGCTTTTTGCAGGAGACATTGTGAAGATATTATGTTGTTGCAAGGTGTGTTTACGTAAATTGAAGATTGGCAGATTATTGAATGTTCACCGAGGTTTGAGAGTATGAGCTTGACAGCTGTAAGTTAACTTAATATGGACATAACCCGTGAGACATGAAGAGATGCAAATCGGTAGAGGAAAAGTTGTTCCCAGGACCTGAGTGGCGGAGCTGACATCCAAGTTGACACAGACTTGAATCCAGCCCCCTCCATCTTAGCTTGTGGAGGCTTGGATTTGACCCGGCAGATCAGCAGTATACATGCTGACTGGGTAGCATCATCTCGAGTAATCGTCCCAAACGGGTAGTCTAGTTCCACTTTCGGTAGAGCACCGAGTAAGAATAACAGGTCAAGATACGAATACAGGGGGTGCACCAAAATCCGATCGGTTTCGGTCCATGAACCGGGAGTTACTCATTCAAGAAGACCAATGTCGAGCCTGGACTTGAAAGCTGACTGCGCTTCAAGTCTCATGCAAGAGGTCTTGGCATTGCTACCAGAAGTTGGCACCTTTTGCTGGAGAATGAGCTAGTCGCGATTCGCGAACCAACGAGCGAATAGCGAAAAGCGAGACAGACTTAAAATTTAAGCTTGGCGTGAACGCTTCTCCCGCCTTTTCGGGTCCTGCGTATTCGGCTGACGTCTATTTATGCCACTTATCCCTTCTATCCCACGTCTATTTGCCCTACTTTGACGCCCCGTTATGACAAGGCGTTATATTTGTCTGCATGCCCCGCGGAACCTCATCCACGGTTACAGTACCCGCTTGTTCCAAATTAATCCTGGTTGAAGTGCTAACATATCAATGTGACTAAACCTTCGCAGCCTATCAGAAGCCCGACAGTTGTTATCGTTGTTGTTATTTTATCAAGTCAATACTAATTTTCGCGACGGAGATTGCCTTTTCTAGAAGCCTGAAAGGCCCATGATGCCCACGAGACGCCCTGTGGCACTGTGGCTGCGTTTTTCCGTTGTATGACGTGTATCGCCCTGAAAGAACGGTTCCTTCAGCTGCGCCTGCGTCTCAAACTGCGAATATGATCAATTTGAGTCATCAAATGTCAGTCTAGTTGTAATCGGGAAAGTCCATCTCGACCGGATTTCAGGAGTCTCGGTCCAAGATCAAGGAGATATTCGTTCATTCGATCGAAGCATCCACCACTGTACTCTGGATAGCTGCTCGCATCTGTAGTTTCTTTCTCACCTACGGATTCATTTTCGTTTTACTCTCCATTGGACGGAACCTCTCCGGCCAAGTGGTTTCAATAACGACTTCAATTGTGGGCTAAATGTAGATACAAGGATTGCTCAGCCATGGGCTCCCGTCACTCCCCGAGTGCTGCGCAAGGATACCTTCAGACTTGTGGCATAAATGCAGGATAGATCCACTGAGGCACGGCAGTCTTCGCTATGCGTCAGCGCTCACTGGTGATTTAATGTGGCATAAATGTAGGGCAAGGGTCAAACAAGTCTGGACCTTTTCGTCGGCCCACTTGCCAAGCAGATTGTCTCATGCAATGCAGTCCATGGTCATCTGAGCCTGGGCCAGGGTCATCGTAGCGCCAGGTCAAGAATGCTGGGTTAATTGCGCATAGAATACCGGGACTGTCCCAAAGTAGCCGTGGTTTTGATGGCAATCCTGTCCAGCATTTTCTATTGCTATCACGAGGTTGTTTTAGGTCATACGTCTGCCAAGAATTTGTTTTTGATAGTACCTGACAAGATGAACATCCAAGTAGGGAACACTACTATTGTTCTGCGTACCTACGGTAGACCTCCTCGAAGCACAAAGAATATGGTACCTCAACTGAAACCTGAACATCGATATCTTGAGAGCGGTCAGCAACCAGCTTCGCTTCTGAGAGGGTCAAAAAGCAGTCTGGCTACAGGTATGACTCCAGACAACTTGGAGTTATTTCTCCCGAGAACATATCGAACATGATCATAATAGCTTTTCATATGAGGAATCTTGCATCTTAGTCTGATAGTCTATGTACTAGTAAGTTCCAAGTTTGATAGTTGGGAGTCGTTTTGTTAAGACAAGAGAAATTGTCAACTTGGATAATTATCGGCGCAAAGAGCAGGCTGGCTCGTCCTCGCCTCGAGGTATCACAAGAAACAGCCTATTGGGACTAAATGATGGAAATTCCTGGGAACTACGGGATCAGGTAAAATATCACAGTATCCTAGAGTGAGTTGGCCTTGGGATAAGTATTTTCGGAATGCGATGCGTTACTATCGTCGTTCCTCCCGTAGTGGACCCGCCAAGTTATGGTGCCATTGCTCATCGAATTACAGTGGCTTCCCATGCAATTACTCCGCCAAAAGTAGGTTGCAGCTTTCGAATACGCATTTGCTGAAGGCACAGACCCATTTCCATGCAAACTCGAAAAATGCCTTCAAGATGTTCGTTGTCTTATTTTATTTCGCGGGCCACCTTCAATTGAGAATATTTTGCTTACTCTAGTTACCTTCCTAAACCGTCATGCGTAGGTACCTAGACAGGGGCACGCACGTGGCCACGCGTCTGCCTGTAGACAAAAGCGCCTTTAGTCGATCCCCTCGTCATCATCCAGAAACAAACATCACACAGCCTAAATTATCATCAAAATGAGCGCAAAGTCTCCCCTCGATACGCCCGCATGGACTGAGCCACGACGCAAGCCGAGCCCCAGTAAATGGAAGCTCTTTGGTGCTGGTGTTCTCACCGTTGCGGCATTCCATTGGCTCAGCCCACCAATGCACTGTTCGCATCATCATGAGGAGAACACGACATACCTAGGCGAGAGCCTCGAATGGAAGCCTTGCGGAGAAATCGCCAATCGCACTGTAGAGTGCAGTAAGATTGACGTGCCAATTGATCAGTTCAACCCACATGCAAGCAACAAAACCTTCAACGTTCCCCTCATACGAGTCCGTGGCAAAGATGGCAGTCCAAACCTGATGCTCAACCCCGGTGGCCCTGGCGGCAGTGGCTTTGAGTTTTTGCATAGGAGAGGAGCACAACTCAGCACCATCGTGGGCGATGGATTCCATCTTCTCTCTTTTGATCCTCGCGGCATCAACTCGTCAACACCCCGAGCTTCGTGCTACCCTACCGAGGAAGCGCGTCAACAGCTTGGATCGGTTCATGCCTTGGACATCAACAAGGATGGTCCTGAGATCTACGCATGGACACACAACTATGTCAAAGCATGCGAGGACACCATGGGCGAGCATGGGAAGTATATCAATACACCTCAAACAGCCGCCGACATGAATAGTATCCTTGACGCCGTTGGGCAGAAAGATATGTACTATTGGGGTTTCAGCTATGGAACTCTCCTGGGACAGACATATGCTACCCTTTTCCCTGAGCGATCCCATAGAGTTATCATTGATGGAGTCGTCAATCAGTTTGAGTGGTATCAGGAACGTGTCGAGAGTGAGGACCTTGTTGACACCGAGAATGTTCTCGACGGTGTGTTCAAGGAGTGCATCAAGTCCGGTAACGCCTGCCCACTGTCATCGGTCGCAGACACATGGCAAGACCTCAAGACGGAGTTCCTTTCCTTCATGGACGAGCTTAAGGAGCAGCCGATGGACGTGTACATCAACAGCACCACATATGGTCTACTGGATTATCAGAAGATCTGGTTTGGTGCCGTGTTCCCTACCTTGTACAAGCCGGAAAGGTGGCCCGTTTTCGCCGAGCGGATGGAGCACCTTCTCAACGGCAATGCTACAGAATCCTTATTGGAGTATGGCCTCGACGGTGGTGAGAATTACGACGCGCTTTACTTCGTTCGCTTGAATGATGCACCCTCAGGCCCTGAACACTGGCCACAAGATTTGCAATCACTCTTGGACATTGTCCAGCCCACCTTCAACCGCAGCTTATTCGCCCCGGACGATCTCGTCTACCTCTTCGCTGGTCAGCAGTGGCGCATTCCCAAGACCCACAACTATGTTCCACGAAAGGGCGTTGAGACAGCCCACCCCTTACTAATTCTCACAACAAGCTACGATCCTGTTTGTCCCCTTGTTTCAGCAAGGTCAGCACTTGGTGCATTCGAAGACTCGCGTCTCGTTGAAGTCAAGGGATACGGACATTGCTCCGTTGCAGTGCCATCGCTTTGCCTTGCCAAGCACGTTCGGGGCTTTTTGTACAATGGTACTCTGCCTGCCAGCAATGAGACGCAGTGTGATGTCGATGAGCCCTACTTCAAGGCGAAGGGAATGGTGGATGTGCAAAGCTTTGAGCATCCTGAGGACCAGGCAATTCATCTTGCCCAGGTTGAGTTGGCAAAGGACCCATATTGGCCAAGAGTTATTCGAAAGTAGCCCTCTGCTATCACTTACTATATCTCTGGAGATTTTCATAGACAGATCAACAGCAATTGACTGTGTTTCGTGATTCAATTCCTAGCTCTTTGGTTCAATGACGTCACCTATTATAGATTTATTGTGCCCGTGCACCTAATTGTTTGTGTGCAGGGTAAGTATCTCAGATATGCCGTGATGTCTATATACATTAAAACGAATGCATACTGCAGGAACAAATTTGAGAGTAGATCGTGAGCTCTTGAACGAAGATACGTAGTAAGTAAGTTTGTTGATCATCGGTTCCTGCACAAAAACTAGGTTGTGGTAGACACGTCTTCCATTTCGACAATCGGCATCAACCCGAATATTTCCAACCATCGCGCGTGCTAACGTGCACAATTCAAACAGAACCATACAATAGGATTCCCAACAAGTACTATAGATTGCAGACTAAGACATGACAGTATACAAGGAAATAGTATATGTCGGTCTCACGGTCGAGCATCTATGAGAAGATTATATTCATAAAACTGTACCCCAGTCATCATACAACAGAGGTCGCGTGGCCCAATGGCAAGGCGTCTGACTACGAATCAGAAGATTCTGGGTTCGATCCCCAGCGTGATCATATTTTTGCATTTTGTGTCCTACAAAACTCTGTCAAACCATTTACTTTTTTGCATGGCGCAAAGACATTTGTACACTTTCAAGACATAGAATTGGTGACAGTTAATCTTGTAAGATGTCTAGTTGGTCACGGCCTGCTTTTTACAATAAGCTGAGGTGAGATCAAAGCTCGGCAGTTGCAGTCGGACTAGCGCGGTCCGTGGCATCCGAGAGGACGATCACTCCCAAGTATATATTTAAGGAGTCCCCTGTGGTCCTATACCCAAGACCTTCGTGAACACGTCAGCCCCCTCAACGACAGAATAATCACACACCATCAGACACCATGGCGAGAACAACGCTGGTACACATTCCCTTCATCTACCGCTTCGTCTTCCTCTGGTTTGAGCCTTTGGCTGCATTATCTGGTTCATTTATACTCTGGTTCGACCCGGCTATGATTCTCAACACCATGAACCCAGCGAGCAACTTTGCGCCCGACAGCAAAGTCATTTACGACCAACTAGCCGCGACATACGCGCTTTTTGCATACAATGAAGCAATCCTGTTAAGAGCAACGAATGATCTGCGTGTCTGGCGCACTGTTGTGATTGGCATTCTGATCTGCGATGCAATGCATATGTATGCCAGCTGGGCTGCTTTGGGAAGCGTCTTCTGGAGTCCTGGCGAGTGGAGATGGGAGGATTGGGTGAATCTTGGGAGTTTATGGGGACAAGCTGCTGTGCGTGTGGCGTTCATGGCGGGTGTTGGGCTGCAAGGGAATGTTCGAGTGAAGGCGGATTGAATGCGTCACGTCTGCGTTTGGGTGGTTGGCTGTCTCAGATGATGTTTAATCACAGATGCGATGCACAAGTGGCTGCAACCTTGGATGGGATGGAACAAATGGGGTTGAATGTGAATTGGAGTCCTCTTCTGTTTTCAATTGAACAGGGCATTACTTTTGTCGTGCAACGATCTCACATATGGACTCTTGGGCAGTCATAAAGTTCATATACTGTCATCGACTAGCTGTCTGGTATTCTCTGGGTGGTAAAATCCCATCTAATCTTGATACGGAATGCAACGTCTACATGTAGTCTATAATTTGAAGTAACCCTTCCAAAGTCTCTTCAACTTCTCCTCAGGATCCCACTTCTCGGCAACCTTCTTCAGCTTTCGGAGATTCTCCTTGCCATATCGCTGCTGAACCTGCTGAGTGCTTCCAGCATAGTTCATGTAAACGTAGCCATTGTCGAGGCCGCGTTTCTTAGCCATTTCCTCAACCTCAGCGATCAGCTCACGTGAACTGTTCTCAATGGCATGGTCAAGCTCCGCATCTTCCCAGGAAGTCGATAACTGGACGATCATGAGCGGGCCGTCGGAAGGCTTCAGACCAAGCGCGTTGCCGCCATTCTTTTGCATTTCGGAAAGGACGTTGACAGGAATAGGCTGGAAGACGAGGTATGGGGTGATCTTCTTTCCCTCGGCAGCTGCGAAGAGATCGTCGGTGCGAGCTTCAAAAAGAGACACAATATCAGTGAATAGAGAGGCCGAGGTAGCGACGACAGTTGTGTCCCACCATGTTTGCCTCGAACCGTAGGGAACGTCGATGAGCTTGGACAGTGTGGAGATGTTTGCTACCAATGTGGTGTTCACTACTGCTCCTGGGACAGACTGTAATGGCCTGAACACAGGAGGGATGCTCTCCGCTGTCGTAGGAATAGTGGTGTGGTAAAAGCTCGTGAGTGCAATGTATCCTCCCAGGGAAGGCTCGTGGGTCAGAACGAAGTAAGTGTGAGCAGCTGGATCACTTGGTAGACCCTCCACAGTCAAGTTCTGGAAGAGGGGGATCAGAGTGCTATGTAGAGCACCTGGAAAGATGAGAGAATTGGTCCAGAGGTCATCCTGTTCGAATGAGACTAAGTCGAATCGCGTCACGATGCCCAGATTTGAACCGCCACCTCCACGAAGCGCCCAGTAAAAGCCTGCGTTGGTTCTGGGTGATGCGTTGACGATCTCACCCGAGGCCACAACGACCTCAAAGTTGCGTACGTTGTCACACGCCCATCCCTTCTGGCCAGAGAAGTACGAAATTCCACCTCCGAGAATCAAACCGGCCACACCAACGTCTGCGGCGCGGCCGCCAACGACAGCCAAGCCCTGCGCATCGAGAACTTCAGACACGTTGATCCACTTGTTTCCCGGGCCGACGGAAACGGTCTTGCGGTCAGCGGATATAGAGATGTGGTTGAGGTGCTTCAGATCAATGGTAATACCGCCGACAGCGTTGGACCCTCCAGCGAAAGCTGTGTGGCCGCCACTCTTGACAGAGAAGGGGGTGTTACGCTTAGTGAGCGTCTTGATGATAGACGATACATCCTCTGTGGTCCGAGGAGTAACAAAGCACTTGGGGTGCACCTCAGCCTGGCGTTCGGACCAGTAGCTGTTGGCTTGAACGTAGGACCTGGAATTGGGATACGCCACGTCGCCGGGGAAAGCTTCAGCAAGAGCGACACACTGGGAGGATCGTGAGTGAGTGTTTGCTTTGAGAGGGGACTTGTGAGATAGTACCGCATCATTTGAGTAGTTAATACCAATCTCTTTCGCAGACGATAAAACCGCCAGGCCGGACAGGAAGAGAGGTAGTGAGGCTCTCATGGTGCGTGTGAAGAGGTTGTTGAGGGTATGTTCCACAGCCTGACAAAGTGTTTGATAATAAGTAGCTGCCGCACAAAGCTAGAGGAGTGGTCGCAGGGATGTTGGGTCGCTAGATGCCGCTGCTAAATGAAAAGGTGCGTCGGATACTCGCTGGTCCGAGACTAAAATGCACGGGAGTAGGTAATACAGCAGTGCAGGTGCCTTCCATTGGTGAGATGTGAGGTTTGGATGCCATTCGAGAGGGGATGGAGGGTATTTATCCTCGTCCCTCATCGGGCCAGTTGCCTGTTTATATATTTACTGGCAATAGAACTCATCGTTCAGCTGTTGAGATTGTTCAGTTGGTGATTGTGTAGAGCAGTTCCTTTAACCCTGCCAGGTTAAGCCTTGACAGTCACAATCACCGGCATTTGTCTCGTTCCGGGGGATCGGCAGATCTAAGTGGGGGCATTGACATTGATTCACCGCCGTGACCAATCTGTGCTTACTCTCAAAACCACAACCGTTATCGGGCCTATATCAACAAAAGAAAACATGGACTTTATTAATTCGTCCAAAGCCCGCAACCATGTAGAGACTCTGATGAGGCAGAATCGGGTCCCTGGTCTCTCGGTCGCAGTCATCCGAGACGACCAGGTATACTCAGAAGGCTTTGGCTCATCTTCAGTCAATGACCAATTGCCTTGCACGGCAGATTCACTTTTCGACATCGCCTCCTCCTCCAAATCGCTGACAGCAGCAGCGATTGCACTCTTGGTTGAAGATGAAGACTTTCCCGATGTAAAGTACGACTCGGTAATGTCTGAGTTGCTTCCCGATGACTTTGTCTTATCCAACGATTCATATACAAGAATGGTCACAGTGGATGATCTTCTTGGCCATCAAACTGGGATGCCTGGGTAAGATCCACGCCAATCTGGCATAGGTCTTGCTGACCAAAACCCAGTCACGATGATTCTTACATGGGAGTACGTGCTTCTCAGCCAGATGATGCGTTGTCAATCACCAGAAACCTGCGCAACCTGGCTCACGCGGCACCTCCAAGATCAAAGTACATTTACTGCAATATGATGTACACCGCCCTGACTCACTTGATCCAATTCAAGGCGAGACAACCCTTCGGTGAATTCCTACAAGAGCGCATCTTTGATCGCTTAGGTATGGACTCGAGTAGCCTCCAACCCCAAGCTGCCAGAGCCAGAGGTCATGGCGGCCGTCTTGCAAAGGGTCACATCTGGGATAAGACGACCTCATCATATCGCGAGTTCGAGGCTGTAGATTGTCCAGAAGGAAAAGGTGCTGGTTCGATCGTCTCGAGCGCTAATGACTTCATCAAATTCATCAAGGCCTTGATCAACCATGAAGGGCCAGTTACTGAGGATGTGTACAAAGGCCTGACCAGACCGCGATCCTCGCGACCACCCAACAATCGTCAGAAGAAGGCAAACATCGATCAACTCTTTTACACAGCAGGAATGGAGTTTTACCAGGTTGAAGACCTCGCTGTATTTGGACATAGCGGCGATATAACGGGGTTCGGTAGTCGGTTTATCTTTATACCAGACTTGAAGTTTGGGGCTGTTGTGATGGGTAATTCTTCTGGAACTAATTCAGTCGCTGCTCAGCTGTTTAGGGAGTGGATTGAAGACCTTACATCACCGCGACTGGATCATCATTCACTGGAAGCAAATACAGATGGAGGCCCGGACCAGAAACCGCCTGGGACTCCAAAACAGCCTCAAAATAAACCCAAGAACAGAGCTAAGGAAAAGCCCTTGGAGCGCGGGAAATTGGGTGATATGACTATACGAAAGGAAAAGACTAGAAACATCGGGGACAAAGTAACAGAAGAGACGCATGAAGGAGAGGACTTAGTGCTTGTTGCGTATACAGGAAAGTATTGGAGTATAGGTTACAAGAACATGACAGTTGAGATTAGAGATGAGCAGTTGTTCATTGACGCGACAGACCGATCGTTGGGATTTACGGCGCGACTCAAACACAAACGAGATGGAAGGGTATTTGAGGCGCAAGTGAGAGACGCTTTTGGCACAGGCTATGAAGTTCTTGGTACAGAGTTTGTGATTGGTGATGGAAACGTACTTAAGATGGGGATGGATCTGTAGCCACTCGTCAACGACCTCATCTGGTTCGACAAGGTAGACAACAACCAATAGAGTTGGTACAGTAAGGCACCCAAGAACAGATGGGCGCTACTCGTCAAAGCTATCTCCCGAAATGGAAGCATTGTTCGTTGGGCACCTTGTCATAGACTGTCGTCATCGCTGACTCCAAACAACCTTCAGTAAAACTTAAATAACCTCAATTTCTTGATTTCCTAGCTCGAAATCCCCGGACAACCCCGCAATCTCTCATGTCGATCAAACGTATATAGCCGCGATACATCCACCCAATGCCTCTTCTCGATTTGATGCCGGTTGAAACCTCCATACTAAACACAAGCATCATGGCGCTCCTCGTCGCAATTATATTGGCTGTGCTGAAATTCACTTTCGCTTTGAGTGACTCGTGTCCTGTAATCACACAGCAGCTCAGCGATCCGCCATATGAGAATTATTTTTACTCCGATTGCAACACAGATGCGCAGGTTGTTATCACGAGCCCGCTGGCTGACAGCAACCTGTCGATTATCGGACCACGGCTCATTGTTGCTTGGCCTGCGGGCAACAGCGGAATATGCACCTTCTTCCAGCCCCAAAATGATAAGAATGGCACATTGGCTATAGAGTTGGTGAATTCGACCATTGGAACACCGCTCGGCGTAATAAATCGGGAGGAAAAAGACTCGGAATATCCTTTTGTCGGAGTGGAGGGCGTGCTCTCGTTCAATAATTCAGCAAATCTTACGGTGGCTATTCTCGGTAGCATCCGGAATATCCGAGACTTCACTGAGGGTCCCAGCATTCTGAACCCCATCATCCAGAACGCCACGAATATCACTAGAGCCAAAGATGGAGGAGTTTTGATATCTCGGCTATGGCTAGACAACATTACCACAACAAATCTGTTGTTGGAACCATGGGAAAACAAATACAGCCGCATGGGAATCTCCAATGATACTGTCAGTTTTGGAGCAGGGTTTTACCGGTTCTCCGCATCTTTCAACTACCCTCAACTGAAGCAACTATCTCCAGAACAGGTTATCAACAATCAATCGCGATCTCTCATCAAGCAAGAGCCATCACAGGTTCGATCATTGTCATTCTTTTCATATACAGATAAACTCCTCGCTGGCGGATGGCGCTTCTTGACTTACTTTGGACGCGACACCATGATTTCTGCTCTTTTGCTCGAACCTGTACTAAGCGTGGGGAATAATTCCGCCTTGGAGGCTGTCATCGGGGCAGTTCTAGAAAGAATCAACCGCACCGATGGATCTGTGTGCCACGAAGAAACTATTGGCGACTACGCAACTTTACTCAATTTGCAAGATGGAATGGCGTCGACTGCCCCAGGCTTTACGTACCCAATGATAGATACCGATTATTTCTTGCCGATTCTCATGGACAGATATTTCAGCACATCCCCAAAACGAGTCAAGCCAGTGTTGAGCACCAGAGCAGGGGATGTCGATGTTGAGAACCGAAATCTTACATGGGGCGACCTAAGCTATATTAACGCCCAGAAGATTATGAACATCACAAAAGATTTCGAACAAGAACAATCGATAGATAATTTGATACAGTTAAAAAAGGGCGAAGTGGTAGGGCAATGGCGAGACTCTAGTTACGGACTTGCAAACGGAAGAATACCCTTCGACGTCAACTGCGCTCTTGTGCCAGCGGCACTCTACGCGATATCTAATTTGGCCAAGATTTCTGGCGTATATCCCAACAACTCCGTCACCAAGGACTGGAGTACGATCGCAGCGAAAAGGGCCAAGGTCTGGGAGGATCACACCCTCCCGCTATTCCAGTACAATGTCACTGTCGAGAGTGCTACTTCACGGCTGGAGGATTATGTCGATACCAATACCTTCTACGACGGGCCAACACACGCGGATTCCCTGAGCAACTATTCATCTGGTGGGAAAGTGGTGGACTATGCTATCGCCATCAACAGCACTGCCAACCTGGACAAGATATTGATCACGCATACCGATACTGCATTCCGTCTATTTCTTCTCAATTCTACCGATGATAGCCAGCTTACTACATTTCTCAACGCCACTGCGAATGCTATTCTCCGCCCGTTCCCTGCTGGTCTTAGTACACCCTTGGGAATAGTAGTAGCCAACCCTGCATTGGCAGACAACAAAGAAATCACCGCTGGCTTCACGAATTCTGCTTATCACGGGACCGTCATCTGGAGTTGGCAACTTGCTCTCATGGCCAAGGGTCTTGAGCGTCAGCTTGCACGATGTGCATCGTCGGAGTCGGATGATAAGATTGGTAATACTCCGGCATTCTGCAAGAACGATGGGGTACACACTGCTGTGAAACAGGCATACTATCATTTATGGGACATCATCGAGAATAATACCGACAGGCTGCAGTCAGAAGTTTGGAGTTGGAGCTACACCTCCAAGAACGGCTACAAGTTTGCACCATTGGGTACTTTACCTCCGCCGCCCGGACTGGGGTCTGGAACGGAGAGTAATGTTCGGCAGCTATGGAGTTTGACATTTTTGGCAGTGAGAAGGAACAAGAGCTTTGAATAATCTGAGGCTAGTTCTCCGTCAAATACAAAGGTTGGTATTACTAGTGTTAAAACGCATGACACAATCAGACGAGCTAATTATATGGGAAGAAATTATCATAATCAAGGAATCGTAGGCCCCGAGAATCAAGGACAACCAACAGTTTGGCGATATTACTGTCTATAAAGAGGCGTCCCCAGTACCCAGTCCCGCCTTCTCTTGAAGATCAAAACATTCGATTCACTCGTCTCATCACTGTATCGTGCAGTCGTCCTTGTATATAGCGTAAACCCATGACGCTCGAGAACCCCAAGTAGAGCCAGGAGCTTTATCTGGCTTTCGGCATTATCATAGCCGCTGACACTCCAAGGGAAATTCTTGAACTTGATCTTTGTGCGCTCCGTTGTAACTTCGTGCCGCTGTATATCAGTGATGAAGGTCGCAATAATCTCATCAGTCAGCTCAGGGGGTGGTTTGTTTAGAACTTTTAGTTTGTCGCCGGCATGGAAGGAAATGCTGATCCATTCGCAGGGTGGTGGAATATGATCTAGTTGACGGAATACAAGGGAATCTATTTCGTCAGACAAATACTTCCTGGAAAGATGGATATGTGGCGATTCTTACCTTTTGTCGAAACCTTTTTAGTTACTTCGACAGCAGAATACAATATCCAGCCCATATTATAAAGAGCCTCAAGAAGGTGAAGAACTAGCAAGAGTGACTCTTCCTTTCCATTGGGATCATAATCCCATACGTAGCCCTTCAACTTGAACTCTCTGGATTCTTCGTGCGGGTAAACCTTGTCTATGCCGCGTGCCCAGTTCGCTCTAACAACTTCGTATATCGCAGCCATTTCGGCTTCAGAAAAGTTGATCAGTTTCATGCGATCAAGAGCATTTCGTGTAATGCAAGCGAATCGGCTTTGGAAGATAGGTTGGGTGATGTATTGTGGCGAGGCACTCGTGGCCAGCGATCTGGTATAGTCGAAAACGGCCGTGGATTTCTCAGACATATTGGATTATTGTTGGGGACGTGTTAAGATAGAGTAGCAACATGTGTTGCATGGTCCAGTTTACATATAAGCGAAACACCAAGGCAGTATCACGTCAGCCACAGAGCAGTCAATGATTGGAGGATCTATTTGAGTTGGGGCTGTGCTGTGGCTATGAAACACCACACATAGGGCAGGGCACTCAGACTAGTTGCCAAAAAATCTTGCGAAACTTTATTCTGAATTCCAGTGATAGCTTACATGACCATTATCTACCCCGGGGCCTAAAAAGTCAAACTTTCTGACACCAAAGACCCCATAGTATTGCTGGGGGTGGCGGAAGCTGCTTACGTTAGAGGTCGTGTGATCGAATTTTACAGCCTCCAAACGAGCTATTGACGGGACTTTTAAATAGATTGGGTTGGGGTTAAGACTTGGAAGTTACTACCGAAGGTATAGAGAAAACAGATAATTTGACTAAACAGTGCAAAGGTTTTGCAGGACAAAGAAGAACAAAACATCTCAAGACCAAACTTTTAGCTTGGGAGACAGCGGTTCCAAGTATCCAGTGACTCGGCAGTGCTATGCATCTGGATTTTATGGCTAATAACATACAAAGTTTGACTTATTTCCTGAACAGCCAATTCTCATACTCCATTGTGTCTGACGCAGCCATTGCTTCTCCCTTCTTCGTCTTCCACCTTGTAGAATAAGCACCAAAGCTGCTATGACTGGTAGGCTTCATTGCAAGCGACTTCATCCTCATGGTCTCTGGGCTATCATCGCCTTCACAAATGAGTCTGGCCTGATATGCCCTCTCTGCAAATGCACTACCACGAACGGAATCTCCATGCGCGATACTGATTTGAAAAGCATCGTAGTACAGCCTCGCGTTCAAGACTCCGGCATGTCCTTCATATTCCTCCTGTAGGATATGGAGCAGTGCTTGACAATCGCTGAGGCTACGTCCCGGATTTGTCATCATTGTCATTGGAGATCCGATACTGAGATCAAGCTTCTGGATCTTAGATTGACGATCGTCACTAGCTTGGAGATCGGATGAAGGTAGGCTGCAAAGAGGACAGGTGCAGTTGAAGCCGAAAGACTTCTCTAGACCGAACTTTCGAACTGCCGACGGCCCTTCCCCACCATAAGAAATGGTGATCTCGCTTCCTTCTGGGATAGGACGTATTGCATGGATAGTCTCTTGTTCCTTCTCACCATTCCAGTTGTTCTGCGAATTTGGTAGACAGCTGTGATTGATGAGGCATATGGTTGGGTAGATGCCTCCCACATCCGAGCCTGATCCACAAGGAAGAGCGTTGGTCCTGAAAATACCACTAAAGGGACGTTTGCCGGGATAATTATTATGGAGAAATAAGAAACTCCGCTGCGTGGCCTTCGGCAGGGCTTTGAGTTTCAGAGCCAGGAAAGTCTCCAAAATATCAGGGGACATGGAATCAGCCAGGACGATTGGCTTCTCGCAGAGTATCCGGGTCCCGATAGGGATATCAACCTTTGCGACAAGACCTCTACCCTTCATAGGAATATCCCGGATTTCGAAAATTGAGGGAATTAAACCGGAACTCGACTTTGTGTCCTGATCCGGCTAAAAGAATAATGTCAAGACATGATTAATAGGTCTGGATTGGACGCACAAACCTGGATTATTTTGAAGCTTCTCTTTGTGGTCATTTTGTAACCCTTCGTTGAAAATGACCAGGCACGCGGCTGCCGATTTTCGTTGAGACTTTCGCAAATTGTTGATTAGCAAGTAAAACACCAGTTTGTACCAGAACCTGCTAGAAGGGAATGTGTCTGCCTGACGAAGACATGGGGGAGGAAGAAAACGAAAGTCTTGAATTTATATTCATTTCAGGTTGGTAAATGAGATCATACTTGACTTTCTGCACAATGGCGACCTGTGGCCATGATTCAAGATGCTTCTTCACGTTTGGGGCCTCTCTTATTGGTACTTCATTGTTGCGGAAAAAGTGACAAACCAATAATATGACATTATCATCTTTTCTCCTACAGATTTTAGGCATCTACGCATGGTGGCCTGAATGTAGGAGGCCGACCAGG
Organism: Fusarium heterosporum; assembly: GCA_013396295.1. NCBI lineage: Eukaryota > Fungi > Ascomycota > Sordariomycetes > Hypocreales > Nectriaceae > Fusarium > Fusarium heterosporum. The sequence continues at coordinate 408,825 of JAAGWQ010000079.1, read as the reverse complement.
CTGAACAGAACGCTTCATACCCCTCTCAATCTCGATCACCTGGTATTTGGGCACTTAGGTCGATATTTCAATACGGTCTATCTATCGTTGTTAGATATTCCTCTGTTCAATATAAATCAATGAGCATGCTCCATTAACGAAACTTATCGTAATGTTCTAACATCATCTCGTATTTCTATATATGATTCAGTCAATTGTCGCCATGCCGTTAAAATCTATATATAGCCCATGCCAAAAGTATCATCTTCAGAGCACGTCTGCTTGCTTAGTATCACGGCTCGATAGTGGTCTACTTCAGACTTTCCTCGTGTAGCTTCCAAGATAGACTGACATTAGGTAGCATGGTAAGGATTAGTATGTCAGCAAATACTGGAGGCCTGCAGATCACACCGAGATACCACCCAAATACTTGCTGCGCCACAATCCCAAAACCATCATTGGTTGTTAAATATCGCTCAATTCTTATCGCTGTTCTTTGATCTGCATCTCGACTATGGACCTCAAAAAGACTCTCAGGCGTTTTCTTTCTCCAGAAAACGGAGCGCCAGACGATACAACTTTTACTACACCTGCTCATGATCCTGACACGCCCGTTGACGATGACCTGCTATGCCAGCCGTGCCAGAGAATAGGTTTGGAGGATATTCTGAGTCCTAAAACTGATGAACTGGATTGGTGGAGTGACGCCAGCCTCCGCGACTTTACACTGTCTCGTGCCCAACTGTTAGCATCGAAGTGTCAACTCTGCAATCTAGTTGGAAAGCTTAGGGCCACCGATCCTTCTTTAGATCAATGCCGTCTAGAGATATCTGGCATTCGGTTCCACAACGCAGACGATAATGGCGAAAGACCCGCTATTGTCAGATTGGCGATCCGTTCTATGAACGATAGCGGTACCGATGACGTTGTTCGTCACTTGACAGCTCACTCGCTCGCCGATGCGTGGTCAAGCGAAAGTCGAGAAAGACAACCGTGTTCGATTAACTTTGAGTTATTCAAGAAGGCATGCCAGCATTGTAGCGAGAAGCATCGACAATGCCGGTATATTGATCTCGTGGAATCTCGCCAGCTCGGGTTTCGTCAGCCAGCTCGATCCACCGACCAATGGGCCTCGAGATTGTATTTAATCGATGTTGAGACAGAAGAGATTCAGGAAGCAAAAAGTTTTTGCAAATACGTCGCTCTTTCCTATGTTTGGGGAAAAGAATCATCGCCACAAAATGATGCTCACGAATACCCTGCTGTAGTTAGAGATGCAATCTCAGTAACCCGACAACTTGGCTGCAAGTACTTGTGGGTTGATCGTTATGTAGGCCTATCGACTGAATGTGATTCTGGTACTGGCTGACAGGCGATAGTGCATCAACCAAAATTCCAGTCATAAGCAACATATGATGAACCAGATGGATCGAGTCTATTCGAACGCCTATGTGACAATCGTAGCAGCGGCTGGAACTGACGCCAATTACGGCCTCCCAGGTATCAGCCGACAGAGACAGGTTCAAAACTGTCTCACAATAGGTACAGTCAAGCTCGTTGAAGCATGGGACGATGGTCACGACCTGATCAAACACAGTACGTGGGCTTCCAGAGGATGGACATATCAAGAAGGCCATCTATCTACTCGGTGCATCCTGTTCACCGAAAGAGAAGTCGTATATCTCTGCAATGAAGCTCACGTGACGGAAACACAGTCCTTCGACCCCGGCGACAGTAGAATGAAGGAGACCTTGAGACGCTTCAACTGGATGATACATCCCGAAGACAAGCGAAGGAGGTGGACCGTGAGAGATCAACTTGGACCACATATCGAAGAATATACCGCTCGCGACTTATCAAATGAGCATGACAGTCTAAATGCTCTTCTTGGGATCCTCAAGCACTACGAGTCTATTCCTTGTCATTTAGCCCAACCCATCAAACACTTGTGGGGGATTCCAATACTGGAGGCTGATGAGGTTCAAGATCATGTTCTATTCCTCATGTTTTGGAAACACAAAGAAGTAGCAACAGCACGAAGATTGGGGTTTCCTAGTTGGTCATGGGCTGGGTGGAGTGGTTCCATCACGTTGCCAACATATTCTGGAAGAATATCAACGCTTGTTCATCCTCCATCCTCCCGGCGGTCCGCTTCTCGGCAATCCCTAATGCATGAGGAATACACTCCCTGGTACATTGGCACATCGGATAACGGTCATGTCGGTGCACTGAGCCATTACTTCCGGTCTGATGACAAGGTACTCCCTGGCCCCACAGAATTGTATATCGCTGGTCTTGTAGTCAAGATGCGATTCCGGGAGATCGGTTCTCGAGTCTTTGCAACGTTTCCCATTTGCAAAAATACCTTTCTAGCTGTTCCCGTATTTCTTGACAGGTCCTTGGATTTGAAATTTCACAAGCTAGGCATAATCATACCTCGAGGAGGTGGGGTGACATATACCGACTGCTATATGTACAATGTGATCATTCTTCAAGAAACTGAGAATGATCGATTTGAGCGCGCAGGAATTGTGGATTTGGAGTGTCTGGGTAATGGAACCTTCGCTATCTTTGGTAAGCTCCTTTTGAACGAAATGGACGAGATTATTGATCCAAGAGTCAAACAAGTTGAGTACCTATTTTTGCGAGATGCAGAGGCGAGAAACATCCTGTTGGTTTAGGTCGTTTGGTCCAATATTCTGTCTTTCGTTATTTTTGATGTTGGCGAGAACAAGGGTCTCTTTCTGAACTATGAGGACAACGTAGCAATTTCGTAACGTGTGATTGAAGGGTTCCATAACAAGCCTTTCATTCTTAATTTTCCGTATTTCTCGTGAACACGGATTAAAATACTATTATTGAGGGCTGTCCGCACTATAGCAGAGTAATTATCCGACGTCATTTATGGTGATGCACCATGGCAAAATCATTCACGCCCTTCAGGGCGGGGAACTTAGCCGACGCGCTTTTTAAAGGCAGCCATTGCCATGTCAAAACCTTCACACACTCAGCCTTGCACAAAACAACATCTTTTCGCGTGACAATTTCTTGAAACCAAACCGAAATGACTACCGATGGAGAGAAAGTCACTTTGACGGCCCAGTGCCTTTGCAAAGCGCACACATTCAGCGCCGAAATAGCTCAGCCAAAGCTGCCTTTGGATGGGTCAATCTGCCACTGCACTTCCTGTCGGAATCTTACAGGGGCCATGTATAGCAGTGATGCACATTGGCCTGGCCCATCAGACGTCATTGTCAACTCTGACCTCAAGCGCTACACGTTCACTTCTAACTGCAGTATTCTTTTTTGCGGGACTTGCGGATCGGCAATGTTCTGGAATGAGCACTATCCGGATGAGCCTCAGAACTTTCTTGTGTTCACTGGCATCCTGGATAATATGGAACTGAAGGGACTAGTCAAGTTCGCACAGCAAATCTTTGTGGGCGATACCATTGATGGAGGAGTCTCTCCCTTGCTAAGAGATATCAACCATGATGGAACTAAACTCCGTTGCTGGAAAGGAAGAGCTGGCAAAAGTGAGGAGTTGAGTGATGGTTGGCCCGGTGGTGAAGAGACTATTGCTATTGGGAACGCCGAGAAGGGGGACATTCCTCTCCATTGTCATTGCAAAGGAGTCGATTTGGTCTTTCGTCCAAGCAATGTCGACTTTTCAACCATGAACACAGACTCTGTTCCATCTTACATCGACCCAAAAACACACAAGCACCTCGCAACCCTCGATCCCTGCAACTCGTGTCGTCTATCCTGCGGTGTGGATATCATGAGTTGGACGTTCGCCCTTCTGAAGCAAATCGACTTCCCTCAGAACTCTGGAGAGTCTTCTTTCCCACAGAGTACAAACGAGCTGAAGGAAGCCGTCGAGAATTCTGCTAAAGACAAGCGGTACGGCAGTCTTGCCATGTATCGTAGCTCACCGGACGTCCAGAGATACTTTTGCTCGCAATGCTCCGCGGTGGTGTTTTACGCTGTCGACGATCGTCCTGATCTGGTTGATGTAGCCGTTGGACTCTTGCATGCACCAGATGGAGCGAGAGCGGAGAGTGTCTTGTCTTGGAACTTGGGAGCGAAGATGATGGGGGTAGAAGACTATGTTGGTGGGTGGAGGGAGGAGTTTGCGAACGCTGTGAAGGAGACATCTGAGAATTGGAGGATTAAGAATGATTATCCCAAAGCGTGGTCAAGAATCAAGTCGGAGAAGGCACAAAAGAAAGCTGAAGATGAGAGACTTCGACTTCAGCTCGGCGCCTTGTCTTGCTAGTATTCCAATAGGCCGTTGAAGCGCCGTCGAAGGGAGGATGATATACCAGAGAATGTCATTTATACACTTGATTCAATTCACTTCGGGTCTACAATCGTTCCCTGATGTGTGATAAATCAGATACTGGCGAAATACAAAGGGTCACTCTGGCGGTGAAGACACTATTGGAAGAGTTTATTTGGAGATTACACAATTTTGTGACAGTATTGATGCAGCTATGACATACATCATGTAGATTCACCACACATAATTATATAGGACTGAGTGAAAGTAATATAAATAACTACATATTCGCTTGAGTGCCAAACCTACTTTGAAGGCTCAGCAAACTGGAATGAGAATGGTTGAACCTTTCCAAAGTTGGGCGTGCCATCGGAATTGGCAGTCAGAGGCTGTGTCATGGCATATCGCGTGTCATCACAAGCGCCGTTGCTATTGGAGGTAGCATGGAACGTGATGAAAGTCTGCTTTCCATCAGGACTCTGGAAAAAGCTGTTGTGTCCAGTTCCGTAGCTTCCATTGCCGCTCTTCAGAACGCAACCGTTTGACTTCTTCCAAGCCGAAGCCTTGGCAGGATCAGTCTTGCCGTCCCAGAGCAGAGTAGCAACGCAGTAATCTGGGGTCCAGCAGTAGTTGGCAGAGTACGTGATGTAAGTCTTGCCACCAAAGTAAAGTGCGTTGGGTCCCTCTTGCACAGGGGTACCGCTCTTCTCCCAGCTCTGATCGGGCTGCGAGATGATGCTCAGGGCACCGACGGACAGGAAGTCAGAGCCAAGCTTACGGATGCATGTTGACTGGTACTGAACGCCGGTCATGCATGAGTAGACAAAGTAGTTGCCGAACTGGTTGGTTCGAAGAATCGTGCCATCGATACCCCAGTCGTCGGAAAGCTTGGCTCCGTAGGACCAGCTATCCCAGGGAGTAGCGCCACCTATATGCGTTAGTTAAACCCTTGCCGCTCTTGTTGTTCGAGGACTCACCCTTGATAACATGCGAGCGCTGTCCAGTAAGATCCTCGGACTTTCCGGCAGTATAGTAAATGTACCATTTGCCGCCCAGGTAATGGAGCTCAGGAGCCCAAACATTAGATGATCGTGATGGATCGGTGTCAGTGTAGATGACCTTGGGAGTTGCAGTCTTCAACCCCTCAATAGTGGTCGCGCGTGATAACTGCAGATTGGTCCATTCTGTCGAGATAAGGTAGTAATAACCGCCACTGTAGGTGATCTGAGGATCGCCTCCACTGGGATTTCTGATGGGATTGGTGTAGGCTCGTGTCGAACTGACAAGTCCGAGAGCTAGGGTAAAGATGTTACTCCAGGAGACCATGATGCCGATTGAACTGAGATGCCGATTTGATCGTAAACATATGCGGAAGCCGCTCAAGATTTATACTCGCTCACTTACATATCTACTCGTTTTGTTGTAAGTTGCATTCTTGACGGCAACCTTCCTGATATGTCCAAGTTTTCTTTATCCAAGACCAGCTGACTTCTCATTTTGGTCTGTAGTCCGTGTCCCCGCCGATCGACTGCCGATGCGGCCCAATCGCAGCGTGTGGGTCCATCCCGCGTATACTCGTTCCCCGGATTATTTTAAGTCTAAATTTGATCATGCATTACAATCGCGGAGTAACAAACGCACCAATCGAGAAAACTTGGAGCGACCTCGGTACTGGGGTCGCAGGAAAGTTCGATCCGATATCCTAACTAGCGGATTGCTAGTGAAATGTGAGTGCCGACTACGCGGGTGAACGTGTCGGTCGGGGTTAAGAACTTCTCACCGTTTACATGACACAGGGGCGATCCAGGTTAGCATGCTTGAGCAAGGTATAATGCCCCATCTTCTTGGGTGAAGAGATCGGTACAACTGTCACAGTGGTCCCCTCGGTGCTCAAAGAATCCTATTGGAATACAGATCGTCTGGTCCGAAACAGTGTCTACTGTCCGATCAAATGCCATCCAGTCTGTGACCGCCATGACTCCATTCCCTGTCAACCCCCAATCTGTATCATGTTGACCGATTCGCCAGGCTAAAGTCAAAATGCTCTCCAGCATGTCAAGCGTAGGTTTTGAGAGCACGCACCTCCGTAGTGTCGTTCTTCCCTGTCACCGCCGACTTTGGGACATTACCCCTCCCGAACTTTGCTATCCTGGCCCAGATTCTGTGTGGCCAACATCTCCGTATGTCTGTCTGCAGCTCAGCCACTGTTGTCTCAAGGTCTTCGACTTGACCTTTCAGGATTGTACAATGGGCCTTCTGCTCTTCCAGTTGAATTTGATAGCGACGAGTCACAGACTCGAAAGTTGCACGTTCATCGGCACTTTGATTTGCAACAGCTTTGGCTTTCTCGAGTTCCCTGTGAGCTGCATCACGTGCCTTTGTTGATTCCTGTGTCAAGGTCTCCAACTGTTCCTTCATCTTTTCGTTCTCCTCACGAACTGACACAAAGTCCTTCAGCCGCATATCCAATGCTTTGAGCTTGGCAAGAAGGATATCATTATCCTCTTCTGCTTTCTTACGAATGAATGACTCCTCCAGAACTTGCTCCGCCCCGGCTTCGTGTGAAAGTTTCAACTGCCGACACATGAGCATTGAAGCGGCGCATTCGTCTTTTCTCTTCTGCAGCTCTTGGTTCAGTTCCTCAATCTGACCTTCCAAGTCAGCAGCGAGAGTTTCGTTCTGATTTTGTAATTCAGCGTAGGATTGGCGCTGTACAGCGAGAGAAGTTTCGAGGTCCGCCAGTTCTTCTGTTTTGAGAGTAATTTGAGACAAATATTTGGCGGTCTGAACTTGTACGAGGTTTGCGCGATGCTGGACTGTAATGTTTATCACCTTCCGCCAGTTACTGACGAATGTTTCAGCCTGATGAGAATGGAAGTCGGGACACAGACATAGTCTGGCGAGTTGTCTTAATGTGTTTGTTGTGACGGATTCAGGTAAAGACTTTGACATCTGGATGAGCAGCGCTCGAACGCTTGACCTATTGGGCTCAACAACGTCCCATCTGCAGCGAACATTGTATTTCGCATTGCCGATACAGTTAACCTTGCCACATCCATCCCTGGCGCCGTCCGTGATCTGGAGCAAACTCGCTGGATCCCAAAGAGTGACATTCATCGTAAAGCAGATAGAATCTTGGAAGTATGGCAATCTTTGTAAAGAAAGAGATCTGTGTACGGGAAAAATAAGACTCACAATTGCACGAAGTTGATAGTATTAAGAAAGAGGGGAATATAGCTACAAAAATGATGATGGCACTCAGCTGAAGGCTGAGTTGAGTTGGGTCGCTTATCACAACCCTACATGTATCGATACCCTGAAACAAGGCGCAGCAAAATGGCGACCCAAGACTCACAGCTATTTGCTGGACATTCTGTTGATCCACTCAGCTGAATGATCAGCGCTTGGAGGCAGCGCGCCACAGCGGTAAAGCCGGTGAAAGATAACTGCCGTCTCTTATTTGGGTGTAAATGTGAATTATCAAGGTTTATGAAGTCGAGGTCTTAGGCAAGTTCAGCGGTAAGGGGAGTATTTTCATTTGCTGAGCTTGATCAATAAGGATTTGTCGAGTGTCTACACAAGCACCACCAATTTTCATGATCCAAGTCCTGGTTTTGTGGCCAACATCAGGACGAATATTTCAGGCATGGATAAACGTAGTTCCGGGCTTTCAGTTCGAAAATTGGTATGGGGAGGATCGTAGGTAAGCAGTCGGGGTCTTCATCTCATAACGGGTGGGATCGCTTTTTGATTCTTTTCACTTTGTTTTGAGCGATATATGAATGTTTAGAGTCGTCACTACTCTTGGTACAAAGCCGTATCTTCAATAAGCTCCTCATGTCATATTTCGGTGTTACTCGAAACTTTTCTTGCCATCGCTTAGCAGTTGGCGAATTGGGAGGGCTCATTTGTGCAAGCAAGTTTTGCCAGAGGTTGTTTGGTGTCGGAAGTGGAGTGTCAGTCGATAGGTGCTAAGTGCCTGGCCAAATCCATTTCATCAGCGATGCTCAACGACCCAAGGGCGTTATAATTAACAACAAGTCTGGTATCTCGCAGTGGGCTTTCTCCAAGCAACCTTTTGCGCACAGACAGCACCTCATCCCATAAACTCAAAATCCATAGGCACACCACTGTGATATAGTCATGGACCGCAACAAATGGCTTTGTGGAAGCTTTCACCAGTAACGGCCCATGATCTTTGGGTTGGTCTTCGCCACAGCACCGGACCAGCTTTGTGGCACCATTCCTCCTTCAAAAACACAACCCTCCATCTCTGGATCGGATCCTCTTGGACAAACAGATTCGTGATCAAGGGCCCTTGAATGTACCACAACAGTCGTCTTGCGGCTCCACTTGATACAGGCAGCACCACATTGCGGCGTCGCTCTTCAAACGATAGAATCGTATCTGACATGGTTAGACAAAGAACAGGGTGCTGCCTTTCCATGAACTAGACGGACTAACATGCTTACCTTGATGTCTTTCACCCTCGGTCCCATCCTCTAGTGTCCTACATTGGAAACCTCACATGCCACTAGCCAGCTTGGTTCATAAGATTGAGACAAGAACACGACGACACTATTGGCATTAGATAGTGAGTTGGGAGAATTAATGTCGTAGCCATTATTCGACAACGCCTGGGATGATAGATGAAAACAGGTGATACTTTCAAATACATCTTCCAATTCTCTCTACTATCAAGTTCGCATTGTGTTCCATTCTCCCGTACTCGGATCATAGTGAAGATCGTACATAGCCATCGGGTCCGCTTGGTGAGAAATAGTATAGTTTACCACTAGGTTCGGTTCGTTATAATGTCCCATGAATTCCAGTACAAAGCTCAGCTCAGTCTTATCAGCCAGCGTCTCTCGGAAGGTGAAAGAAAACGGCTCGGCCCTGACCACACGTCTATTGTACTCGAGCTTGACGGATTTGAGGTATGTTACAGGCGTGCCATCATCATCAACGCCCGTTAGGACAACCTTTTGACGGTCGTGTGCATCTTTCTCACTCCTGATCGCAAGCCTTCGTTTCAGAATGAAGCTAGGGATAGGAAGCTCAAGCCTTTCCATGACTCGTGTCATCAGTGCGTCAGACTCGGACCAAACATGCATATCTGTAAGGTTTTCCATGAAGGTCTCTTGCAAGTTACAAATGATGAGTTTGCTTTTGCGACTTTTGCCGCATGTCTCGGGGATGCTGCTGGCTGGATGAACGCTGACAGATGATCCGAGCACAAGACATAAATCAGCCTTCTTAGCGTGTTTGCTGGCGAGTTTGAGCGGCTCTTCAGGCAAGGACTCGCTGAAGTTGATGATCGTATCGTGAAGGTTGCCTCCGCATTGTGTGCATTTACGACCTGTTCGGTGATCATGGACTGACTTGTCATAGGTAGCTACAGCGCGAAAGTCTACGGCTTGTTAGCGACAGCGCTGTTAATGTCATTCACGGATTTACCTCGTATATACTCCTTGCCGCAGTCTTTGCAGCACTCCCGATTACTATTACCGTGGAGCTCAGAGATCCGATCCTGTAAGGGTTAGCCATGAGTCTTTCTTTGAGGTAACGATCATACCCTCAAGATTCCACTTCTTCGATGCAGGCCATCGCAATTCTGGCTGACCAGATACTTCAACACGCCTCGATTTTGCAACTCGACAAGAGCCATGTGCGTTGGAGTTGGGATAGCTTGAAGGGTGTTGGTGGCCTTGCCTGTGCGGGCTCTTCCTTGGGCTCGCAAGGTCCATGCACCTTCGGGGCCACGGAAATCAGGGATACCTGTAGCAAGTATCAGTTTACTGGACTATATCACATGTAAGCTGACTTACCGGCTGATGTTGAGACTCCTGCGCCTGTAAAAACAATGAAATGCTTGCTTTCCTTGATGAGTGCCACAAGCTCGTCGGCCTGTTGGTCAATGACTTCTGGAGCATCACGACGCTCAGGTGGCGCCACCTTTGGTGCTGACGATGCCATACTCGTATTTTTGTTGCCTTTTTACTTTCAACGATGGGTTACTGCAGCGTGAATCTTGTAGGATTTCATGGGTTATTCAAATCTGACATCCGCATGCTACCGACCAGGCAACCACCCCGCTATAAGCATAGCGTAGTAATGCGATGTTTCACTTAGGTAGTCTGTGAGCGAAGGAATTGCAACTTGACGAACAATTGTCTCACTACTAACGAGGCTCGTTCTATCAACAACATTTCCTTCAATCCCTGCGAAATCAATCGACTCGCTTCATCTTGACATCCAGTTGCGGAATCTCAACACCAACCACGTTACCTTTCTTGTCTTTGATAAAAACGAAGTTGTATTCCACGCCAGTGCCGATTTCTTGCCAAGTGGTGCAAGTAGGTGTGCCCATATCGATCAGAGCAGACTTATCCTGGAAGACAGCAATCCACTGGTGCTTGCTATCTGTCTGCACATCAGAAGGGTACAGTCTGAAGTCCAAGTTCCTGGTCTGGGTTCCGAGCTTCTGAGCAATTTGATCCTTGACATCCACCCCATTGATCGCAAGCTTTTGAACAACCAGACCGTGGCCGTTATCAGTCGTATTAAACAAAGCCTGGGCATGTCTACTCTCAAACTTGCCAGCATAGCGAACTTCTGTTTCCTGGTGGGCGATTTGCTGCAAATACCCGAGAACCTCACTGACAATATCGGCGTGGACATTGAGGTCAAGTTTGCGGTCTTCAACAGTGCTATCATGAGCTAGAATAGCGAACCCAGCGTTGAAATCCGTCGTGAGACCGAAGTAGCTAGCGTATTTCCCAATGCTCCCGCTCTTGGTCAGTGCATCCATTATAGGTCGGATATTGTTGCCAGCGCGGTAGACTTCCCAAGGTCGACCAACTCCGTTGCGCAGGTTGGAAGTGTCTGCTAAAGGGCGAAGCCAGCGACGGGTCACCGCGGGTGACAAAAGGTCTGCAGCGAGGATAGAATGACCGGCGTGAGCAAGATCTTTCATGGAGCTGACAAAAGACAGAGCACTATAAATGTCAGTGTGATTCCCGATCATAACGCACGATGACCTACCCAGGCTCTCCAACTATGGAGATATTCAGGCTTTCCATGGCAAAGACGTCCTTTTGTTCAGGGCTGAGGACACCACTAGAGGTCATGTTCAAAGGGCTCAGAAGGGTGTCCTGGAGGACAGATACCCATTCTTTGCCACTCTCTTCCTGCATAGCAAAAGCCAGAAGTTGGAATGCTGCATAAGAAGCAACGGGAGTTGTGTCGGGAAGAAAATACGGAGACTTTCTGGCAAAAGCCTTCTTGAAAGCTGTAACCTGCGTTAGCAAGAATGTTCACTGGCAGGGGTCGATGCCATGTAACCTACCTTTCCAATCGCATGACTTCCCAATCACACATGCACCAGCTATCAAATATTGTCAGTTGTTTTTTCGGTACTTGTCAAGACATAACAACTTACATTCGCGGCTTAGACCCGACACTTGACCCGCCAAGGAACCAATAGTGACTTCATCCCAGTCAACCTTCAAAGAACCTTTTGAATCGGCCAACTCGGGCAGATACTTTGTAATAGGCATCTCCCATTGCTCACCCATTTTGGCCAACCAAGCATATACAGTAAACACCATACTGACGTCGCCAAGAGGGAACTTGGTAGTTGGGGTGACTTTGTCGTTGTAGGCCTGGTCTTGAGGTGAAGTATAGTGATACTCGAAAAGTATGGGGTCATCTCGAAGAGCCTCATCACCACCAAAGATGATGACAGAGAAAGACGTAGTGTTGGGTGTGATGGCACCGTACTTGTCGCTTTGGCCATTCTTGATAAGGTCATCAAACATGTCGTTGAACTTTGCAATGACGGCATTGAAGGATTTTATATCCTTGGATATGGTGGGAGGAGGGTAGTATGCTCCCAAAGGGGCACATCCGAAGAAGGGAATGTCGTTGTCAATGCATTTGTCTTGGGCGAGGACTACCATAGGCAGCGCACTCAACAGGGCTGAGAAGAGGGTTATACGCATCGTAGTGATTCCTTGATTCTTTAATGAAATAGCTGGATGTTTCAGTTGGAGTAATGATGTTGCGATGATAGAAATCCGGCATGAGTGAGAAGTCATTTATATAAGAACACCAACTCGCCTGTCTCAATCCTACCATGATCCACATATTGCGCCTCATCGTAGCTTTAGCGACACCTGCGTCTTGCAAGAGGCCTAGATACGGTGCTAAGAAAATGAGGAACCCTTCGATTCAACAGAATCTTACGCAACAAATGATGATCGACCGCTAACATCCAGGTTCGAACATCTTACCCCGTGCCTTACTCCGTATGTTGGTCCGTACCAGCTGGACCCACTCTGCTGTCCATGAGCTTAGTCCGAACCTTAGTCCGTATCGCTCAGTAAGCAAACTACGCATCAGACGAACGTAAGCACGGCCAACAGCAAACAAATAACAATTATTTGTCTATTAACACATTCGTCGCCTAACTCCCATACGCAAAATTCATCGGGAACTCAATAGGATCTGCAAAAAGAAATGTACTAATATCCAGCTCTGGGCCCGGACACCAATCCAGCTCTACAGGCCAGGTGGCGGCATTTTGGTACGGCATTGACACATTCATCGGCATAGCGGTAGACCCAGGACTTATGTTGATCATAGCTTGATCACTGACTTGTGGACTTATCGACTCACAAGACTCGGCGACTTGGTGTTCGATCTGGGAGAGATACCAATCTTCAAGACGCCGCAGCCGTTTCGCCAGACTGTGAAACGGATGGTCGAGCGGTGCGTTCAGGCCAGGTATCGCCTCAAACCTCAAGACGAGCTGTCGAAGTGTGTATCGCATATCTAGAAATCGCCGAAGGTGCTGCGTGAAACCCGAGATACTCCCCTTTGCAGCTATAAGATCAAGACGCACAGCCAGGTTGAGAGCGCAATTCATCATGATCCAGCCCATGTTCGACATTGCCATCTCTTCACCTTGGGGCATGACGGAGATGATGCTGATGAGAGATCGAGCGGCGGACATGCTTGCAGAGAGCCAATCCATCAGTGAGGTTTCATCCTGGAACTGATTCTGGAATTTGTCAAGACCGAAGGCTGTCCCTCGCGGTGACGATTGACTGAGGAGGAGTTCCAGTATGTGGATTTGTAGCAACAATGGTGCTGCGTAGGATGTCAGTGACATGTATAACAGACAATGGGAAGAAATTGAAGGCACTCACGACTTTCACTTAAAGGAAATGGCAGCGTGGATTTCACATCAGCGCATTTCCGGCTGATTTCTTGGCTCTCGGTGGAAAATTGCAAGCCATCCGGGGCCGTGCTTTTACAGACGAGATCTTCGATCTCTTCAATGAGGATTTGCACGCTCACCATATACGGCAGATATTTATCAGTGGGGTACTCATTTAACGAAGCCAAGTGCTGGCAGCAGGCCAGAACATATGGCGTGTGAAATGATTGTCGTGTCTTCTGTAGGATTATTGATGAACTTGACTGGAATTAGCAATTTTCAACAAACTCTTGAAAAACCTACCTTGATGACAGGTAATATGCTCCCGCAAGAGCTCTCATCTCACCTGAACCCCAGTCTGGCTTGTTTTTGTCCTTTCCGCCTTCAACGCTCCACAGCTTCAGTTTACGCGGTTTATCAAGTCGCAGGTCGCTGATAATACTTGTGACAAGATGCATATGCTGTATATATCTTTTTGGTCGTGGTTGATAGTGTCCCCTGCAGACGTTAGCATGTATTTGCATGGACTTCTGGCCACTTACCATGCGATATGAATGAGTAGACCTTCTAATAGATCTAACTGATTGAAGTCCCCCTCCATCATCCTTACCGCCACAACTTGCTTGAAAAGAGTACCCAGTTCCTTCTGTGCCATAACATCGGCATGGGAAGCAGCGGCGAGTGCAGCCAAGCAGGCGCAGGGACGCTCCGCATTTAACGCTTCAATTGAGATGTGATTCGAGAATAAGACAAATGGGAAATAGGGAATCATCTTGGTCTTGAAAATTTCCAAGAGAGCTCTACCTGTTTCAAAAGATATTATACCTCGTCCGAAAGGATCTAATGGAGCATCTTTATTGAATACACTTTTCACGTTGAGAGTGCTTGGGAGCGGAATTGCAGATGTCCGGTGCAGAGGACTGATTGGTGATATTGAAGATTGCTCAGATCTAGACCGGGCATCCAGCTTATCCCTATCAAATTTAGGCTCAGATCCAAGTTTGTTCTTCGAGAAGTATATCTCACCGTTGGCGATTGACATTCTGACGACGACGCGCTTGATTAAACACGCAGCTTTTATCAAGCCGTAAGCACCGGTCGCATTTATCAGTGTCCTGGCTCTTCTCACAGCGGATCTTCAACGAAAAACAAGTTTGGCATGTTTTCAATAAGGGCATAGGCGATTGCCGACCTTTCGCCTGGTTCATCGTGTACTGCATTTGTTCCTGGCAAGAATATCGTGGACATGTCCTCCTAACGATTAGTACAAGGTGAAGAGCGCCACGTGATTAGCCTTGGCATTGACACGGAACTCCGTTCGAGACAGGATGAGGCAGTGCTAGGCCACGTAATAGAGAATCGTCACGGCGTGGGCTCATGGAATTTTATGTGTATTCAGACAATGCCTTGACAACATTTCTGGAAGGTGTTTTATGTGGGATTAAAGCAGAAGATGTGCCTGCTTATTTGGTTGAAGTTTTCCGTCCAGGGAATTGTGATAAAGCCTTCTGATCAAAGAACATAGGCTAGACTGAAGCTGGCGTAGCTTGGGGGCCAAACGTTGGGCCCTGTAAAACCCCCAAGACGGGCCGACCCGTACTGGGATGGAAAAGACTCGACCATCTAGGGTAGGACGAAGAAAGTGTTTAGGTGATACCATCTATACACTAGATTTCCTGTTGAAACAGCATATTTGAAACTTCTGGTGGTGGTCTAAATGCCCGAAGGTCCCTTCGACGCTCGGACAGATCTTTGCAGGTTGAGTTCGTGATAGAAATGACACAGGACAGCCATTCGATTTTGGGGATACTGTTCGTCCGGCTCGCCAAAACTTTTCCCATTCGGGCGTATGATTTCGACACCTGATGAATTCCAGCAACAATATCCCGTCTTGTCCTGCACGCAGTATTTCTTCATGTTCATTCACTCGGACCTCTACCACTGTTGTAAGTGATGTCTGGATAGAGTCCCAAAATCGGTTCCAATTGGCTCCTGCTATGCAGCCTCCATAAACGGCCTTGAACATGTTATGTTGAACTGATTTCTATTCATATACTATCTGTGGAGTCACATCTGACCTGCATAATGGTGAATTAGACACAACGGCCGGGCAACACTATACCTGGTACGAGTACTTGGTCGTCCAACAAACGACGACAGGTATTCAGCATCTAAATTATTACGTTGCGGTCTGATCAAGTAAGATTGCTCGAATAACAGGACTGAGTTATTCATGAACAATTTCCCTCAGAACATATTAATTTGGTATGCCAGCATAGAAGGTTCTTCATTGTGCAAATGGGATACAAGCAACAAGCCCAATCGCATTTATGGATCTGTACCAGCACAGATTGTCCTCATGTCGTATTAATACAAGCCATGTTTCTTCTTAGGGAGCGTGGAATTCTGCTGCTTGAAGTTCCAACACTGTCCATGATGGTTTTTACCGCTATCTTATCTTTTCCAAAGACAGAGAGTACACCCGAAGCATCCGAAGCCTCCGTCATTATGATCCCTTCATCAGAGGCCATCGCGCCATTCTCTCCAAGATGCGAGCTACCGCTACTCTTTGCGAACTTTGCAATGTTCAAAGTCGGCATCTGTAGAGTGAACACCGGGTTATTCATGGATGGGGATAGCTCATGAGATCATGAAAGAACACGTTCAGTTAGATAACGTTTCAATAGCTCGTTAAATCGATACCAGATTTCAATATTTTGAACTACCTGGTAATGGAATCACAAAATCTTGGTCTTTCGGTATTCACTGGTGATTCGCAGCTTTGGAGAGAGCCCACGGTGGCGAGGTAGTTCACAACACGTGAACGTAAAGTAATTTATTCAATTTATCGAATAGCCGTGGACCTTCTTATGTAACTGAAAATTTAAACAACAAAAAGAATATGTAAAGTAAACTTCATCTGTCTTGGACACCGATTAGATGTTGTACCCCTAGGCTTGCGTGATATGATGCCTTCCCCCAAAGTGTCCCCGTTGACACCGTCGGGGTCTTCTCCCAATACAGTAGTGATCAACAAGATTTCACCTCGAGTGATTGATGGATTTCCAGGATCGCGGTGTGCTCGGTCGCTTTCTTACCGATTGCCGAGATGGGTCGGAATAGCGCCGACATACGGGAATTGATTGTGTGATACCCCCAACAGGGCATGTTCCCCGAAATTACGCATATTCTCATAGTGATACAATATGGCGTCAAGACGATAGGGTCTATATAACATCTCGTCAATACACTTGCATTTCCATCAACGCCTCAACCAAATCATCTCCTTGTATCGTTATTTGGCAGTCGTTGCAAGATGCTGCGACAAGCCGTCCACTCTTTTTTGCTTGCTGCCTTCGCGGGCCAGGCCATCGCTGCACCCAGCAACATTTCTTCATCAGCCAAAGTCCACTGGCTCGGTGATAAACCTGACTTCACACTTGGAACAACGTTCGGTGTACCTTGGCCTCAGTCTAAGCACTTCCCTAAAACCACAAAGTTCACTGCTTCTGGTGCATCTGGACAGAATATCGACCTTCAATCCTGGGTCACCGGATACTGGGCTGATGGCTCCGTAAAATGGACTGGACATGCCATTGGGGCATCCGAAGATGTTCTTGATGAATATGTTGTCAAAGCTACCACTTCCCTAGCAGGCATCAACTCAACTGTGTCTGCTGGAAAGAGCGGCAGTGGTATCACAGTCACGCAGACTGCTGGTGAGATCAAAGTCGACACCGGCAAAGCGACTGCTGTGTTTGCCAAGAAAGGCTCTGTTCTCGTCAAAGAGATCCAGACCAATGGGAAACGCATTGCCCAGAATGGCAGACTCGTGCTTCAGTCACAGTCAGGAGTTTCTCACCCCGCCGATGACGATGCTGAAACCTTCAAAATACTTCGCTTCCAGAGCAACATCGACAATGTCACTGTCAGTGATCAAAACTCAGCGCGAACTCTGGTCACTGTCAGAGGAAAGCATGCGGCTGCAGATAAGTCAGGTCATGGTTCCTGGCTACCTTTTGTGGTTCGCTTTTACCTCTATTCCAATTCAGAGTCAATTAAGATTATCCATAGCTTGGTCTTCGATGGAGACGCTGAGAAGGACTTCATCTCTGCCGTTGGCCTCCGCTTCGACGTCCCACTCAAGGGCGAGGAGCTTTATAATCGCCACGTTCGAATCGCGGGCGTTGATGGGGGTCTTCTAAATGAAGCTGTGCAGGGCATCACGGGTCTTCGAAGAGATCCTGGTGCTAATGTCCGTGCCGATCAGTTCGATGGCAAAGAGCTACCTGACGAGTCTACATGGGATGTCCGTGTCTCTAGTCGATTACACTGGATCCCTCCCTGGAACGACTATAGCCTGAGCCAGCTGTCAGCCGATGGCTTTACTCTGAAGAAGAGAACAAAGCCTGGCCAGAGCTGGGTCAACATTCCCGGAGGTACCCGCGCTGAAGGTCTTGCTTATCTTGGAGGTGCGACTGTTGGAGGTCTGGCTGTCGGTCTTCGTGACTTTTGGAAGCGATTTCCCACTGGCTTTGACATTTCATCCGCTGCATCCGATGTAGGAAGTATTACACTTTGGCTATACAGTCCGTCTGCCGAACCACTTGACCTTCGACCCTACCACGACGGCTTGGGTTTAAAGAACTATACAGATGAACTGGATGCTCTCGAGATCACTTACGAAGATTGGGAGAATGGCTTTGACACACCCTACGGAATCGCCCGGACCAGTGAGCTATACCTGATTGCTTTCGACAAGACACCATCGCAAGAGACCCTCGCTAGCCGTGTGACGCAGATCAACGACCCTCCTGTGTTAGTCGCTGAGGGTGAGTACATTAGAAAGACCGAGGCCATCGGCACATACTGGGCTCCTGCCGATGCGTCAACTGCTGCCTCCAAGAAACTTGAGGCGAATATTGACTTCCTCGCCAAGTTCTATCAGTACGAAGTTGAACACCGTCGATGGTACGGATTCCTCGATTACGGTGACTTCATGCATACATATGACCCTGACCGTCACCAATGGCGATATGATATTGGTGGCTACGCTTGGGACAACTCCGAACTTTCTCCCGATCTTTTCTTCTGGCAGTACTTCTTGCGAA
This sequence comes from Fusarium heterosporum, assembly GCA_013396295.1. NCBI lineage: Eukaryota > Fungi > Ascomycota > Sordariomycetes > Hypocreales > Nectriaceae > Fusarium > Fusarium heterosporum. The sequence goes on along the minus strand of JAAGWQ010000079.1, from coordinate 390,230 downwards.
CCGGTCGTGAAGATATCTACCGGTTTGCCGAGGCCCTTACCCGCCACACCGGTGAAGTAGACGTTTACCATCTGGGTAACTGGAAGGGACTGGGGACTCGACACGGTGTTCAGCACTTTGGCGACAGTGCGAAGCAAGCTCGAATCTCTCAGCCCCAGTACCGCAAGTACTTCTTCTACCTATCTGGTGGCGACGAGCGTATTGGAGAGCTATTCGAGGAGCTTCTCGACACTGATAAGACATACGGCGTTCTGGATCCCCAGAGAAAGGTTCGTAAGGATGGCTGGGTCCCTACTCCCAACGCGACTGTTGCGTTCAGCTTGGGTACAGACTGGGGTGCGCTTGCGGGTGGATGGCTTATTGACTGGGAGCGACGCGGTCCTCGATGGGAAGAGTCCAAGGCCAAGCTCACAAGTACCGTCAAGAGCATTGCTAAACTCAAGAACGGGTTCGTTACTGGTAACGGTCTGTATAACTTGCAGAACTGGACTCTTGGCCCACCTCCAGCCGACCCCGATAACGAGGGCCATGTGGAGGTCTCTCATCTTTCGGCTGTCTTTGGTCTCCCCGAAGTTGTCTCCGAGCTGATACTGTACTACGGTGACAATCTTCCGGAAGGATTCAAGCAAGCCTGGCTCGATTACTGCTATTACTTCGAAGCAACGGCGGCTGAGCAAAAGGCTCGGTACGGTGTTGCGTTTGGAAAGCTTAACTTGTACCAAGGCCACTCCCGACTCACAGCCTATGCTGCAAACCAGCGCAAGAACGAAACCATTGCCAATCGTGTTTGGAAAGAGTTTTTTGAGACTGATGGATTCAAGGCACCAAATGCTACTTTCGCCACCACTGAGATCCCCGATCATGAGGGTCTGATTCCGGGTAAAGAAGCACCCTGGATTTCCACGAATGATGTCGCCCAGTATGGATTGGCTGTTATCCAGAATCTTGCTCTGGCCAGAGATGCTTTGGAGAACTACAAGCCACAGATCTAGACTTGATCGGGCTTATACATGATAATGTTGGCCATGTGCATTTCCTTCACCCTTTTTTTGTCCCTCACACTGCTTTCTTTTGTATATAGTTTGGTACTATCAAACTGCTGTGCTGGGTCACACAGGATTATAAAACATCATCATACAAATCTGACCCCCTCCTTGTTTACAGCCTCGATGCAAATGTTTACGCGAGTAGCCTCGGGATACTTGCCCTACCGGCAACTTGTGATGCGTGAGGTCTACCAATATTTGGCCAGAGCGCATCTTTGAGCTGCCTATTGACAGTTTGTGATACAAGACAGAAAGCTGACCCAGCCACTAAGCCTTAGCCAATAATGTCCATAAAGCACCGCACAAACTCAAACGTATCTGTACCGTACGTTCGTCCACTAGCTGTGCTTGGCCTTCCACAATGTTATCACATTTGAAAATATCCACCTGATCTGATTAATAAGCTCAAGACTTCAAAGTACAATATGGAATAGCACGATTGATACAACATCATCTGGTCGAATTAAGGTCTATTCATATTTTAATTTATTTATCCCTCAACATATGTACGTCTCGATCATACTCAAGCCTTCATGATCTCAGACAGCCGAACAACACTAGCACTGACAGTGTTGTTGCCGCCAGCAGGAGGCAGGATACCAGCACCCATAATCATGAGCAGATCAGGATTCTTCTGGAAAGTCAAAAGAGCCCGAGTATACGCAGTTGGCTGGGGAACCTTCCACTTCTTCCAAGCAGATGCATCACCAAGAGCCTGGTTGGTAAAGATCTCAGGCAGAGTACCACAGCTGACAACAATGGTTCCGTTCTTTCCACCGTAAGGAGTCCAGACTACGTAAGGAGAGCCGGCGGGTTTGGCTCCATCGCTGGAAATGATTTGATGGTGGGGCTTGTTCAGGAACTTCTGGGGATCCTTGGACAAGCGGTAGTAGACGGGGAACCAGTAGTCGCTTCCAGCGGGAGGGTTGGGACCACCGCCGTACTCGTAAGTGTAAATGTACTCGTTGTTGGGGAGCTTGGCGACGGTGGGCATTCCGGGACGAGCATAGTAATCCGCGTACTTGGTGTCGTCCACAACCTTGGACCACTTCTTCAGATCGGTTGTGGTCTGATGAACAAGCTTCTGAGAGTGGGTGGCATTTTCACGCTGGTCGGAGTAGTAAATAATGAGCTTCTCCTTGTAGGTCCTGAAACTTGTTAGTAGATGGTTAAGGTGGATGGATTGAACAACATACATCAGGAAAGGCTCCCAGACGGGAGTCAGACCAGGATTGGGTAGAGCCTCGCCACCAAGAGCAACATGGCTGACGAATTCCCAGGTGTAGCCCTTATCACGACTGGCATAGACCTCGATGAGGGTTTGGCTCAGATCGGTAGGGATGCTGCTGCCCGAGATGAGGATTGTGCCCTTGGGGTACTTTCCAAATTGACGAGGAAGCTCGTAGAGGAAGGGCTGGTAGCGAAGACCCCAGTTGTTCTGTGTGTCCTTGACCTTGGAGATCTCTTTCCAGGTCTTACCACCGTCTTTGCTCTTGACGATAGGGAACCACACGTTGGGGGGCTCGGGGGAGTAGTTTTCCCATGTGGCCAGGAGGGTACCATCAGACAACTCTAGGGGTCGTGCGTAGAGGACTTGAGGATCCTTGTAGTTGGTGGGAGGGTCAAAGATCTCGACATTGCTGAAGGTCTTTCCCTTCTCAGCAGGCTTTGCCGCCACAAGGGGCAGCAGGAACGAAACAATGGCGGCGAAACGCATGATGAAGCCTGACTATGTTGGCAATGGCAGGATGCTGAAGCTGAATGAAATACGGCCAAACAGGTCGTCTTATATAGTCCCCGTGCGCTTAGCTCGTCGCATAACAACGATGTCACCGCCCTGGTCATGTCATTTTACAACATGCAACTATCGTCATTGTGTATTCCGAGGCGGAGTTACTCCGCGTGAGATTCTGGGGACCATGATGATAAATCTGGGGGATCCGGGGAATGATTGGGGCGGGAAATGAGTTATTCATCGTTCAGAAGACGCGCACCAATCAACTTACCAGATCATGAGAGTAGTAAATGGGTCCATGGCAAGGATCTGGGGTTTGGCCCGAGGAAGAATGCGGGGGCAGACTCGTGATAGGAGCGACAAATTTGGGGAGTCGGAAAAGTGGGCGACCGAGATCAGCAGTTGGGCAATGCTACTTTAGCATGTGGCTGGTGTTACGAGCGAGCCTTCTGGATCCTCGTATACCAAGATTCGGTAGCCTCGGCTCGATGCAAATAAGGTTTTGACAATCATGCCTCCCATCGCAGATCTGTGGCGATATATCACCCTCGCACTTTGCAGCGTCTCGTCCTGCATCTTCATGTTCGCCAATAGTCGGGAGTGAATGCGAACCATAAATCGTAAATAAATCTTAGTAAAGAACAATAAAGGTATCAAGAATTTACGATCAGGACTGAATGAGCTATTCACAAATCACCTCGCACGCTATATATCAGTCGTGAGGGAAGACAGGATCTGTTGAGCCATACATGATAGGTTTAATAACCTGGCAACTTCGTTTCAGTCGCCCGCCACGAGTTACTACCGCAGTGAACGTCGCCCTGTCCCTGGTAATGAGAGAACCAATCATCCTGAAGGGTTGCATTGTACCCAGCACTTGCATACACCTCGGTCACAGCTGTAGCAAAGATATCCTTCGAGCCAATGACAGGACCCCAAGGACTAGGCATGAGAACTTTGGAGTCGGTCATGACCAAATTGTTCACACTGCCTGGGTAGAAAGCGGTGACTTGTGTTTCCGGGTCAGGATTAGCATCGCGACGATGAACAGAGTTCTTAGGGGTGCCTGCTTCCAGAATGGACTTGGCTTGAGCACCAGGTCCGCCATTATTAGATTTAGAGGCAGAGCCTCGATCAGGCTTAAACAAAATGCCGGAGGCGCTTGACGCCTTTCGGGGAGTTGAAGAATCCTGCGCGGTAGCAGGCTCCTGTCCAGCGCATGTCCAGCTGGCCTTGGTGGGATAGTAGAACAAGGAAGGGACGCGGAAGATATCGGCATCAGTGATACCAGTCTCGCGCTTCAAAATGTCGATGTTAGCCTGAATAAGCCGGGCCGAATTCGTGTTGGCAGTCTCAAAATTGTTAAATTTGAGAACTTCATCGATAGTTTCTTTTGGAATACACAGACCACTCTTCTTCTCTTCAGCGCTTAGTGGACGCGACATGGCCTTTACTTTACCATGACCTGCCTTGGACGCATTTTTCAGAAGAGCAACACCCTTGAGCGGATCAGCGACCATGATGATCCACCCAAGCTTGTTGTGAGCAGGGAGAAATTGGATGAACTCGTCGACGTGACCAACATACAGCCAACTGGTGTTGAGAATGAGAGGATCTTGGACCTCCTGGGCCTTGAGGAAATCAACCATAAGCGGATTCCTTCCATTCCACGCTCCCATGATCGTTCTTCCAGCTGGGTAGGTTTTGCCGTTATGCGTATAAGGAGGAATGGTCTCCAGGTTTCCCGTAGAATCAATAGAATCTCCATTACCCGGATGCTGAACCGCGCCTACTTTATCGCTGCGAAGCTCGTGGAAAGCGTCACGGCCAGACCTACGCTCGCTCTGGACTGATCGAATCATGATTCGAATGCTAACAGGGCCATTGGGACCAGGCATGGTAGAGTAACCAGGTTCAAAAAAGTCTTGGGTCCAAATATCCTGGTTGTGGAATTCAAAGACAGGTTCTTTGATGCCACTTTCGGCTACGTTCCGGTGGAGATCATCCAGAAACGCCTGCTGGACGTTATTGAACCCAGCTTGATTGACTCCCGTCGAGAGGACGCGCTGGGCTTGCTGCCCATGATGATGCGTCAACACTGGAGCGACCCGAACAGCAACGGAATCAGTCGCCTTTACTTTTCCGTCAGTGACAGTAAACTGAATCTTAGCGTTACCGTTCCAGCCCTGGGGTCGACGGACATCACGAGCGTCAACACCTAGTTCAAGTCCCGATTCGAGCTCTTCGGCAGTAAAGACGTCAGTCGCCGACACGTATGTCCATTTGCCGCTTCTCTTGACAAACACTCGAATCTTGGAAGCTGCCACCTTGTCTATGATGGAAATTGAGCCCTTGGCAGATGCGCTGAAACCCAAGGCTGGAAGAGTCTTGAGAGGAGCCAGATATTTGGGATTGCGTTGAACGTTGTCGATAGCATCGTTACACTTGTCCAAGTAAGTCTCGTCGTCGTCGGAAATTTCGGTACTCGGTCCCCATTTCTTGGCACAACGACCCCCTGTGTCGCCGACATTAGGGAGGATCACAGCACCTTTGTCGGCGGTCCACGTTGATTTACCATCGACATCCTTGCTGTCGACTCTTCCGTCGCGGTTTGTGTCTGCAAGAATGTTCACTTTGAGGGCTACGCAAGTGTTGAACAATGCTACCATTTATTAGCAGGGACAATGGGAACTTAGAGTGTGGAAGACTATATACCCAAGGCAGAGACTGCCGTCTTGGCGCCTAGGAGATGCATGATTTAAAAGGCAATGACTTCCGTCTGAGACGTCTGGCTCCTGTCTCTGGCGAATCTCTTGTGGAGCGAATTCAAGTTTTTATAAACATAAGGGCCGTTTAGTCTTCCTTGTTCGCCCCTGTTGATCTGCTCCGCTTAGGTATCTTACATAAATAACCTCGTATCTAAAGGCCTGGCGTGATCGTTAAATGGTATTTTAGGATTATTCCCCTGGTCTACCCAGGTCTAGAATAGGAGCCTCAATACGCGCCCACCAATAAAGTCGATAGATTGAGTGGATACACGAATGCCGGTACGTAAATCACCAATTCCTACAGCTCAGCCACGCCGCATCAGTCTAGTCTAGAAATCCTTCCCGTCTCGAACTGTGCCTTAAACCACGGTCTATCGGTCAATTACTATTCTCCTGTCATTCTCGACTCGACGTCTCCTGATTATCGGGAAGATCGGCTCAAATCGAGGTCAGCAAATGCGGAGTCATGATTGACCCTGACTTACTCAAATTGGCAGCCAAGATTGTCCACCGGGCTTCGGCACCAAATATGGTCAGCCATTGCTACTTAAAAGAATGGGCGAATTTAACTGCCCTGTGTTATCGCTGCAACACAAAAGGACATCATTTCTGCATAGGATCAACTTGAGTTACAACGATGAGTGTATGACAAGCGGCTCTAGCATATAGACTCGAGCTACATGAGCGAGTGATATAATCTGGTAAATTGTGATAATTGAAATGTATAGTTTGATTAAAGACTCCTAATCTTGATATTACTTTCATAAAAAACCACCCCTGACTCCTCGCGCCCCAAGCCCTTGTGGTATGATGAGCAAAAAGTCCCCCAAAGCGTACACTGAACTTACGGATAATTCTAGTACTTGCTGAGTTCATAACTGCTCTTCTGACGAAGTACTTGACCCTTCCAAAATAGTAACCAGGGAACTGGAATAAACGCCAGACTTACGAAAGCAAACACACTACCTGCCCAGTGTATTCCCATCCCCTGGTACATCTGGTAAACAAAGTTGGGGAACGCCGCTCCCAGGGTAAATCGGAATATACCGTTGGCGGCAACCGCTGAAGACAAGTCCTCAGGTTTAAAAGCACTGGCTAGGTAGGCTAGACATGATAGAAAGCTTGCCATGGTACCCCATCCGAACGGGACTCCGGCAACCACAGGAACTATCCAGTGGACTGATTTATCGGGACTCCATGCGTACCACTAAACTTTGTTAGTCAAGGCAGCATAGAAGAAGAACAACGACGCACAAATAACCCGATAGGTACAAGAAGGCTTCCAAGTAAAGCGGAATACAAACGATATTCTGGAGGCACCTTATCGCCGGTTCTCTTGACTTGCTTCTGATATAGTGTTGCGTCAAACACAGCAAATGTCACCAAGCCAAGAAGAATACCTAGGTGGTAGTAAGTAACTATAATTTGTCGAAAACGAGTCAATTTACCAATTATAAGGCCTATGTAACAAAGTCCAGTCTCCCGGGCGTCGAACTGGTAGACAGTCGAGTACACATAGGTATATGACCCAAAGAAGGAGAATATCATGGCGAAAGAAAAACCGCTATAGAGACCTAGAACAAGCGAAACTGGCTACAAGAGTCTTTAATACCCAAGTCATTAGCAAAGCGGGGAGTACCAACCTCAAAGACACACATATTCCATGGCCTAAGCATGGCCTTTCTAAACTTGTGAAGTTCCTGATTCAGGCTTCTGGTCTTGGTTTGTCTGCCTCGTTTCTTTGCACGGGCGGCAAGAATTGCCCTTGTGGAGGTCTCGGACGAGAAGAAGATTGCAATAGCAACAGGAGTAAGGATGCAAAGAACGACCCAAATCCCCCATCTCCAATCTCCGTATTGGTGAATCGAGTACGCGCCGATCAAAGGCCCCATACTTGGACCTAAAAAGGGTGCCAAGAGATATCCTACACCAACGCGACTAATCTGGCTCGGTAACCACAGGTCAGACATGGTGCCAGCTCCGACGGCCATTACGCCTGAACCTCCCAAGGATGCCAGGAACCTGAAGATAACAAGAACAGCAAAGTTATCAGATGCCACGGCGATGGCGTTGCAGATAAGGAGCATTATGATGTTGATCTTGTATACCACAAGTCGTCCGTGAAGGTCTGATATGGGGGCAGCTATGCAAGGGCCGAAGATGAAGCCAACGGTATACATTGTGATAGGGAGCAACGCGACGTTTCGGCTTGTTATCTCGAACTGATCCATGATGCCTGAGAGACCAGCGACAAGTGTAGAGATACCTGTTGTTCTTGGAGATGTTAGTGGTCTCCTCACTATAGAAACGGGATGGTCAAGGCTACATACAGGCCAAATGTGTATATGGCTGGAATAGCAGTGTGTATAACCTTCTTCCATATTGGCCAGTTCCTGGGGTTTTCAGGATCATCATCGCCTTCCCAGTCCAAGTCTCCAGTTGAGTCAGGTACTGTCGAACCGTTACGAGTTGACTCTTTGTCAGTATGACTAGAGCGGTTTGATTCGAGTGAATGGCCAGAATAGCGTGTATAGTCAGGGAATCCAGGGAACCCAGGATAGCCTGGGTAACCGTGATGAGCTGGCTCAGGGTCTGTCATTAAACTGTGGGATTCAGCCATGTTAAGATCGCAAAATTTGTGACACAAGTTTTTCAACCGTCCGGCCCGGCGAGTGCAGACGAACATAATACATATGCATCGATAACGTTGCCACCAGATATCAAATCCTGACAGAAAAAGCAAGCTTAAGCTTATCGCATCGACCAATGCGCTGCCCAAGGGACCCATCCCAAAGTGGTTGCAAAGTGTTCCCAGCCACTCCCGCGGTCAGCTTACGCCAGATTCCCACCAAGCTGAGCCTCTGAGTCAAGCCAGTAGTCTTGACATCATCAGGTGTACGACGTGGCCCAGAGCCAAGTAAAATAATCGGAAAGGAAAAAGACTTATTTGTGTGTTTGCCGCGCCAGGCTCCAAAGCGTCTGGCAAAGCTCAACGATCAACCCACACCTCCGCGGATCTTGAACATTACTTAGGCCCGCTCATCTTGCAACCTTTGTTATTTGGTCTTTGAAACGACTTACACAAGGATTTGGGGTTAGAATGATATCCCGCAAGGTTCACAGCCAGGATCTAGTTATCCGTCGCATAGCTTTCCCATCTTGTCATTTCTTCCACGTTATAAACTCTACGGACTCGATCAGTCTTGTGCCGTGCCGCATTCGTACAGAAACAATGATTTAATCTTACCAAAGGCTACGTCAGATACTGTATCTTTGGTTGGTTGACCCACTACGACTTAGACCGTAAGCGCCATCAGCACAATCTCTATCAGCGATCTATGCCTATGATATTGGGGGCGGTCTAGAACGCGCATTAGCCCTCTCCTCAGCCTCATCAGAACTTGTCAAAGCCCCCTCGCTGCCTTTCCCGCACGAATCAAGGCTCAGCCCCCAAACTCTTATCTTGATTCCAAAATGACCATCAATAGCACTCATACATCAAAGTCAAGGCCCCTCTCTTACATAGAGATGGTCTCAGATGAGGTCTAGGTCTACCACCCCATTGACCACGTTGCTGCTAGCCCCCCAACCGTCACCGAAGCTCATCATCATCACCACCTGAACCAATACGGGTCACAGTTACTTTTCTAAATATATCGAAAAGCATAAGAAGCTACACCTAAAATCGCAGCTTCTATTTGTTAAGAGCTTCCAGAAGACATTTTTGCAACATTATCTCTTACACTTTTTGTGCGACCGATGGTTCCCGGAATAAGGGCTGTTATCCCTGACGCTAGATCCTTAGGTTCTTCGCTACAGGTCATGAACCATCCTACGGAGGATCATCGACCGTCTTATCCTTATGCAATGATTATGCTGTGTCTACGAGTCAGGGTCCAGACCCATACCTCCCTCCCTGCGTAGTTATCTTCGATTCAGTACGGCGACCTTTTAACACCGCCGCATTCTTCCAAGTTGGCCTCGCGAGTGCCCAGTTCATACTACCGACACCTCTCATCTATGTTATGGTCGTGAGTTGACGGGTTCTCACGATGCTCGGTAGTACTAGGGATTAGCTAGTCTTTTGGGGTAAATCACACAACACGGCTGAGGGCAGGAAGGAATGGGACCTATGTTGTACCTACATTTACAGTGCAACAGCCTTATACGTATTGTGAATGATTCACAAAATTTCTAGCCTTGCCAGATGATGAAGCCGTGCAGCGAAGAATGGGATAAAGCCTTGCAGTATGCCTTGTGTCAGCCATGGTAAATCACACCCAACCACGACCCAAATTCATTTTTGCGCCAGCTCGTGTGCCATGTAAAAAGGACACTTTTTAACATGATGTCTCCTTCTTTCTTTTGTCATTGAAAATGTCTTCTATCGGCCATGTACAAGATATCGAACGTCAGGGCGACCTTGATGATCGGACGTTTCTACCGGCCTTTAAGAAGGTTCCAGACTTACAAGAACGCGCAGGACAGGGTTGTTTCATTTGCTTGGAGAGTCACCACCAAGGACAATATGCTGTTCTTGTACCGTGCCTACGACCAACAAAGTTTCGCCAGATAATCGGACATATTCGAGATCACACTGGTGATTCGAAACTGATATACGAACAAGATTCGTCCTGGGACAGCGCCTGCGAGTCTGATTGCGAGATCTACCATAGGTTGTTGGACATGTGCTACCGTCACTTAGGTCGGTGGAAGAGATGGCTACCTTACTATGGAATCATCGAAGTGTTAGAAGTGGAAGTAAGTTGATTCTTAAAATATTTGTGGTCAATCTGACGAAGCGAAAACCAGTTTCAGTTCGCGGGTATTGTCGAGTCGGATGGGCGCTATCCAATTCATATAAACCCCCTCAACCTTAAGGACATCTATGACGAATGCGAGAAGATTATAGCAAGGTATCCTACTGGTCCGTATCTCGATATTGACGCTACATGTCTGGGTGGTTCCGAGCATAGCGACCAATGCATCATTGGTATGCAAGAGTGGTCTCAAAATTGTATCGGAATTGAAGCAGAGAAGGCAAAGCAGCGTCTTAAACGGCTCCTGTTTCTTCCGCATCTGAAGGATTGTGCTCGCGACCCCACGAAAGCCAATGGGTTACACAGTCTGAGAGGCTTGGCGCAAGAGAGCTGCATCTACGACATAAAGTATGTCTGCCTTTTACTTATTCCGGCTCCTACCTTTCACCCTACTGAACAAAGTAACCAAAATCTGACCTAGTCAGGGGCCTAAACAAAGTTGCTTTACCCCTTCCATATCAAGAATTCCAAGGCATAACGTGGATGAGAGGCCTACACTATATCCTAGGATGGCAGACAGACCGGATGCGTACACAACTCCCGTACAGAGCCTCTTCTGCTTCGCTTGCAGTTGCTCTCATTTGGCTTTGCCTGGTTCTTTGGAGGGGTGGAGGGGGGGATTGGGGGACTGCGTTTGCATTCGCTCAGGTTGTCGCAGCGTCTTTTGCAATTGTCATTACTTCCACCCGCTTGTAGCCTGGCTGTTGTATAGCTAACGCAGTGGTTGCTTTCGCCATCTTGTAGGTACGACATCAAGGGAAATATCGGATACAGAACTGTATAAGTCTCTAGTTCTTCACAGCAGGTTTCAACACTAAATAGGTCAAGTAAATAGTAGACATACAGCCGAGGGCAGTTTGCTTCGCGTAACAGACGACTAGGAACCGTTTCGTTTCCATTTGGGTAATACTGTTCGCCGCATCATTCATCTCTCACTAGACAATTGGTAGATACGCAATTACAATGTTGGAGTGCTATATATTGCTGAGCGTGTAAGGGTTCGCGTCGTTCGTATATCTAGGCAGGTCTTAATAAATGTGGTCTAGCATGGTGTGAGCTGCAGCCATCTCTATGGATATTGCGCATATCCACGCGATTTTGTGAGTATTCTGCGACATAAGCAACCTCTGTAGTAATTCATGGGTCCCCTTGTTCCCATCTGCAGCTGGTGTTGCTGATCGTCCTCGACTGCCAGAGGCCATCGCTCGGAAGTACGTGTCGCGTTAGAAATTATCTCAGCCCGACCGAGTCGGATGGCCGCTGATTTTGCTCATAGGCAAGACTCTGCTCGGCGCGTATGTCCCGATCGAGGCGGGGACGTGAGACAGAAGAAAGCTTGAGCTCCTACCCACAAGGCGCCGACAATTTGTCATCGATATTCTTTTTTTAAAACAGATGTTATGGTAGGCTATAGAGACCTGGAGACGCACGCGCTTGAGTCTACGATATGTGGTTTCGATGTTCGCACGAAGAAATTTGACGGTACTTCACACATTATACAGGCTAAATAGGACGAAACGAGGTACTGGGTGTAGAGCATCAGACTCTGAGCGGCTCCTAAATTGATGTAGGACTTTTCTATGGCTTAGACGAGATATGACGGAGAGTTTAGTAACATCACTACCTGAGTCGGACCTTCTTCCGCCTGAGAAGACGTTCTTCTGGCCTTCTGTCATACCTATCAGCGTGATAATGATGAACACAATCTCAGACTTTCGGTCTGGTTTTGCTGACAGTTTTCTACAACGGTCCCCTTCTTAATCTGATTAAAAACTCCACCATGTTTCTATTGTTTTAATGCGCTTACTTAACATATCTGCAAGATAGATCACAGAAACCACATCAATTTCTCCTAGATTGGTTTTGCTACTGATATTGTGGATGTTTGAAAGTCGTAATCATGTGTTTGTTTACCAGCTGCAGGCTGTTTCCTCCCAGTTGTACATGTCAGTACTAAACCACTCCCCGCTGAAGATTACAGGTCCACTCATTCTTCGAAAGCAGCGCTTCCCTTGACCATCGAAGTAAAAATGGCCTCTGCCATTTCCCCAATCGAAACAAATTTGATTCATTCCTGCAACTCCGGGGTTGCGGCACCCTTCAGATGGATCAACTTCGAAAGAAGATACATCCATAACAAATATTCCAGCTCTTGCTACGCCATATTGCACTGTAGCTATAGAGTCTGCGGCGGCCATTACGGTAAATGCCAAAGGTAGGCAGAGGGAGACTAAATGCATGATTGAATGTAGTGCTTTTTGGGTTAGTTCTAGCTTCAAAAAAGACGAACCCCTTACCTTGTATTCAGAGCTTGTCTACTACTGAACTTGATGAAAAGCTAAATGACAATATGACTTGAGTGAAACGCGAGAAACGTGAAAGGATGACTCTTGGATCTCAGTATGAATACCTGGATAAGCATTTGTATTTAATGTTTAGTAGGCTGTCTGACTTATGAGTAAGTGAAAAGGCTAAGTACGGGCTGATCTCGTATTCTTTACTTTATATATCACTGCATAATACGAACTAGACGCAAATGAGCGGCACAGTTTTATACTAATTACCATGTACATGAATATGTAGTTTCAAGCAGATATAAAACTATGACACAGGCTCGTATTCTTCAGTATCCACATGACTGCATATTACAAAGCACGTATGACAGTATGGCACACTTATACATGGCTGCATAATTTCAGAGAGTGGTAGCATGTCAGTCTCGTATTGGCTACTGTATATATGACTTTATGATGTCAGGCAGAAATAGCGATATGGTACTAACTGAATTACAGACGACCCCATCTCGTGTCTCGCGTATACGACCGTATGCATGACTGCATAACACAACGAAGACGTACGATTATTATATATGCTTATGATGAAACAATATTATGTCTGTACTTTAAAAAGTCCTAACGAATACTTATAGATAGCACTTAAGCTTCCTTTATCCTTATTATTCTCAACCCTCAAATTATTATTTTGTCTTTATTTTGGAAGAAGACCTCTTCGAGAAATTGTAAACCAAACTGAAAAAGGTAAGCACGCTTTATAATTTCATTAGATACAAACTCATATCATCCTAGTCAGTCCTAAACTACAAGCCTACAACAATGCTTATCCGAAATATTACATTGCTCAGTGCGCTCTCAGCCACTGCTATGGCGGACTATCTCAATACTTGGACTAGTTGTGGTTTGTTTAATAATTGTGGGAGCCAGGGAGCATGGTTCACTGCCTATGGTAGTTATGAAGTCAATGCCAATGAGGGATGCTACTATGGGCCAGGTTTCAATGTGCCTTACTTGAAGGAGTTTTGTATGGACTGGAGGAACTCGCGAGGCCACTTTTATTTCGAGGGCCAAGGCAAACGGTGTTTTACTCAGAGAGGGACAATTGACGTGGCGGGCAAAAAGCTTCAACCTTGGACCGAGACCGCCTGTTCGTGGTAGCATGGGGCTGTATTGGACATAGAGTTTGGCACCATTCATTTGCATGGAGAGATAACAACACAGCTTGGAGTCAATGCGGGGAAGTTTGCTATTATGAGTTTCTTTTGGCATCGTATGATAAACCCTGGTCGACCATCTGCATGTTTATCCATCAACCAACATGCTGACAAACCGGGGACAGGGTTGCAAACACTTTATAGCTACAATGATGTGTCAAATGAGGGGGAGTTCCTTTTCGAATTATTCCTATCTGCGCGATTTAGATCATCTTCTATCAAGATGACCGATCCAATCGTCAACCATGAGCCCGTGATCATTCCCGATGGAGAGGTTTGTCAGCATAGCTGCGAGTAGACTCTCAAATTAATCGAGACAATAGGCTACTTCTGATACTGACTCCTCGATCGGATCTGTGCGTTCAGTTTGTGGATCCTTTCTCGCGGATGTCGACTGACCTTGTACTCCTACCAGAGCATCGCTTCAACCTCTGAAAGCTTGAGGAGTTCCATACTAGACTTTCGGAAAGAAAATGGTAGAACGTACCACCGTTATAAAGATGGAAGTGGGTAACCATTCCTTACACGTTTTCGATGTGAATTCTGACAACGTAGAATACAATCTTCCCAACGACGATCTTGAGAAACAAAGACTTGGTATATTTAACATGCCCACGCGAATTGGTGCCTTGCTAACAGTGGATAAAAAGACCTTCAGCACAATTTAGTCATCTTGACACTCGACAACAAACTCGGTCTGGCGCCACCAAACGACCCCGGCGCCAAGGTCAAGCGAGTGCTTGATTTGGGCACCGGTACTGGCATTTGGGCAATTGACTATGCCGACGAGCATCCCGACACACAAGTGGTCGGTGTCGATTTATCGCCAATTCAGCCCGACTTGTACGATCTTCTTTTCAGTATCTTTAGGCATTTGCTGATTACTATAAGCGTTCCTCCAAATGTGGAGTTCTTTGTTGATGACATAGAAGAGCCATGGACCTTCTCTGAGCCGTTTGACTACATCCACAGCCGTATGATGACCTTCAGTATCAAAAGCTGGCCTGATCTTACCAAATCTATTTACAAGTGAGTCCCATCATAAAAATAAAAACCACAACCCTAATGATCTCAGCAACCTTGTTCCTGGCGGTTACGTGGAGTTTCTCGAAATCGATCTCTTCGCCAACTCTGATGACAATACTCTCACCGAAGATCACGATATCTCCAAGTTGATCCATCTTCTCGATGAAGCTTCAACAAAAATTGGTCGTCCGTTCCAGGACAACAAGAAGAACAAAGACATCCTTCGTGACGCTGGGTTTGTAGATATCGTGGAGACTGTGTTCAAATGGCCGACAAACAGTTGGCCACAGGACAAGAAGTACAAGGAGATTGGGCAGTGGCACAACATGAACATGGATGCTTTCAAGGGTCTTGAGTCACTTTCCATCGCGGTCCTGACTAGGGTTCTGGGCTGGAGTCAGGAAGAGGTGACTGTCTTTTTGGCTAAAGTCAGGAAGGAGTTTAACAACAAAGCGATCCATGCATACTGGCCAATGTACGTATCACTTTTCTCTTCCTATACAGACTTACTGACTTATCTAGTTACTCTACCTATGGCCGGAAGCCCGTCAATTGAAATGATGGCGGGCCCTGCCAGTCTGTTTCATCTGACTAACATTCTGTAGAATATGTACACTGAACGCAGTCACCGTCTCGAGCCAATTCTCGATATTTGTCAAGTGCAATATATCGTATTGGAGATTCTGGGACACAAGATGGTTCAGGTAGATATGCTCGTTTTTATGAGGGCAGGCTGAAGTAGATCAGAGGTCATCAAAATTGAAACCTGCGTTTAACGATAGCTTACAATACGAAGCATTTCAATTGGTATGCAGGTTTCTTCAGTTATGGCCAATGACGTACGATACAGTGAGTTAAGGTCGAATCTCAGAATGAATATCGGGTTACAGCTAGTTGCTTCTCAAGACTCCTGTATCACTGAGTTCGTCTATTTATACAGATACATAACGCTTCTTTTTAGTACTGAGCCGATACTAACGTGATGTATAATATCATATATAATGCTGTTTATCAGCTCTCTGATGATGACTGGCCATATCTCACGACTTTAACGAACGATGAGAGACACGAATGATGGCGAAGAGGGGTTCAACGAGGTGCGACGCGTATTTGGTTGTTATCATGAAATTAGGTGGCGTCATATTCGTGATCGAAGACGCTAAGCTCATTTCGGTGACTAATCATACTGCTGAGAATAAAAAAGACGGGGCCAGTTGCGGCATTGACAAATCAGAGCGAGAGGCATGATTGTGATAACGAGACAAATCGACGGGTTTGTCGGATATTCAAGACCAAGCTAAGTATTATTGCTGTAATTTTCAAACAATTTTTCTGTTTGAGTTCTCTGGTTTGAGGTTTTGCTCCTTCGGTCAGTCGGAATGGGAAAAGACATTCATAAACGCACTGAAGCCGGAACTTTCCCCGTGACAATCCATCTGCTTCATTTCTGGCCTCTACTTGTAACATCATACTTGTTCAAATTGAACAGCCAGACGAGCTTTGTGTATACTGAGTGATCATCAATGCACTCATTTAGACTTACATATATCACGTATGTGATTGGAGTCTCATCCCGTCATTGGCTACTTGTACAAGCTGTCCATCATTGTAGTTGTCGTGTTTAGGGTAGGCTTAGTTCCAGTATCAGACGATACCAATGGACGCGTTCCTTATCTAGTTCTTATCTAACCGCTAGGGCGGAATGATGGAGCTCGCTAGGCTACATGATCAGCTTGAATTATACTACTTTAGGAACACCTTTCGAGCGATCGGATGCCGAGCTGCCGGTACACCGTGGTTACTCATTGAAGCTGAGCCACAGCGCATCGAAAGCAAAGCTTCTTTTAGTTAGTAAATGATCGGGTCGGTAATTGACCGCGTTTACAGGAGGCCGCTGTAGGATCAAGATGAGCATTCAAACTGCTCTTCACCTCCAGATTAAGGCCAGGACTTTTGTTGAACTGTTGCTTTAGCTGTCAGACTCAATATCATTGAATTCTTCTAAGGAGCTAAACCTCTTTGGACTTTAGTGCTCACAATTTTATCCAATCCGGCACAAATAAAAAACAACCCGCCCCGTAGGTGGATAAGATAAAATTAGCCTGGTCACATCAATTCACCTATGAAGGCGTTGCAGATCCGACAGAGTACAGCCACTGGCAGTGACATAACATTGAGACTTTGACTTTTCGCTGACGTGTCGACACGGGGTAGAATGCATCGAGCTACTCCAAGCTTCAGTTTCCGCAGCTTAATTAGCTGGACAGTGAATGGCTGGCGAGAAGCTTGGCGCTGAACCCTTGACCCTGCCGGACAAGTCCGCGGACGAGACCGTGCCTGTGACATTGTGGCTGTACCTTGACCATGCCCACTAAACATTGCGCATGTCAGATGCCGATGCTTGATTGAGTGCACCTGGGAAGATCTCTCGTATGAATGTCCATTCTCGGGGGTCCTTTGTCCCACCTGCCCCCGGTTTTCCACCGTCGAACGGCTGTAGGGCTGACATGATGGCCCATGGATTACGTGCCGGTTCCGTTTAGATAACAACGTCGTCGAGTTTCAAGCGCAGGGCTCCCTAGGTGAGGGCGCCATTCTTGTGAAGCTATATATTGGGCCCTGTCGGCACCTTCAAATATTCACACCACAACATCTGCAATTACCACATCAACGAATAGTCTTTTATTTCCTTTTCTATTTACACAAGCGATTTTGTTTCTTCCAGCTTTCATCATGTTCCGAAATAACGACGACAACGATACCCCGGCAGTCTGCCCCGTTCATTCTTTAGATCAAAACGCGAAACAGAATTTCACCGGCAACCTTTCGTTCTACCAGCTGAGCATGATCATCGCTGGATCATGTTCTGCTTTGGCTATGATCATCATGTTTACCTGCAAACAACTCCATGCGACACATCTCTCAAACCCCTCAGAACAAATCAAGTACGTGCTCCACATTCTGATTTCTCATCTCACGCTAACAGCAGTTTAGGATCATGCGTGTCGGCAATCTCATTTCAGCCTTTGCATTGATCTCTTTTCTCTCCATCTGCTTCCCATCTGCCGCTGTTTATATCCAGCCTTGGCTCCACGTTTTCGAAGGCTTTGCTTTGGGCTCATTCTTCTTGCTTCTTTGTGACTATGTGTCGCCCCATCGGGACCAGCGAGATGTCTTTTTTGCGACCAAGAGGAAGAACGGCATGAAATGGTTCAGGGTACGGTTATCCCACGTTTCGCTCATGGATTCTTACTGATTCCCATTATTATAGACCCGCTGGGTTATGATCTTCCAGATGCCTGTCATCGCGATCGGTGTTGCCATTGCCACAGACATCACTGAAGCCGCCGGAGTTTTCTGCCAATGGAGTAATGCCCGGGACTTTGCCAACATTTACCTGCGCATTATCATGAGCATCTCCCTCGTCGTATCCGTCCTTGCAATCCTTCAGATGTACATGATTCTCAAGAAGGATCTTGCTCATCATTCGCCCATGCTCAAGCTCACTGCCTTCAAAATTATAGTTGGATTGACCTTTATGCAAGAGGTGAGATATTCTGATTATCGTGGTCAGAAAACAAATACTAACAGCTGTAGATTCTCTTCACGATCCTTAGCGACCGAAACGTTCTTGAACCTACCGACACACTCACCTATGCTGATGTCCACGTCAGTATCCCCAATCTAGTCATTTGCATCGAAATGGTACCTTTGGCTCTCTTCTTCATGTACGCGTACCCCTGGAAGGTGTACCAGCATGGTCACGGCCGTGGAACCTTTGCCAAGCTGGAAGAGGCCGACAAGCCCCAGCTATCTTACCAAGGTGGCCCCTTCGGTATCTACGCCTGGCTCTCGATGTTGAATCCATCCGACTCTCTCAAAGCTATTCTGTTTATCTTTTCCCGCAACGACCGCAAGGAGGCCACTGGTGCTTCTGTCGCAATGACAGGATACAACTCGAACGATGCGTTGGTCTCGCGACCTTACAACGCGCAGCCTTACTCTAACCAACACACGGACTCATAACTGACTGGCTTGGTGGTATAAAGCATGTTTCACGTGATTTTAATATATAGAGGCTGTCGTGCTTGCAGACGGATTACATAGGCAAATATATCATTACCACAGATACTCCTCGTGCAGTGACATTTGACGATATCCTGCCTAGCTCTTGTTAAAGTTCAGACGTTCATGTCTCAGCTATTGCCTGCAAAAATAAAGAAATTGACATGAGTATAGATCTATGGTGCAAACTCGAAATAAATTATTAGAAGATGAGTCAACTGGAAGATTCCATTGTTTTCATGTGTATGAACGGTACTGTTGATGCCACCTCTCATCCAATCAGAAAGCGCCGCTTTGGCTCAGTGGTAGAGCGTGTCACTAGTAATGACAAGGCCCACGGTTCGATCCCGTGAAGCGGCACATTCACGTATGTCTCATCTGAAATGATTGAGGTACACTTCACTTTTGCCATTTTGCATCCCGCGAGAGTAACCAATGGCGAAACCTGCGTCCCTAAGAAGCTACGCATCCGCCATGAACCACTTCCTCTTACGTATGTCTGAACCATACCCACGACCGGCGATCTAGAAACCATGAAAAAGAAGAGAACAGATCCCCATGTTGACGTCTTACAAAAATCACCAATTCACTCAGTCTTTGGCCAGCAAGGTATACTGACAAATTCCCATGTATCCATCATAGATGTTAGAAGTACCATCCCCGTCCCACTTGGCCCAAGATGCCTTCCCGGTGTCTTGATCGAAAAGACACCACTTACCCCTCCGAGCTTCACAGGAAATTCTTCGCTCTCCCAAACCCTGGATGAGCCAGTCTGCAGGAGTATCTTGAGGTAACCCCTTGCGTAACTTGGGGTTCGCCACAAGTCCGTAGAGATAGACCCGTTTCAGTTTACAGAACGTGGTCTCTTCAAGAAGTGTGTCTGCAAGAGTTTCCACAAGAACCCGACTTCCAGCACCTGTTACTCCAGAATTGAGAAACTCCTCCTCCGAAAAACCTTCATTTTCTTCGACCCCCGCTCCTGGTCTCTGTTCTAGAACCAGTGTTTCTAGTGTTTGACCTGAGGATAGTAACACTCGCTTCCATGACTCCAAGCTGGCCAGTTCCGAGCCCATTGACCACGCGTCGCTTTGTCCATAGTAGTCTTCATGTGCGTTGCACGGCTGGCATAGATACAAGTGTTTCAGTTTCGGGAATGACAGCGGAGACTGAGGGTAAAAGTCGCCGAGGGGTCGTGGGATTACACCGCGAGCGTTTGCATCCCATCTGTCACGATTCTGATCATCTTCGGCGTCGATACCAGCTTCGCAGCTTATTGGCTCGTCTAGTATACCCAGCTCCAGACGTTCAAGTATTGTACCCGATTTCAGAATGTATGTCGCAACATGTCTTGGTATGTAGGCGAACAGCTTTGCGAAGCGTAGTTTCGTCAGAGGAGGTGCTACAATCTCGGAAACAACGTTGCTCGATTTGATAGTATCGAAATCGCCATGTAACTCCAAAGACTCGAGGTTTTTGAAATAGGGCAATAGATTCCAGACCGAGGTCAAGTTCAATACTTCATCTTGTTTCGGATGCAAATTTGGTTCTATTACCGTGCAGAGACGTCTGACCCTCCCTGTAAGCTCTATCAACCGATCTTCATTGCGAGCATGAAGAGTCTGGAGCAAGGTGAATAGCCTTTCCGCTCGTTTGCTAATATCACTCTGCCAACCTGTTTTCTTGGAACTGCGGTAAAAGGGCTTGCGTGATTTATGAGGTAGTGGCTCGCTAAGTTCCGAACTCAACTCGTGATATCCATCCCCGTGCAGCTCAATCTCACTCCATAGACAAGTACCAGCCACAAGCTCCAACCGCTTGCAGGTGTATGTAAGACAGCATAGCTCCTGTGGCGAACAGCTGTGGAAGATTTGGTAGAGGATCTCGTAGGGCATATGGCCGAGGGAAGCCATTGGGAAGCAGATTCTGATGATAGCGGTTGAGAAAACAGGTTTCAGAGACGTTGGGTTCTTGAGTCGAACAGCAAAATCTTATATTGCTTACGCCGAGCTGAACATGGACGGAAAGAGACGCCTGCTTAGGCTGTATCTTCCATGTAAGCTGACATCTTACATCCTTGTCATCATCCCTCACATGGCCCCAATCATAGTCTGAGTGCCCTAGTTCAAATTATCCAGCCTCGCATTGTGTACCTCGGTCTCGATATTGGAGATATTCGAAGTGTAGCTGGATACAGGGACGGCAGACTGTGAGAAGTTGATGAGTAGACCACTGGCAAGCAATGGATCAATAGCAGGGTTCGCAGCCTGCAAGGACTTGATCACTCTGATCATGCGAATAGAACACATACCACCTGTGTGCTATCTCTTAAAAGCATAGCGATTACTGCGCTTCGGACCAAGGTCATCTAAGGAAAATTTGGCCTAGCTTGGATGCTGCTCTTACTGGAAAGATGACGATTGTAATTCTCCGCCATCGAACAACTTAATCAAGGAAATCATATATCAAAATTTTGACTTTTGAGTTCATCATCAAAGCTCGGTTTCGTGGTCTAACGGTTATGACTGCGGATTCTGATTCCGCCAGCGAGGGTTCGACTCCCTCCGAGACCTTCCTTTTGCCAATTCCACTGATGTGGACCACTTCGTAAAGAAATCATTATCTGCCATGGTTTGTTGGAGGAAAAATGCTTCATGCTTTTTTTGTTGCATTCCGCCTCGCATCAAGAATGGCAAGTTGTGGTGGTTGTTAGCGTTATCAGCATCAGGCTTCAAGTAAAACGCCCGGGTTCCCGCCCGGTCATCCAAGTCGCATCACCGGGAACCTTCCCCGACCACACCGGACCTGGGGTCCGACAAGCCATTGCTATCGCCATCAAAACGAAATAAAATGGAGGATGATCGCTGCAATCACCCGACCTCGTCAGAGCAATACCATCTAACCAAGTTAAATTACTGAATCCACCCATCCAAGTATGCCACCCCATGAGCAGTCGGTCTTTGGTAGCGCGGAATACATCCCACCCGATCCCATTTTTGAAGTAACAAAGAGATTCAATGCGGACCAAAGCCCACTGAAGGTGAATCTTGGACAGGGCACATATCGAGATGAGAACGCTAAGCCTTGGGTGCTACCGTCTGTGAAGGAGGCGGAGAAATTGATTGTTAACCCTGGCCATGAATATTTGCCCATCGAGGGCTTGCAAAGCTTCCGCGACGAGGCCACCAACTTGTTGTTCCATGATACGTCTGCCTTGCGAGAAAATCGAGTAAGCATCATGAACTCTCAACCCTTATAGTGATGCTGATTTTGTAGATTGCATCGTGCCAGTCTATCTCGGGAACTGGATCACTGCTTTTAGCCGGCTTGGTACTCAAGAAGGCCAATTCGGGCATCCAGAACATCATCATCACTGATCCAACTTGGTCGAACCACGAATTATTGTTCAAGGAGATTGGCTTTGATGTCACAAAGGCACCTTATTACAAGGATCGAAACTTTGACTTTGAGAACTACCTCCAAGCGCTAAAAGTAGCCGATAAGCGCTCAGCAGTTGTTCTCCACGCGTGCGCTCACAATCCGACTGGCTGTGATCCTACTCGCGATCAATGGAAAGAAATAGCAGCGGTCATAAAACAGAATGGGATTTTCCCAATCATTGACTCAGCGTATCTTGGCTTCAACTCAGGCAACTATGACGAAGATGCTTGGGCTGTTAGATATTTGATTGAAGAGCTCGGTTTGGAAGCTGCTGTTTGCATGTCCTTTGCGAAAAACATGGGATTATATGGGGAACGCGTGGGTCTCACGGCAATTGTAACAAGATCTGAAGATGCAAAACGAACTGTGTTTTCACTTCTCCAGAACGCCCAGCGCCAAACAGTTTCCAACCCTCCTGTTTATGGAGCCCGACTTGCCGCTGCTGTCCTGGGCAATCCCGGGACGCTTAAGCAATGGCATCAAGATCTTGTCACAATGTCATCCCGGATCAGGTCGATGCGAAAGAAGCTTTACGATGAGCTGGTACGACTGGAAACACCGGGAGATTGGTCGCACATTGTCAATCAGACAGGCATGTTTGGATACACCGGTATCAGCAAAGGCCAGATCGAGCGATTGGAGGGTAAGGGACCTTTTGACTCGTGATGAACAAAGCTAACATGGACGCAGACCAATATCACATCTATATGGCGAATACATCAAGAATTAGTTTAGCGGGCCTTAATGACCACAATGTCGAGTATGTGGCGAAGTCGCTAGACGAGGTTGTCCGAAATGTACATTAAGAACACCATTGCAAGGAATTTGGATAGATATGTCTTGACATAGAGAAAGGTCCAATCTTTGAAACCGTGGTGCAATAAATACGTTTCTACGTTTATTCAAGTACATATCACTGTTTAAAGTAGGATCATTGTGACGCTGAATAGTAGAAGAACAAACTCCTTGAACGACGCCATGCATAGGCGGCATAAACTATATGCCATTGGATCATTATCTACAACTCAATTACCGACTCTTCCCGATATCGGACTCCAGTCCGATAAGGCACACTCGAGCAGTTGGGCACGAAAGAGTCTTCATACCACGAGTAACGGGTTGCGTCGCCTTTGCGAATCTTCAGCTACAGAGACCCTAAAAGCAAGGGGTGTGCATGGACTTTCGGTCTAGGGCAATATGCCTCTGCAACCGCTTTTCAGGGTCCGGACTCCTCAAGAAGTGAGACCTCCACTGTAGAGCTCATCCAGGCAAATGGAGTTTCTAAGGCATACAACCCGATGCATGATACCTTCTAGCGCGAGCCGATGCCGAGAAACAACCCTGTCCCTGTCTTGAGAAGCCGATGCATGGCGTGTCACAACGCCCTCTACCCCATCTAGCTTAGTTACCCAATGTGATGAGATCTCAGATGACACTAGAACGAATCAACGGTGCCATTCCCGTCACCAGAGAAGAAGCACAGAACCCAATGTCAAAGACCATGCCTTGGATGATAAGTGCCCCCGCGCTAGCATCGGGAAAGCCTCCGCCATGAATGAAGCCTGGACACCCCCGACTTGTCTAAAGATAGACAATCAATAACACCCATGACGGTCTTATTAGGTTCGCGATAGTGACCATCTGACCTCTTTACCCCGCTCCCCCAGACTCCCCGCGTTATCTTCGGTGTCGGTCACTGCGCCGATAGGGGTGTGGTCTAGGTCGGAGGCGTAATGTTGAGTTAGCATGGAAGTCAAATACACGATAAGGCTATGCACCGGTCGTCTTCAAAACCCCCCTTCTATCACTGCATCGCAGCTTTCTTGTGCACTTTCACATTCACGCAAATACAAACCTGCCTGATATGACAACCAGATTCTCGAGCAACGTCTATTCTAGTTCACGGGCAGCCCGGAACTTGACTCTCACACTCAAGGCCTCTGGGCCACGAGCGCGATGTCAAAGTCTTGTTCCTCTTATCCGCTACTCCTCATCCACAGCTACAACCAGCGAAAATGCTTCACTTGAGGCTACACGCACAAACACAACTGCCGCAAAAGGCAGCGAGGCACCTCTATCTGAACTTCCATCTCTCGTCCTCTACCGCTCCCTCCTGATCAATGGCATTTCTTCAAGACCATGGCTTCTTGTGCCAGCTCTCCATCTCCTCCAGAAGCTGTGCAATCCTGGAAATCCTTTTCTCTTGAATGTTGACCGCAATCCTCTACTGCGTTCCATTCTTAAAAACACGTTTTACAAACAATTCTGCGCTGGCGAGACACCAGCTGAGACGCAAGCAACGATGAAGCAGTTGCAGGATGCGGGGTTCAAAGGAACAATTCTCACATTTGCAAAAGAAACAGTATTTGATTCGAAGACTGGCAAACAGCATGGTCTTGGAATTGACATGTCGGAAAAGGATGAGTGTACATGGTGTGAGAATATCGAGGCGTGGCGAGATGGTACTATGAAGACAGTTGAGTTGCTAAGAGAGGGCGATCAAATGGCCACCAAGTAAGTCAGTTAACAGGACTTCCTTTGGAACGTGTGCTAACAAAATATTCTCAGATTGACAGGCGCAGGACCTGTTGTCTGCGATGCTCTCGCCAACGGTAGCGAGCCTCCAAAGCAATTTGTTGACGCTTGCTACGAGATATCACAAAAGTGCAAAGACCGCGGCGCGTACATTCTGATCGATGCTGAATCACAACATTACCAGTGGGGGATCTTCCGTTTGGGCATGGAACTCCAGCAAAAGTTCAACACAGACGGCAAGGTTGTTCTCTACAACACATACCAGGCTTATCTCAAGAGCACTGTGGACACGCTTTCCAAGCATCTCCAGGTGGCGCTGGACAAGAATTTTACCCTGGGCGTCAAGGTAGTCCGCGGAGCATACATAGCCTCGGACCCTCGCTCTCTGATTCACGACACAAAAGAGGACACAGATGCGTGCTACAATGAGATCGCCCAAGGTGTTCTCCGCCGCGATTTTGGCGGCTTCGGCTCCAAGGCCAAGCCCTTCCCCTCAGCGATGCTCGTCCTGGCCAGCCACAACAAAGAATCTCTCGTAAAAGCGCACGAGACGCACCAGCAACGCACCAAAGCGGGCCTACCGACGGTACCGGTCAAGTTTGCTCAGCTGCATGGCATGTCGGATGAGGTTAGCTTTGGGCTGCTCAAGCTAAAAGACGACGCGGGGGTGGCTCCCGAGGTGTACAAGTGCAGTACCTGGGGTACCCTCGGTGAGTGCATGGCTTATCTGACACGGCGGGCGATTGAGAACCGAGATGCGGCTTCGAGGACCCTTGATGAGTATGCGGCTTTGAAGAGCGAGGCGTGGAGACGTCTTGCTTTTTGGAGATGAGTGTCTTGATTGGAACATCAATTTTTGTGTTACGAAGTATGAGCCAAAATTCTAATCGTTAAAAAAACTTGTCAAAATATTGTTGCACTAATTGAAAACTCGTGAAATCATAACTTTCGTCATTTAATCTTTTGCCCTTTGTAACCCAATTCCTTCACCTTATTGCTCCGATAACGCTAACAATGGATGTCACCACACCTTTCCAAGCAGACCTAACATGTCAATTCTGTGCCATGTGCCTTGTGCCATATGATGAGAAGCCAGATCCGGTGTCCAATTATCGTAATGTATGAACCCAATGCTCTGTCAATGATGCTACTGTACGTCAAAACAAAGTAGCAGGTGCTGCACGCATTTGTCGGCGAGAGTCCCGTAGCTCTGCCACCAACTCCACTGTAGTTATCTCCCGCTGCTAAAAGCGGAGGCTAGAGCCCTACCCCACGTTTATCATTGTCGGCAGACTTCCCGTAGATGCGTCTTTGGCTGTACCCCTCTCACACGTCGAAAAGATAACCACAGCTGCATCTGCACGACTTGTCAACGTTTTCCCATCTGGGGTTTGGTCGATTTTGACTTTCTTTGTTATCTGCGTCACAAGACCGTTTGCTAGTTCACATGTTCTGTATTGAACAACTTCCCTTATCTGCCAACGAATAACAGATCAACTCTCTTCCGCATCAAACCGCTTCCCCTCAGTAACGTCCGAAGCAACCATGTCTGGTCTAAGCAATGCTATACTCACCATTCTGGGAACAGGTAAGACTCATCCAATCGCGCCGCGATAGCTCCCTTTGACTGATTATACCCAGGAAACATTACAAAGCCTATTGTGAAGAACCTTTTACCTGCTATCAAAGATGGCAAAGCAGACCTACCTTTTACAAAGATCATTGCCTGCGTGCGCTCAGAGGGTTCTGAGAAGAAACTCAATGAACAATTCTCCGAGTACAATGACCACCTGACTGTATCTCGTGGTGAGAACGTCAAAGCTACACAGCAAGGTGACGTGATCATTTTGGGCGTTGATCCTTCCGATATCGAGAGTGTTCTCACTCAAGAAGGCATCCGTGATGCTCTGTCTGGGAAACTTCTCATCAGCGTCGCTGCGGGTTGGACGAAAGAGAAGATTGAATCCACCATATATGGCAGCGAAACCACAAAGGAAAACAGCACCGGACGGGTATGGGTGATTCGTACTCTGCCCAACATCGCATGTATGGTCTCTGAGGGTGTAATTGCCATCGAAAAGTCCCCTTCTGAACCCGAGGTACCTAAAGAGCATCTCGACCTCACCAAGAACCTCTTCACGACCATCGGCAAGACAGTCGAGGTCCATCCCCGTCTAATGAACGCCACCACGGCTGTCGGAGGATCTACCCCTGCATTCTGGGCTATCATCTGCGACGCTTTCATCGACGCCTCTGTCGCAGTTGGTGTCCCTAGAGCCGATGCCCAGACCATGATCTACCAATCTATGAAGGGCTCAGCAGCAATGCTCCAGAGTGGCATGCAGCCAGGAGATCTAAGAGACCAAGGAACGTCTCCTGAGGGTTGCACGATCGGAGGAATCATGGTTCTAGAAGAAGCGGGAGTGCGCGGCCATCTTGGGCGTGCATTGCGGGAGGCTGTGACTACGGCACGTTTGATGGAGACTACCACACATGTTAACGACACACGCCCTACCTCATAGACCTAGTTAAGAACTAAGAGCTCATGAGAAACTAAATTATTTCCTCTGTATTCCCGTGTCACTTTCGAGATATGTGTCTCAAGTTACGATTGAACCAGGGTGTATATCCTTTATCAATGCCGACTTTTGAGATGTAACTTCCATTTTCCATTCATTAAGCACTCCTCCACCGTCATTGACACAGGCCTCTTAGGCCTTTTCAAATAAACTATGAAATCTCGAACGTGCTTCCATATTTACAACACACCCAACACCAAAAGCTGGAATGATTCTCAGGCACCTTACTATCGTTGCAGAGAACAAGTCCCTTCTGATCTGTGCCGATCTCTCCACCCACGGCACACCGCGTGGTCTTGAATACAAGTCCAACCCAAGAAGATGAACCGGTGTAGCAACAAGTTGTGAGAATATGGGCACTGTCAGCTGTGATATGATGGCCTTGGAATGTGGATTGGAAGACAGGCTGTCTGGGACAAGAGCTGAAATCCACGGGGCCATTGTGAAAGATCCAAAGATAGTGACGGCATCCCTCATAAGGAAAGCAGCAGTGGCAGCTCTGGGAACACCGGGTTTGATGGGCGGTGCTACCTTATTGGCTGGCGTGCTGGAAGCGCTGAACATCTGGGCAAAGCGCACATCTTTGAGAACACCGAGAGGCACATTTATTATCATAGTATTGACAAACGTAATTGTGCCTACGGCTGTTTTGTAAAACTCATGAGCAAGTGTGTCTGACGCGTTGGAGACAACATATGTTGCGCCGTACAGAGTCCACACGTATGCAAAAGCACGGCCAAAGATGAAGCGGCCAGGATGTCTGATGGCACTCAGACTATTGACTTTCATTCCATTGAGAAGTGGTCTGTTGAAAGAGACTTTTTCGACCATGGACCTGTGGATGTGAGTTTGGTGGTATTATAAGATTGATGAATAAGACATACTGGTCAATGACTGCAATGACTGGTGTGATTAGGGTTGCTGAGATGGCTGCCGCCGCAACATCCCCGACGATAGGTTTCCATAGATGGCTACGAGTGAATGTGGTTTCGGCAACATTTTGGTGTTTTTCCATAATATGATATCAAACAGGAATGATGGCAGATTCGTGCGTACAGGAAGTGGCCTGGAAAGCAGATACGGCGATAGTAACATCCCAGAAAGAAAGAAAATACGAGCCAGGCAATCAACCAACCTTGGACTGCGCTTCCCCTCGGCTTCAGCCATCATCTCGACGCACTCCAGTGTGCTGGCAGTGACGCTACGATATCGCGCGGCCATACCGACGCCCACCGACGGAAGCCCCCACCGATCGCTGAAACGTTTCGAGAAATCGGTGCAGGTCCCGGCATACAGCCCCATTGTGAGTTTTGGTGTTATCGCGTTGCGGCTCTAGGTCGTGTGACAGCGCCTCCAAACAGTCGGATTGCAACCCGGTCAGTTTTTAGTGAGGGGTGTAAAGTTAGTGCCAGTGAGGGGTAGCGCTCCCCCACCAAACCTTCGGTCACGGCCCCGATAGCGGTAAACTTCAGAAGTGCAAAGGATGTCACTGTTGACAGCATAAGAAAGGCAACCTGCAGCATTTGACGTGTGATTATTATTCTTCTTTTCTTCTCAGGCTACAATACGATAGCATAATCTCCCCTTCACAAACACATCATCACAAAATGGCTTCTTCAATTCGAGCATTGACGTCCAAAGGGCGCTTGACTCCTCTCTGCAGAATCCGTGCCTCTGCGCCTACAATCTCCATTCAGAAGCGCAGCAATGCCACGACAGTGCCATTCAGATTACCCGCTGCTCGCAACGAACCCAACGTAAGTTAGTGACTCCAAACCATTCTTCAAACTACTCACAATTCAGCCCACATACACAAAAAACTCCCCAGAGAGGGCAAAGGTCGAAGCTGCCCTGAAAAAGCTCCGCTCTGAGCTCCCTGTAAAGAGCGAAATCATTTTCAATGGTGTTTCTCAGCAGATCCACGCCAACGAGGACCAAGTCCTCCCCGCAGAGCACGCCACTAAATTCACAAACTATCCGCTCGCCAGCAAAGAGCAGGTCTCAGCTGCAATTGACGCCGCCCTCAAGGCAAAGAAGGGCTGGGAGGACACACCCTTTGTGGATCGTGCAGCCATTTTCCAGCGCGCTGCTGAGCTCGCTACCACCAAGTACAGATATGAGCTCATCGCCTCGACTATGCTGGGCCAGGGAAAGAATGTTTGGCAGGGCGAGATTGATGCCGCTGCCGAGTTGGCCGATTTCTTCCGTCTGGCAGCTCATTACGCTGCTGAGATCATGAGCAAGCAGCCTGAGCGTGGAACCGACGGTATCTGGACTCGCGTCGACTACCGACCT
This sequence comes from Fusarium heterosporum, assembly GCA_013396295.1. Classification (NCBI taxonomy): domain Eukaryota; kingdom Fungi; phylum Ascomycota; class Sordariomycetes; order Hypocreales; family Nectriaceae; genus Fusarium; species Fusarium heterosporum. The sequence goes on along the minus strand of JAAGWQ010000079.1, from coordinate 360,415 downwards.
CTCGAGGGCTTTGTCTACGCTGTTTCTCCCTTCAACTTCACTGCTATTGGTGGTAATTTGATTGCCCCCGCCATTCTCGGCAACGTTGTTCTCTGGAAGCCTTCGCAGTACAACATCCACCCTAGCACCATCATCTACAAGATCCTCCAAGAAGCCGGTCTCCCCAAGGACGTCATCCAGTTTGTTCCCGGTGATGCCGCTGAAATCACTGAGACCGTCCTTGCCCACCGTGAGTTCGCCGGTCTGAACTTTGTCGGATCCTCTGAGGTCTTCCGCTCAATCTATGGCAAGATCGGACAAGGCATTGCTGAGAAGCGATACCGCGATTTCCCTCGCGTTGTTGGTGAGACCTCCGGCAAGAACTTCCACCTCGTTCATCCTTCCGCCGACATCAACAACGTTGTCAACCACACGATTCGTGGTGCCTTTGAGTACCAAGGCCAGAAGTGCTCTGCCACATCCCGTGCCTACATCCCCGAGTCTCGCGCCCAGGAGTTCTTCGACCTGTTCCAGCAAAAGATCAAGCAGATCACCATTGGCAACCCCGACAAGGACTTCGAAGCTTTCATGGGTCCTGTCATCCACGGCCGATCTTTCGAAAAGATCAAGAAGATCATCGACGAGAGCAACAAGGACCCTCAAGTCAAGCTCATTGCTGGCGGCGAATACGATGGCTCCGTCGGATACTTTGTCAAGCCAACTGTCTACCAGGTTGACTCCCCCGACCACCGCCTCTTCAACGAAGAGATCTTTGGTCCCGTGTTGGCTGTCTACGTTTACAAGGACTCCGAGTTCACCCCTCTACTCAAGAACATTGACCAAAACGGTGGCGGCCTTGCACTGACCGGCGCTGTCTTTGCCCAAGACCGTGCTGCTCTCCGAGAAGCTGAGAATGCTCTCCGCTATTCAGCTGGAAACTTCTACCTCAGTAAGTTCATCCCCAACGGCGACCGTCAAGATAGATCACTAACAAGTTATTAGACTGCAAGACTACTGCTGCCCTTATCGGCCAACAGTCTTTCGGTGGCGCCCGAAGTTCCGGTACCAACGACAGAGCTGGAAGCCCCGACATGCTGCGACGCTTCGTTTCTCCTCGTCTCATCAAGGAAGAGTTCTTTGAGCAGGATGGTTTCCTGTATCCTTCCAACAACCAATAGACCTTGCATATGGCGTTTAGATATATCTCAAAAGATAGGAGAAAATATTAATTAAACATTAAGAGCACTACAGTAGGCCCACCTTTCGTAAATCCAACAAAATAGCTTCCCAAGTCGCTGGTTTTGAAATCCTAGATCCTGCATCCTACGATGTCTTATGAACAACAATGATGCTGACACCTCATATCACTTGTACTTTATGGTACTGCGAAAGACTGCTATTCAGCTCCCGAACTGAATGGCTGTGCAATAGAACGCCAGTACAGATGTATTCACCCCAACCCATATTTGACAGTTCTTTGAAAGACTGTCCCTAACGAAGCTTTTGATAGAAGCCCATATAGGAACACTAATGCGGATACCGTGAGATACAATAATAATAAGCTCCAGGCTTGAAAAATCGATATCAAATAAAACGATTACTGTAGGCCCTTGCTGATTGGGTTGAAAGGAATGCACAGATTTTGCATATGGAAACTGATGTGGTGGTGTTGATGTGCATGACCACAATTCTTAGATGCTAGATAATGCTTTATAGTTTTCTCACGACGTAGCAAACATAGATAGGTTGCACAGTCCCTTAAGGACAGTTATCAAGACTTGCAAGCATTATTAGGAATTATAATCTTTATGAAGATCTAGCCTATCAATACACTTCTAAGTCATTAAAAGCTCAGCACGAGATCCTTGAGCTTTCCAAAGTTGGGTGTGCCGTATCCAGTCACGGGATCCCATCCAACAGTGGCGTTCCATCGAGCACCTGGAACAATTCCAGATCCAGCAGGCTCAGGCTGACCGCTCTGAGTGTTGTTACCATCACATCCGATGCTGTAACCGCCGGTGATGTCAGTCAACACCTTGGATCCATGCTTGTAGATGAGAGGGTTCAACCAGCCCAGGCTTGTCTTGCCAGCTCGGAAACGGGCATCGTTCAGCAGACCAATGATACCAGCCCAAACTGGAGCAGCAGCACTGGTTCCACCACTTCCAGCCTTCTTGCCGGCGTAGATCACTTCGTAGTTGGGAGAGACACTGTGTCCAGAGACATCAGGGAAACCACGGCCTTCCCAGTTGGTGTAGGGACCGTAGTACTTCTTGGTCTCCTTGGACACAGTCTTCATGTACTTCTTGACCGCCTTGTCCTGGTAGCTAGGGCGAGGGAAGTACTTGCTGAAACCACCTGAGGAACCGTCCCAGGCAATCTCGGGAGTAACATCGACGGTTCCACCGACGGAGGTCAGGTAGGGGCAGGTAGCAGGGAAGATGGCGTTGAACTCGACTGTCTTGTAATCGGGAGCCAGACAACCAGCGCCGACACCAATGTCACCGGAAGAGAAGATGACACTGATACCGCGGAGGCCGAGAAGACCAATCATGTTGCATGTGAGTGTGGCGTAGTCACGAGGGACGCTCTGAGATGGTGTCAGTAAAGATACAGGCCAAGGGAAGGTGTTCATTCTTACGTCTTCCTCATCACCGTAAGAGGTAGAGATGACAGCAGGGAGATCCTTCTGGGTAAGGAGATAACGGAAGAAAGGCACGTAAGGCTCATTTTGGTTATCGGCAGCGGTAGGCTGATCAATGTTGGGAAGAAAAGGTCTTAATAAAGTCAGTGACTCGAACAGTCGATTATAGACCGAAAGGACTTACGGTGAACCACCAGTGATGTACTGGGTGAAAGGAAGCGGGTGAGCAATACCCACAATGTTCTCAGCATCAAGGTCAGCCTCGCTGTAGTTCTTGTTGGCAGGGTTCTGATCATCGGTGCCGTTGTTGATCAGAACTGTGGTGAAGTTCTGCTGGGGAATGCCGTACTTCTCCTCAAACAGGGAGACATCGGAGTAGATGGCAGCTTGGCCCAGGAAACTGCTGAATCCAATGGTGCTGCCAGACTTGACCTTGGGAGTGTAATCTCCGATGTTGTAAAGCTGCTTGAGGCAAGCAGGGGTGATGCTTGTTTGGCACGAAGCATCGATGGTGCTCTTGGTTGGTGAGACCTTGCGCTCAGTCACAGTAGCACGCTCAGGACGAGGCACAGGGTTGAAAGCAGAAGTGCCTCCAAAGTTGGTGCTGGGGTCCACATATTGGATGTGCTCAGCGAGGTCATCAGGGATAGAATAAGACAAAGTTCGCAACTTGGTCTGGCCATCCTTGACATAGTGCTGGTAGTCACTTCCAAGCAGTGAGTTGGCCTTCTTGACGTCGAGAGCAAAGTCGATAAAGGCGCCGTTAACCTTGTAGTTCTTGACGCCGTTAGACTTGAGCCACTTTGTCACACTGGACACAGCCTTGTCGGAGGGAGAAAAGGTGGTCAAGAGGTCATCGTGGGACAACCACTGGCCGTAGTTTGCGCTATCGGGGCTGGAGAGATCAAGCAGCTTGGACTCGAGCTGGTCGACATTTTGCATGGTGAGTGCAATGCTGAAGACCTGCTGCTTCGCGCTAGAAAGGCGAGCGTTATCCGCCACATGCCATCCCTTGGGTACTTGCTCGTGGTGGGAAAAGGTCTTTCCAAAGGTTGTGGGCAAGGCCGACAGGGCCAGCACGAGGTACTGGGAAGAAGAGATATACATGATGAAAGCACAACACCCTCGTAGTGAAAAAGAATGACACAGCAGATGAGATGGAGACGAGAGCAGCCAAGCAGTAAAGAATGGAAAATTGGTTGTGTTTATTTATACGTTGCATTGTGGTTTATCGTGATCAATTGCCTCTGGCACGACTCTGGATAACTCGGCACCGGAATGGAGGTGTTGTTGAGCAAAAGGTCTTTGTGAATGCAAAAGGGCTCCGGGGTTCTTGGCATGAGCTTCTACATTGGGAGGGTTTTCCGCTCAAAATGCAGATCATGGTGCTACTTATCCCCTTACAGGCGTCATTCAGGGGACGCTGTGGGGTCGTGCTCGGGTTACGGCAGTGAGATCTTAATCGCTATCGTGCTATCATGGGGCGGGGCCTGATATCGGGGTGATTGATTGGGCACGATAGCCAACAAAAGTGCTTGGTTTAAGATTAACTACTGAATAGGTCTTGATGGTGATTTATGACCAAAATTCTGAGGGTTCAGCGCGCCGCTGTGATGCATTGCAGAGGGTGCTTCTAGGTCCTCTGTGTAACACATTTTGGTCCCGAAACGGAATACTAACCGTAGATGCGATGTATTTTGGCAATATAGTTAGTGTATTTGCCCTTAGAGCAGAGAAGGTGCTGCGACATTTTCTCAAGTAGATGAAATGCCGAAGGTGTAACGCACGCTTGGTTGTTTGAACTCAATTATATTGCGCTGCATCCTTAACTTTAGCACTTTTGTGAATTGTCGTTTACGTAACGTGCCTTTACCTGCATTCGTGTCAACACATTGTAAATGATGTGAAATATTCTAATACGCCATGTTCTAGCATGCTGACATATTTTGTCTTTTGTCTTGATATCCTATGTTTCGGGGCATTTACTACCCTATGCTCTTTACAATAGCCTGAAACAGCCCCATAACTACCCGCTGGAGCTCATTTCGCTTGCTGTTATCCACAATGACGAAAGCACGAGACCAATCAAGCCCGCCCTGTTATCTGGCCTATTTGCGAACTATTTCCATTACCAGATCTATATGTTGGTGTCTTTACATTTATCCATTCCTGTCTTGGATCAAATCGATATAATGTAGATTAGGTTTATGTATAATCACCACTATTATAGTCTTATGATTCATGATCCATCTAGTCTGTACCAAACGTTACTGACCATGTCGTATATACCATAATCACAGTCGTTGAACTCCATACTTCCGAGAAGCACGAATAGTGTCAGTTTATAAGTGGTAGGTGATAACAGCATTCCATAAATCATACGACAGTTTTATCGTTTCGTGCCCAATCGACATGGGTCTAACAGATACTGGTGATACGACCTGTCATCACATAGACCGTTCGTTGATAACCATAGGCTATCGATTCATTTTCTGCACTATTCCATTCCGCCACGGCTAAGGACTCATCCATTTCATCACTAATCCAATCTAGTAAACTACTCAATACCGATCCAACACATTCCTATCTTCTCGAGCTTTATCCATTCTGACCCCCAGCCACAGTGTCTCAGCTTCTCCTTTGTAGCGCGCTCATGTGCGACTATAATATCCAGCGTGTGCTCATTCTCTCCAACATCAATCAGATTCATGGCGGTGAATACCCATGGCTCTGTCTTGAAAGGTCCTCCAGGCCAGTCTGTTTCTCTCCAGTCCTCCCCTGGCCCGAAGGTGCTATCTCCTCCCTTGATGGAACTACTACCATCTGGATACGCCAAGTAGGCAACGCGAGCTCCCTCAAATTCACAGCCAGCCCGTGTATCAATGTTAATTCGCATACCAGTGGGGCTTATATCAAGAGCGTATGTCTCGAGGAAGCGATGGCCTTTGGGTTGAGAGATCTCGGTAAACCAGACAGACACCTTGGGGGCCTTGGCAAACGGTTTGGCGAATGTGACACTGATGGAGGCATTCTGTGTCGCCTTTCGACCGTTTGGATTATCGCTGGCGTCCACAAATCCATGCTGGAAGGGGAATGCACCATTGGGAAGTACCATGACGTTGGCTTCCAGGGTCCAAGTCGGGTGGAGGAAAGACTTGAGGCCAAGTGAAAAACCCCACTCGGTGACGGAAGGAAGAGTTAGAGCAACGCGAGGGGAGTCTGTGTGTGCAACGTCGATTTTGCGGAAACCATAGATGACCGTAGGGATAAGTGGAAGAGGTTTGTAAAAGGATTGCTCGATCGTTGCGCTGCGACCTGGAACTCCGCCCTTCCAGCCAAGACGGCCGCGACAGTCAATGACATGTCGCTCTGGGTCGGTACGAACTATAGACATATCAGCGTCCATTGAAGAATCGCCTGTGTCACAAGTATCCTAGTCAAATAATGTTAGCCAGAAACATGACAAACCATTCGCCATAACCCACTTCTTCGTTACCCCAGATTGGACCCAGACGGTAAACGCCACTAGCAGGGTTGATGCCAGTGCTTGTCGTCATAGCATGACCCCAAAAGCCCTTTATGTGAGCATTGACGAGTAAAGGGTCAAAGTGAACAAGTTTGAGGCCTTCAAACTCTAGACCATCTCGCCTGCCAACATCATTTTGTGACTGCACCCAATCTTTTGAGTGACCCTCCAGATCAGGACCTCGGTTGGTGTACAGACGCAAGGCCGTGATTCGAGTTGTCGCTTCCGAGCCACCCTTTCGACGTCCTGTTTCGATAGAGCACGCGATAATCTTTTGCCCTTCGGAGGGCCTCAAGGTGAGAGACACCTTGTGGCTCCCCCCCGGGGTCCCCATGGTAGCTTGAAGACCGTTGGCGTAACGGACGCTGATTGCAACAACAACGCCTTTCTCTACCTCAACAGTGACAGTTCTGAGGCTAAAATCGGCTTTGACAAAGTCCAGGTTACAGAACAAAGAGCCAAATGCAGACCCTACTAGAGGAGCTAGTCTCATCGACACTCCCATATCTGGTTGCGTCTCAAGGTAGCTATTGGCTTTGTTAAGTTCTGCCTCCTCTATGCCGTCATCTTTTGTAGGCTCGATCAGCTTGGGTGGCGCCTCATCTGTCCCGAATATCTTTAGATGAGGTAGTTTCTCCTTATTTCTGACGACTGGAATACGCTCTCTGAAGACGATGGTACTCTGGAATGCCTCGGGTCGGCTCTCTTTGGCTGCAACAGCCGGGTTCTTTTCCACGGCATCAACTTCGTTCACAATCCTAATCATTTGAAAGCGGCATATGCGACGAGCAAGATCCAGGCCTTTTATTGTTGCCTCAAAAGGTTTTTCATCATCGTTTTCAATGTTCTTCGAGGTTTTGGTAAATTCTGTTATGCTGGCATCCCACTTGTCGATCTTTTTAGTGCCGGCCTGTATGTCAAAAAGTTGAGTGCCGATGTTACGGTATATCTAGAGAGAGTGATCAGGTATAGTCCAGAGGTTTGGTGTTATTTTCCTCACGTTCTTATAGTCCATATAGGCGTCGAGCAAAGAATTAGTGTATATGGATGCATTTTCGTAATACATGGGGGTAAGTGCGGGAGGCTTCAAAGCCATGAAGCTACGTAGCGACTCATACTTGGTGAGAATGGCACTGGTAGATGTTAGCGCGATTGTTTACCTGCTCCAGGGCTCATACTAAGTTCGCTGAGGAGTGCTGGCTACTAGGTCGGGGAATCTAGCAGCTGTCTCCATCAATGATTGAATTGTCCAAGGTTGATCCACTGTAAGGTATGAGAAGATGACTGATAACTGTATTCGATAGTAACATACTTGGTTTGATATGGCCACCGCCAGACCAGCCGACCTGAATTGTAGTTTCTGTTTGGGATGAGAAGTTGGACTTGTCCATATCGACCTTGGCTGTCGCTTTAAGGTCAACAGTACCCACACTTAAAGCCACTTCTGCTCTAAAAGAAATTTGTCAGTATTGTGTATCCAATCAATGGTCTTTCAGAATGACTCACTCGGCCTTGATGCTCATGGCTTTAGCCTTGTTGATGACCTTCATACTAACAAGCGCGTTGAACTCGCCACCTTCGAGGAATCCTGCGATATAGCAGTCGCCAAAAACACTGCGAAAATTTGACTGGTCTACTGAAGGCAAGCCTTGGAAGACAAGGGCATCTTTGATGTTGATGCTTTGGTTGATGACCTTGACGCTGATGAAGAAATTGAGGTCGCTCTCCTTGAACTTGTCTGAATCCACGAATGAGCCTTTACCTGCGCCACCAATTGCACCATATTTGATGGACAGAGAGCCGGAGATATTCATATCTTCTGTGATTTCACTGCAAGAGTCAGCATATCAACGACGCCAATGATGAACAAGGCGCAATACCTGATTTTGTTCACAAATCGTGAACTATACGTGACAATCTGACTCGGTCCTCGCTGAGATAAAGCCTTGACACTTCCGCGTAGTTTCTTACCCTTTAACCCAGCACCATTGGTCTTGATACGAGCTAGACGCATACGCTTTTTCTCAAGCAAAAGAACGTTTCGCTTCGTCTCAGCACTGGCCGAGTCGACAGCTTCTTCAATCAAAGTCTCAAGCTTCGCCACGTCCGAAACCAGCTTTTCGACTGTCTTGGCATCCTCACGTAGCTGGATAGCAACGGTGTCAAGAGCCTTTGTAACCGCGGGAAGGGCATCAGCGGATGTGCTTTTGTCAGCTATCGTGGAGACAGCGCCTGTTACATCCGCTGCTGCATCTGTTCCATTGCCCAAACTTGGCAGAGACGTTGTCACTGGGAGGGCATCTATCGCATCTTCATAATCATCTTCGTCATCATCGTAGCCATTCCCATCAGCTCGGGCGCCTATGGCATGACGGATTTCACGCATTGTGAAGCCATCATTAGTGACGGCATTATCAACGCGATCGGGATCAATGACCACGGCGTCATCGATACAAATCTGTTGTGTATATGAATTGAAGCTGAATCAGAATCTTAGTTTAATCTTCTTCGTGTTGTGGAGCCTTACGCACCCTTGCCCCAATCTCATTCCATTGTTGTAGGGCGCCAGTAGTAATGACATGATGACGGAAGGTTTGAAGACAGCTTAGAATTGTAGCTCAATCGATTTGGAAGCCTTGTGCTTGGAAGATATAACTCTCCACCACGGATGCAGGACACGCGCGCTATCACTCAACTTTCCAAGGGGAACTATACCCTATTCTCATTTCAGCTTGAAGCTGGAATCAATACTATGCAAGATTTGCCACTAACGAATGCTGTAATGTGGCGCTAAGGGTCAGAAAGGGTCTCATTTCAATAGCGCTTTTCAACAAAGCTTAGAAAACAATATTCCGGCAACAGCCGTTTCTTCTGTCCAATAACTTATAGAGTGGTCCAGAAACGAACCTGTCGGAGACATTCAACTGGCACCAGCTGAAGCTCCACAACAACAGCACGTTGACAAAGCTGAGTGCACTGTCGAGGCGTGACAGTCTTGCCGTGCCGCACGCCAACCTCGGCCAGAACCTTGGCCACGCCATCCTCTAACCCTTGCGCTCGCTTGTGGATGTCTCTTCCCTGCCGAATCGCGACCTGGAACTCCGAACCTCCCACCTGAACTGTCTTGGCAACAATCAGCTGCTCCAGTGTGGAATATGCGCTGACGCGGACAGTGGCATTGCTTGAAGAGTTTGTTGAGCTTGTAGACCAGCTTTCGTCGTAGTCGCCCAACCACGATTCAACTTTTATCTGCACAGAGTTCTTTTCCGTCTCGCTGTAAGAGCCCTGGTCCGTGCTGAAAAGTACTGATGCATCTCCTCCAATTCGATAGCCACCGACATAGTAGTCGCCGTAAGCAGCCTTGAATGCATCAACACCTCCCTTAGTTAGAATTTTGAATGCTGATTCTGACAGTTCTGGAGGACGAGCGTATCCGGCTGAGCCTGCGCGATAACTTGTCGTGACTGAAGCTTTGTTCGAGTCTCTGTTGTCCATGACATCCTTGTCGTAATGCATTGTGACGCTGGCTTCAAGACATGTCATATCAACACTTGCGCCCATGGACACACTAAGATGATCCATGGATGAAGACGAGCTCATGGCTTCCGACGAGCGAAAGCTGCAGTTGCCGTCATTTGCCGTGAAAATAATCCGCGTTGAGTCCAGTGACTGCTCGCTAAACGCCGTCTCGGGTGCGAAAGGGTTGTATGAGTTTTCAGCTTCCGTCGAACGAAAGAACATGCCCAATGGCATGATTCTCGGCTGCCATGGTAGCAAAATGGGCGCCCGCGTGATGGCTTGCTGCGCTACCCGAGGTACCAATGGGTCAAACGTTTCTGGGTCGAAGCCATCAGCTGTCAAAGCGGTAGAGGCTTGGCTAGTAAAGGCTAATGAAGAAGCTGGCATTTTTTCGGAGTTGGCTATAGAATGGTCTTTCTGATAGTGGGAGGCCTTGTATTGAAATGCATAAACCCCACGTATGATGGTGGTCTAGATTTTCGACGTGCGGGGCCCATGACACTATTGAGAGACTATTGGAAAATATTGACATGCAATGTGACAAAATGGGAAACCTGATGTGATGGGCAGCACGATATACATCTCCATTACAGCGGAGTCGTTCCTGTAACGACATGATTGAAGATTTGCATGCCGCTGCGTCGCGGCGTTTGTTAATCACAAACAACAACCTTTTGTTGGCGCTCTGGCTTCTACTTTGCATCTTACACCGGATTGCCATTGTGCTCGCCTCCACTATTGCAAGTTCTCCAACACGCCATTTCTACTGTAAGCTTTGACATGGAGTCTGAGGAGGAATTCGATAGACGGTTCAGGAAGGTTCATGTTACAGATAAAAGACCCGCGTCGGAAAGGAATGCACCCAAAGGGATCTTCACGAAAGTAGAAGACGCAGTCGGCGCGTCGGATGAAGGTTCGGTTGTTTTCAAATTCAACAGGAAAAACGCTATTGCTATCGACTTCCGTAACAACGACGTGGAAAAGAAAGGCCTTACTTACGCACCAAGCCTCAGGAATCCGTATTATCTGTCAGTCGGCCAGCCGCTTTTTACCAAATTGTTTCCCGACCACCTTCACGGCCCCGACTACACTACGCCTGCGAAATCCATTCGGCCTCGTCCAAACAGTGCCATAGAACCATCGTTTTACGTTTCATTAAAGCTTTTTCACGACATGGCAGAAGACCAGGTCGACTGGTTATCTTTAAGGTGAAGACAAGAACTATTTCTTCCTTCTGGTCAACGCAGCGTTTCTTACTATCTACAGCCAGAAGCATGGTCCCGAGGCCCCCATGACCACCTCTGCAGAAACGAAACAGGAAGCGACCACGCTCAAAGAAATGGCCTTTGGTAGACTCCTTGATCCACCCACGACGGACCCACTAGGCGAAGATATCGAAGGCGGGCCAGTACAATCCTCTATGAGTATCGAGAAAGAAAGGAGAACAACCTCTAGTGATAAGTTCGGCAGATCCAAAAATACCAAGACAAAATATGGAGACAAGAAAAGCAAAGAAACTAAATATAAGACCAATACTCCCGTTGGAAATAACAAGGTGGAGGAGAGTTGGAAGAACGCTTACATTCCAATAAGAACCAAAGATGGATCACTTATGTGGGTTTTGCTGCATCATTGGAAGGAAGATCCCACAGCCAGGCGCGGTCAATTGGCCAAAGTGAAAGCAGCGTTCGGGGAAATATGGATGGAGGCCACAGCCACAGACCCTGAGACTGCCGCTGGATATCGACCCCGGTACTCATCCACTGAGCTACAGTTCCCTCTCATTGTGGTTCCATCGCGTGTTGCACTTTGCCATCGACTAGGCTGGGATGAGTCCTCAGCAGACGATCTCTTCAAAAGTCTTGTAAACAAGATTAACCTGGAAACGACTCTTAAGAATACACAGCTACATGTGGAGTTAGAGGCACCTCACAACTCTGTAAAGGTATGAGGGCTCTCGGCAGTGTTTCCGAGATACCTCTTTGGCTTTTGGTGACTGACTCAATATCTTAGATGGGAGAGAATCCATTAGGCCTGTTCGATACGTATATTTCACTTGAACACTACGACTTCTACATGAAAAGTCTTGAACTATTTAAGGGAGAGCAGATTCAGACCCTCTTACCAACAGACGCTCATCGTAGCCACGTTACTAAAATCAAGAATCTCACCATGTGGCTAGACAAATTTCGCCATCCAATTAGCGCAGAGGAATATACCGTGCCACAAAAAGAGGCAGTTGCATTGACGAAGCCAAACGGGGACTTCGGCAAAGGTATCTTCTTGCGGAGTACGCACGGATCCACTTGGCGAATCGACGTCAATCTTGATAAGCTGTTTGATGCTTCCACGAAGCGAGAGCCGCGATATGCGCCAAAAAATATCATAGGGATGCCGGCAAATCAAGTAAGTACATGAGAAACCTTGATGAGTCATTATTTTAGTTAGGTACTGATAAGTCAGCTCGCCAATGAATGCTTCAAGTGGAACCCAGTTGCTAAACCCAAGGATTCAGGACATGAACACAGAATGTCTAACGGACTTTACATGGCCGAAGTAATGATAGTGCCTTGTAACTCAGCAGGAATCCAACAGCTAACCTTACATAGTGGCTTCACCTCTGTGCCTTCTCATGGGGTGGATTACTCCCACTTCCACAAACGTCTGGAAAGCACATCATTTACCGATCGAGTGATATTCCTCAGAATCTAATTCTTGGTACTTCTGAGACAAATTCTGTTATGACGAGGTATTGGACTTCCTTGAATCTTCTTTGGGTCTTCTTTTTACGCAAGGCTGACTGGCATACAGATTCGAGAAAGCCTGGCAAGCCTTGGTCAAAGACGAAAGCGAAATGGTAAACGGTAGCTTTGCTGCTACGCTTGTTGTTACCCGCAATTCTACCCAAGATAACGGCATACAAGAAGTCACAAGAGATGCCAAAAATGATATGAATCACTACTGTCGTGAAACTTCTCCTATCACAAACGATGAAAGAATGTTGACTGAAGCATTCCATTTTATTACTTACAAAGTAGCATACTCTATCGTTTTTCCACAAGGCTGCCGCCTACTCAAGATGGACAACGGAACAAGCCTCACAACCACTTTTTACCCATTCTTGAGGCCGTTGTATCACAGACTTGAAGCTGAACTCGATTCGACTTTATACAACCAAATAAAAAAAAGGCTAAAGAGGGATTTGAACAATATGAATCATCTCCAGGGATTGGGTGATCTATCATTATATACAGGCCCTTACGATAAAGATGGTCTAGCTCTGGGCATGGGAACGTCCCCACAAGGGGGCCGAATAGATTTTGGACCAAGCGCCTCCACTTCAGACCAGTCCGGCAGCAACAAACTCTTTGGCAAGTATGGGACAAAAGCCCACGACACCAAAGGGTATGTTAGCAGGGCGGGAGTCAGTCCGACCACAATGAATATTGAGAATGAGGGTACCAGTCATGGCAGGGCCCCTCGAAATTTGAAGAGACGGGGTTTAGGGGGTAATAAAGATGATATGGAGAATAAGAAAGGTAGCCTTGGCCCAAGTGCAAAAGTTGGACCCGGTTCACGTAAAGGATATCCCAAGCACACGAATTAGAGGTGACTCGATGGAGAGACTATATGATTAGTTAGCTAGGGAAGTCTTATTGACCTATGTTGCTGGGAATTTCCTAGAGGCTACACCGAAGGAGATTGGCTGCAGGCCCAATGGAGGAAAGCATGTTGGTAGGATATTCTAGGCTTAGGCTCACTAACATATACCATCAAAGATATCATTGAACTCAAAACATATAGCAAAAGCCTGAAGGTGACCGTTACACTATGTAAGTTCTGTTAGGTCCGATCTCTTGATATATGTCAGGCGAGCTAAATTGTTATACACCCAGGGTCATTACTGAGCGCCTCAAATGTAAATGGTCCCGGCCTAATAAAAGATAGGAACGCCGCTTACACTATCCGAAAAGAAATTACGCCTCTTTGTAGTTCGCGCAATTCAAGAAATCGCACTTAGTAATATTAATCAGCTGCCGATGAAAAGTCGCCGCTGACTCGAGATGCCCGCTGACATGCAAATCCTGTCAGCCACAGGAAGTATCCTAGAGTCCACACCGACTTTATAAGACTAGTTTCAATAAAGAAGCAATCAACCAGACATGCAATTGGATGTTGCTAGTGGTAAAGAAATTAATCACTAACCAAGTTCCATGATTTGCTGGCATTATACAGCCTATGCCACTCAATCAAGTATTCGAGCTGCTCTCCAATATTTCAGGTCTACTGTGTCTATCCGTGACTATAAAGTCATACTGGTGTGCCCTCAAACTGCATTTCCATCACCAAGGATTTTATTACCCCTCTCACAAATAAGTGACTCCCGAACATATTCGATATGCACATCGTCAGCCTTTCAACCCTCGCTCTTTTTGCCTCAACTGCCTTTGCAGCCTCCTGCTTTGGAAATCAGCAAAAAGGCATCTCTGATTTCCAGGACGCATACTGGGATGCTCGTGCAAAGATGTGCGGTAACTCAGGCTGTGGTTACCAGCAGAGCTGCACTACGCAGGGGTCTAAAACGATTCAAGGACTAATTAAATTGACTGTCAATGTCTCTTTGGAACGCAAAAATACGGGTGATAAGAAGGGATTCAAGGATTGTTGGGTATGTGACCTGATGTCTTGTCTACAAATAAGAGCTAACTTCTATCACTTGTCAGGATGCTACTGAGTATGTTATTACATTGTTACAGGAAACCTATCTAACAATTCTAGGAATATTATTAATCAGTGTGTCAGAGGCAGTCAGCAAATGAGTGGAACTTGGGAAGCGAATGGCCAACTATACCAGATAAGTGCATGGTATAGCTAGGAGTTAGAGGTATTCGTTCTTTCGAGATGTCTGGGGGAGGCGATTTTATCTATTTATACTTGATGTCTTTATTTTAAACCTAAAGCATAAGTTGATTATCATCCCAAACGAGTGCCGTGATTATTTACTGACAAAGGGAATGCCCTTTGTTGCGGTATTTGCCCTCCCATCACGGTTCTGCATCGTATATTGTCCAAGTGGATATATCGACTTGGTCCCGGGAAGCCCCCTGATATCTAGCCTGAGGATACATATCACGGGCGCTCCGCAAGATTGCTACGCTCAATGAGGAACATAATCTCTGAAGCCCTGGAAATCGCCCAACGATCAGAAGCTGTCAACTGGATTTGGGGGTGCGAGGGCAGCCTTTATGAAACTTCTTCATAGCTTGGAACACCTAGAGTCACGCACTCACACTGTCTCCTCTTTTGCATTTTGGCACGTCAAGTCTTCCACTCAGGCTGGAGTAATTCGTTTCCAAACTGCCTATGCAAACCTTGATTATGGGGAGGCCATTCGCTCTAGTCTACCATTATTAATTCGCTCCTCCGTCGTCCTCATCTGTTTGCGTTACCATGCCTTACCATGCTTAAACCCGATTTGTCCAGCGCGACAGCTTTCAGGCGGCCTCACGAATTTCCGTCCGCAGGATTTGAGACGATCGACCAATCCGTACCTGTGGGAGAGGAGAGACTACCTTCATGCCGTCGCCAAGGGGAGGACAGGCACGAGTGTCTTGAATTTCTATCGTGTGTCCCGACCTGGCTTCCCGAAGGTCGCATAACTAGCTTTGATGCCTACTTTCATCCTTGACTAAGAGATGATGTGCCATTGGATGAAGTAGGGAGCAGCTGAGTGTGCCCAGGAATTACGAAACAATGCCCATGGAAGGGTGACAAGACTATTCAAAATTACTTTTGGCAGACAGCACCAGGCTAGAAATGAGGTGCTCTCCGCAAGCCAGTCAATGCTTTTCTAAGCGTTACAAATAGCTAATGCACAAAACTTGAACTATTCCATATACGAATATCTGGCTGTACTTGCTAGCTAGCTCGTATTTGCTCTACCGTTTGCTCTATTGAAGATCAATTGGCGTCGTACGTACTTCTACACGATACAACCACAAGAAAGGGGTAAACAAGTCAACAATTCACGAATAGAAGAGGTATCCGATGACTTGTCAGTGGTCACCCACCAAACCTCTTGTCAGCGGCTACGCTAACTTCATCAACGGCAACGATTCCTCATACGGATGGGAATGCTGCCCCACTAACACTACCACGGGGCCTTTATCTTCCAATGATGTTTATTAACAGGTATCGGGTTCTCTTCCGACGACACGCCCCATGTCCACATTTTTACTTTGAGCTTGTAAATGGTGTCGTCGTCTCCACTTAGGGTCAGTCTATTTTTGCCGTATCTGGGGAAAGGTCGCCATCGTATGTTTGAGGGCTGGGGCATAGTATCCCAGCGACATCGGATGTTGAGAGAGCATTGTTTTAGTGATGGTTATAGAAGGGACCTTGCACGCCTCGTAGCTTGTGCCCATTGCATGTAAGCATCCTTCAAGAACCCAAAGAATCATAGACAACCATGAGCGTCTCAAAATCTGAACCTATTCTGGTGGTCGGAGGTGGCGCCTTTGGCCTCTCGACGGTCTTTCACCTTCTTAAAGCTGGATACAAGGATATAACTGTTCTTGACAAAGATGACGAAATTCCTTCTCGATGGTCTGCTGCTAACGACCTTAACAAGATTGTGAGAGCAGAATACGAAGATTCCTTTTATCAAGACCTTACTGTGGTATGTCAGCGCAGGTTTAGAAACCGCACCCATTCATCCTAACTTTGCTACCCTTCTTTGAAGTACTGACCCTTTCTCTACAGAAAGCCATTGAAGCCTGGAAAACACCATTCTTTGCCCCTCACTTCCACCAAGTTGGTTTTATTCACTGCGTCTCGGGGAAGGCATCCAAAGAGGCTCACGACACCCTCAACCGTTTCCGCGCAGCCGCTGAGCGTGATCCTCGCATCAAACCCCATGTAGTTCCCCTCGACACCCAGAAGGATATCTCGCAGGCGGCATGGCAGTTTAAAGATAGCTTGTTCCCCGGCTGGAAGGGCTACTTCAACAAGTATGATGGCTACGCGCATTCTGGTAACGCGTTGCGGTCTATGTTCCACGCCACCAGGGCACAAGGCGTGAAATACATCCTCGGCACTGCTGGTAGTGTCGCTGAGATTGTCTATGATGAAACATCTTCCGGACGCAGAGCAAAAGGTGTCAAGACTACAGGCGGTCTTTTTTACCCATCAAGACTCGTCATTATCTCCGTTGGGGCTGCTGGTGCAAAGCTCGTCCCAGAAGTCGGTAAACAACTCGTCGCAAAATCCTGGTCTGTCGCTCATCTTCATCTTACTGATGACGAGACCTCTGCCCTGCGTGGTATCCCTATTACCTACGCTCGAGATCTGGGTTTCTTCTTTGAACCGGACCCCAAGACAAATCTTCTCAAGCTTTGTCCTATGGGCGGTGGGTTCATCAATACAGACCCAGAATCTGGAGTATCGCATGCGCCAACTGATCTCAAAGAGAGCGCATTTCTTCCCGAGGGTGACGATAGGCAGCTTCGCGAGCTTGTCCGTCAAACTCTCCCACAATTTGTTGATCGTCCCTTTGTCAAGAAGACACTTTGCTGGTTCGCCGATACTGTCAATTCTGACTTTATCATTGACTATGTTCCCAACACGTCGTCATCTGTTCTGCTTCTTTCCGGTGATAGTGGTCACGGCTTCAAGATGTTTCCCATCTTTGGCGAGTGGGTCAAAAATTTGTTGGAGTCGGATACTGGAGAGCAGCTTATTGAGCGATGGAGATGGAAGAACCCGGTGTCGAATGGAATCAAGGGAGATTGGGGCGGTTCCGTGAGTTGGAGACTGGGAAGCTCCAAGGAGCTTGTTGATATACAGCCTGTTGGTCAGATGAAGTTGTAATGGTAGAGTAGAAGTGTATGTCGGGAAGTATAGGGGAGCATGGCGGAGAAACTTTTCAAATTGATGCGGCGTTAACAAGTCTAGGCCATTGCAAAAGTGAATGACATTTGTTGAATATGGACCAAAATTGTTCGGGCGACACGCCGAAACAGCTCACCACATGATTGGAAAATACAGTTCTGGCGACCCATTTATCTGACCGGGAGGCCTACCGATCATATCGGAGCAACCATGTTCGGGGCGTTTTTTGGCACGTCGGAGCAAAGTCGCGATGCAAACCCCACTTCTAATGAGGAGGTGGTTGCGTTATCAGTATTTTAAAGTAAAACGACAGACCGGAATAATCTGCATCAAGTCATACAAGAAAGTCTTTTCTCATTTGAACTACACTCTTACTACCATCCATCAACCCATCAGAAATTCACATCATGGGCTCCCTCAACCAGCAACCACATGTCCCCAGGTACGTCTTCCAACACCATCACTAGTACAAATCACTGACTGTACAACAGCCCCGGTGTTTGGTGTCCGTCCGTGACATTCTTCAACCACGCAGACGACACAGTAGACTATGACTCTCAAGCAAAATACTATGCCCATCTCGCTGACTCAGGCCTAAACGGTCTTATTGTCATGGGCTCCAACGCCGAGGCTTTTCTCCTCACCCGCGAAGAGCGCTACGAGCTCATTGCTCTCGCCCGCAAGACCATCGGCCCTGACTTTCCCCTCATGGCCGGCGTCGGTGCCCACTCCACCAAGCAGACTCTCGAACTTGCAGAGGATGCGCGCAAGGCTGGTGCAAACTATCTTCTTGTCCTGCCTCCTGCCTACTTCGGCAAAGCTACCAGCATGAACGTTGTCAAGCGTTTCTTTGCTGAGATTGCGCAGAAGTCTGCTCTGCCTATCGTTATATACAACTTCCCCGGTGTCACAAACGACGTGGATCTTGACTCTGAAACTATCTTCCAGATCTGGCAGGAGAGCAAGAAGTCGCACCCTAGCGGAAAGTCCAACATTGTTGGCGTTAAGCTTACATGTGGTTCTGTTGGAAAGATTACCCGTCTCGCAGCTCAGATCCCTTCAGAGGAGTTCTCGACATACGGCGGACAGTCTGACTTCCTCATTGGAGGTCTGGCGGCTGGCAGCGTCGGTTGCGTGGCTGCCTTCGCTAACGTCTTCCCTACTCTAACATCAAAGATCTACTCTCTGTATAAAGAGGGCAAGTTTGACGAGGCACTGAAGCTACAACAAGTTGCGGCTCTGGCAGAGAGGCCGTGCAAAGCAGGCGTAGCATCTACAAAATACGCTGTTGCTGTTTACTCTGCTAGACTGGCTGGTGTCGAAGGTGCAGAGGACAAGCTGGCACCACGACATCCATATGAGCCTGTTGGTGATGCTGTTAAGCAAAGCGTCAAGAGCATCATGAAGGAGGCAGGCGATAAAGAGGAGGAGCTTCTAAAGACATGGACTAACAGAGTCAAAGGACGTCTCAACTAGGTAGACCTGGGCCCTAAAAGATGATTAGTTAATAGACTTGACCTTGAATGAACAATGGCATTTGTAATGCTCTGAATGAAGTGAGCGTCTCTCATGTCATGAGGACCCCCCGTCTGAGTATCCTAGACAGCATTGAGCGCACGATCAGCACTGATTTAGACTAGAGAGTGGAGATATCGGAGGTACCATAAGCCAATCAACCCTGAGCCAATTGACCATGAACAGGTTTGATGGAATGTATCTTGAAGCCCTCGTAGGTGTCTAAAGCGCTCCGAGTATCGGTTGTCTTACAGGAGGCACGGTAATTGCTAAACCCGCTAGCGACACAGCACGGGGAAGGCCTTGTCACTCTTATCCGTGGCAGTCAGGCGGGGAACTCCCTTAAATACACCTCCAATGCTTGATATTCGCAGCCTTTGTTACTTGTTCAATCCTAATTCAATTTATATAGTTATACGAGATATAATGGCCAGCAATGAGCCTGCGCACCATACAGTATTTTCTTCCATTCCTTTATTGTTTGTTCCTGCACAATTCGTCAAATGTTTCCTTTTGTGTCGAGGGTGGCCCCGTGACCCCATCTTTTGGCGGCTACTCTAACCCCAAATTCAAGCCCATCCCAGGGAGAAAGACCACTGATAGATAGTGAGGTTACGCTAGCCTTGATTACTCCATGCCACCAGATAAACCTTTTCATCTCGCACTCATCAATTTTGTTGTCCCAATTCATCCCACAATGGCCCCCTCTCACGCACGCAAGGCATCGAATACCGGTGAATCCGTGGGCAGAGCGACATCGGCAGGAGGCCGTGTTGCCAAGAGGTCCGATAACGCGTAAGTACCTATCTACAGCTGAACTCGCTATCTTCCCCTCACCTCTACCCACCAAGCTTCGCTTCTGAACAAAGCAAAACACGACAATTGACATATCAATTCATTAGATGCTCGCGATGTCGCAAACAGAAGATAAAATGCTCGGGCTCACATCCTTGTGATGCATGCAAGAAGCGCAAACTTTCCTGCGAGTTTGACCAGCGCGACCAGAAGATACTTGTTACCCGTGGGTATGTCAATCCATCACAAGTGACTGTGTACATGACGTGTTGATGACCTTCTGTATAGCTACATTCTCGACTTGGAACAACGCGCATCGAGCAGCCAACCTAGCGCAGCTCCTGCTGAATATGTCACGCCTGGTTCTCTAGACACCAACATCAATGTTGGCGGGTCTTCTGATCAAGGTAAGCTGCTTTGTGAATGATGGAGTAAATCGCTAATAACCCGATAGCTGAATCAGCTCTTCGTCCAACTTCATCAGGCGATGTCTCAGCCTCTCTACCTACAGAACACTCTCTGCTAGGGAGCCGAAACAGCACGAACAATAGCAGCAATGGATTAGACCCTATTGCATCCGCGCTTGTGAACCCCTTGTCGGCCGGACAGTCCAAGTTCATGGCCTCTGCGCAAGGTCGGGCATGTGAGTTTGGATACCTCTTCATCCAACACTAGCTGACATAGTAGTCTATCTTGGCACATCATCAAATTGGTCTTTCACACGGAGAGCCCTCAGCCTCACCCATGAGTACATCCATCAAAGTCCCATTGCCACAGACAGCCTGTTGTTTGATGGCTCAGCGTATGATCTGGGCTGGGATGGCTCTCGGATCACTCCCCCGCCAGAGCCCCCCATCATGCCCAGCCTTGACCATGCTGTCTTCTTAATCAATAGCGTCAAGTTCCACTGCGGTCAGCTATTTCATCTGTTTGACGAGGAAACATTCATGGCCTATCTCCACGAGTTTTATGCGGACCCAAATAGCCACATCACCGCCGCGGACCTACGATATATCCACCTCCTTCTCATCCTAGCATTTGGCAAAGCCTTCTCCGAGAACAACAATTATCAGGCCAAAAGACCGCCGGGTGCTGATTATTTCGTCACTGCTCTTAGACTCCTACCTAGTATTCACATCCTTGTATACGAGCCTCTCATTTCGACAGAGATTCTATGCTGCATCGCGCTTTACTTCGAGTCTCTTGACTACCGGCATTCTTCGCACGGCTTTGTATGTGACTAGCAGATAGGATATGAACTTGCGCTAACTTTGAGAAGATTGGTCAGGCAATGAGAGTTGCTTTGGGTCAAGGCATGCACACGGATATGCCCGTAGATCAGCTAGGAGAACAAATAGTTGAACGAAGCCGCAGGATATGGTGGACTGTCTATGTATTGGATCGCGAGATGACATCACTTATGGGTCTGCCCCAATCTCTACTCGACGACGATATTCATCCCCAGCTACCTCATTTCGATGGCTCAACCCAGCGGGTGGCAGCACTACATATGCAGATTAGGCTTTGCCGAAGTATCGCCTCCGTGGGCAGAGGTAGAGGAGTCTTCCCAAAATGATGAACCATGCTGACAATGACTACAAGGCGTATATGGAGCGAACGGACGTCTAAATAAGAAGTTCTTGCTCAGCACCAAACAGGTTCTTCAGGATATTGCTGGACTTGCCGATGAACTGAAGCAGCAGTTCCCCTTGGGTGTAGATAAAGCAGTCAACGGAGTATCACGGGTGGCTGGCTATTTACACACACTCTATCATCAGGTACTGTACTGCGCTCGAGGAGGGTCATGGTCACACCCACTAACATTATCAGTGCATCGTCTTGGCAACTCGGCCCCTGCTACTCTGCTTCCTCAAGATCCGCTTCGAGACACCAGACGCCATCGCTGAAGCCCTAAACTCTTCACAAACTGTCTGGAATCTGATCAAGATGTGCATCGACTCTTCCTACCAAATGATCAATATTCTTGGCTGTTTACAAAGTCAAGGTCTGCTTGGTAAGTTGACTAGAGATTGATCTCTCAATACCATGGTGACTGACATAACTGCAGAAGCATTTCTACCGTTCGATTTAGAGTCCTTGTTTGTGTCAAGCTTCAACCTTCTTATAGCACCAGTTCTTGACCCTCGATTCTCGGAACACGATGCGATATTTAGGCACAAGACGTCCATCATATTTAGCGAAATGGTCACCAAAGGGAATCTTATCGCAGTATTCAGAAGATCAGAGCTGCAGCAGCTGGATGACATGTTGAGTTGTCTTACACGGGATCATTCGGATACTACACCGATTCCCATCGACGGACAGATTATTGGAGGAGCCATGGGGGAAAACAGCGAGGGAAACTTGCAATATCTGAACGACGACAATGAGACGATGGCTTCTGTGCTTCCTGGGATGGATGATCTGGGATTGGATGCCTGGTTCACGACAGCGCAGATGATCGATATGGCCAATTCGATTGCGAATAGTGATACGGAGTGGGTGTCTCATACGATGATGGAGCACGATATTTGGTAGGCGGAGAGGAATAGAATTATTCAGTAGAAGCAGTTGATATTAAAAATGTATCATCCAGAACATCGGTTCTTTCTCTAACAAGGCAAGAGGGAAATGTGATCATGTACAACTCTTCTCAAGACAAAAACCTGGAAGACAAAGGGTATAAGACAATTTTCGGCACATATTCCAAAACCACATCACACGGTTTGTTGGTTTCGACACAGCACAGCCTCCTTCACAGCCACAGCATTGTAGTTCCGCAACACCATCAAGCTGGCCCATGACGTCCACCACACGCAATACGAGCCGTGATTGAGGCAGGTTCGCCAAGAAAACGTGTCATTGCTGGCGACAGAGTACAAGTGGACGTCTGCGCTGCTTTTGGTGTATTACTACTGCGCATAACAATTAGATCCCTGAACTCATGTGGTGAACTAGTGCTGCAGGTGGAACGAACGAACCTCGAGACAGATTTGCATGAGCCCTGTTGAGGGGCCATTGACGTAGCTGAAGATTGGCTCGGCATGGTAAAAATGGATGTGATATGATTTCGCGGAATTGATGCTTCCAATTTAATATTTCCGGTCTTGGAGTCCATTCAATGCTACGAGATGAATGCTTTAATTTATACTGCATACCAATCGTGCTGGGGTTCTCAAATGCAATTTCTACGCAAAACTGTAATTACTTGATTTACTCCCATTTCTATATTTCTACTCATTTTGCTTGGTTTTGTTTCCGCAGTTGCCGTTGAATACAGATTTGCAACTTGACGGTTTTGCGGGATAACGTTTTGCGCATGCGCAGAACCTGTTCCTTGTCTCCTAAGCATAAACCCCTGCTCGACAGGCGTCTGCGCTGGTAGGCCTCCTGCGTGCCTTGAAATTATTGCGAACCACGGCTGAGAAAAAGAAGCCTAGCGGGACGCCTGGGGAGGCTGACTGCAGGATTCCATATTGTCTGTAGTTGTTGGATTTAACTCGTTCATCTACTCCCTTGGCTTCCAATCTATTCACGACAGATATTTCTCTAGCTTGCTAGTGCAACATCAACGCCCAACTCGTTTGCCTTCAATCGAGTGTCTCCGCTCTCTATCACCATGGGTTCTTTCTCCAAAGCCCCAGTTGCCGACAGGGCACCAAGGACCAGCCCAGAAAAGAGCCAGCGCAACACGCATGGCGCGGAACAGCCCCAGTCCCTGCGCGATCGTCTTAAGCACAAAGGAAGACATTACTTGAACAAAGCCCCGGGTCTACTCCATAAACAATCAGCAGTGGCTCGCTGGAGCTCTATATCGGAAATGGCAGATCTGCATATTCAATCACCGCCAGATAATGGCCAACGCCTCGTCTTACCTTGCCCACCAGCCCATCTAGACATTCTGACAACGATGGAGAAGGTTGGGTTACACGATATCTTTCACCAGCAAGAGCCAGCACGTTCCACAATCCTCGAGCCCGAAGCGACCACGAATAGCATGACCTGGCCCGACATCGCTGACCCCAGTCCCAGAGTACAAAATCATCGCCGCTGGCTCAGTGGCTACAGGTCAGGAAGGAAAAGAGTCAATTCCGAGCCCGTCATTCCTCTAGGATCGGGCGACCTTACCGGCGTGGGAAGCCAATACGATATTACGACCAGGTCGATAGCTACGTTGCCTACAGCCGCGTTCTATCAAATTCCAACACGTAGGGCTCTTCGTCACATCCAATGTTTTGAGACTGACAAATCAGACCGGACACAAACCCAGGACAACAACCCAGCAAGGAATAGATATGTCGGTACCACTTTTCTTCATTACTTGATACACACGTACTTACACTTCTTCCTAAACAGAGCCAACCCGCCCTCCCGACGACCCATATAGATATCCTTCATGAAGACGCATACTGCAGTCCTCCTCTATACGACATCCTTGACATCGACTTGACGAGACGAGACTCTAGTGCTACGACTCAAGGTTACAGCTCTGCAGCAGAGTCAGTCTTTAGCTACACACGACCATCTTCTACCATTTCAGCAGCCAGCACCTGGGATTTACCCATTGGAAGAGCCAGTTCGTCGCCTTCACGAAGGAGATCCCCGTTCAGAAGAACACTGTCGTCCTCTTCGTCCTTGAACATTGGTCGGGACTCTTCCCACAGCCTACGAGACCAAGCCATACCACCAATCCCTGTTCTTACTGCGGAGATGAGGAAAAGACTGTCACTGCCGCAGAACGAACCCACTTACCATCAGATTATGTCAGGGGCAATTCCGCTTCCCGATCCAAATGTGACACGTGTGGCAAATGCGGACGTTTCGTTAACTGTCTCGGATCAGGTAGCCTTGACAGGATGGGTTGCACAACAGCGTCGTGTCAACAGAAGCCCTTTGGCTAATCAGCTTCAAGAAGATTCTCCAGCCGATGCTGTTGAGCAGATTGCAGTTGAAGATAGCATCAAACCACATCTCGAAGATTTAGAGAAGGAGTTGACGACAATCGAAGAACGTCTGTCAGAAACTGGCCTCTCTAACGAAGACGCTGGTTCTATAGTGCGAGACAGCTCAGACGATCATGTTGAAAGAAGACACGAGTTTTCATTGCGCAATCTATCGAAAGGTGATCTGGGTTGTTCCATAGGCACAGAAACTACTACAGACATACGCTCAACAACTGTCTCCAATAAAGAACCTGGCCATACTCCTGCCACCTCTATAGCGGAAAGGGGAGAGGAAGAGGAGACCGAAACAAGTGAAATCAGTGAGTCCATGTCCGACGTTTCTCACGAGTCAAATGAATCTCTGGAAGAAGCCTTCTACGCCACGTCACTGGACCCTGCTCTTTTCGAGACTGTCACCACGCTGAAGGGTCGGATTACGACATTGGTACTGCAGAGGGTCTCCGAGTGGATGCGAACATGTGCGCCAGGTCAAACCTCGGGGGACGCAAAATCTGGCCCATCACATGCTTCAAGTAGGAATAAAACCCGTGGAGGTGATGACAAAAATGGAAAGAAGAGAGGACTCGACGATGATAGTGATGACGAAGCTGTGAATGGAGCAGGCAGGGGCAATGGAGATGATCAAGACAAACGCCAAAAAATGGAAAGTCCATCGGCAAGGGTGTCACCTAACCTGGCGTGTCCATTCGTGAAGGAGTATCCTGGTGAGAAGTGGCCCCGATGCCAGAAGGGGTGGCCAAGCGTGCACCGCATCAAGTATGTACACATCCCCGAATAAACAAACAGGGCATTGGTACTAATGTGAACAGGGAACACGTATATCGAACCCACAAGGCTCCGATCCACTGTAAGAGGTGCTTTATTATCGTCAAGACAGAGAAGCAGCTCGAACTTCATCTTCGCCAAGCAGTAGCTTGCGAAGTCATCAATCCACCAAGAGAAATGCCAGGCATTGACGCTGAGACAAAAGAACGTCTCAAGTCAAGGCGCGGCATTCAGAATATTTCGGAGGAGGAGAAGTGGACGCATATGTACAGGATCCTTTTCCCCTTAGCTCAAGATATACCGTCGCCTTGTAAGTAATTTCTACAACACGGTCAGCAAGGCATAGTCCATGCCTATACACCTCAAAGCATACCATCACGTTTCGTCACTAACACATCTTGAGACTGCGACCTACAAATCCTCGAAGCTCCCATGACAGCAGAGGAGCGAGCCCAGCTTCGCGGCTTCCTCCGGCGGGAGATGCCTCCTCGTATGATACGCGATATCAACAACAGCATCATGTCAGAACCCACTTTCAATCTCGAGATACCTGAGCGTAGGCTTTTTGAAGTGATCTCGTCTGCTGTATGGAATGCCTTCGATGATGTTCTACCAAGTCTACCTCCTCAGGTAGCGCCCCCAGATCCCCCAACGGAGCATATGAGAACCCCTGAAATCATAACTGGAACCCTTCCAGAGCCTGCGCCGGACACTTCATTTCCTTCTGAGCAGCAAATGAGCTTCTCTAACAGTATACAAGAAGCTTCGAATACTGAAGAGGCAGCCATGGAGGGTCCAGAGGTAGAGCCTTTTGACCGCGCATATGTCTTTGATCGAATGACCGATTTCGACATGTCAAATCCCGCAAGTCTGTTGGACGGAGAGTTTAGGTCGGAACCACATGAGTTCGGGAATGTTATTAATGATTTGAATTACGGTTTCAATTTCAACTTCATTACTCAGCAAGACTAAAGAATAGATGATAACTGTCACGAAGAGCCACAGGTTTCTAGAGGTTCAGGTTGACGTTGCCGCTTGAAGGGGACATGAAGTGATGGTACTGGTTCGAACCGCATCAATTAACGAGATCTCGAATACACTACTTGTGAATAGAACTATACAATTCATGTACATACTTGCCTCTTTAATCTTTAACTTGAATTGTTCAAGCAGGAAGATTTCACGGCTTCCCAGCGCAGTTTTTACCCTGTATAGTGTTCGTGTCTAATTACTATGTACCTCACAGCCCAGCTGACAAAACCGTTGTAGTTATCGCTCTGACACATCTTCTGCATGTTTAATTCGATAAATCGTAGCTACACATCGCAAATAGGAACACGGTGCCATCATCTGACCAGAATAGTAGTTGCTCTATCAAGAAGTGTTCAATGGTTTAGCTATCGCCCAAGTCTTAATACGCTGAGGCGGAGAATTATTACATTGATAATTCCCAAAGATATTTCGTCATATTAAGGATTAAATGATTCGCTACTTAGACGTTCCATATATACAAATGAAGACCGTAACGGGGTATCAAAATACAAAATCGACCAGCTATTTCTTCGATTAATCATCCAACTGCCCTCTCCAACTTATCCCTTACGGTCATCCAAGATCGTCTCACCGCACCTCCATTGCTGACCCACTCTTCCTTCTTCTTCTGCACCGCCTCCAAGCTCCTCAGAGACTCTACAGCCCGCTGCTCCTCGATATCGGCACTGGAAAACCACGTGCCGTGCAGACCATATGGTACTCTCTGTGGTAGTCTCACCTTTGCCACAACGTCTTGCATGTTTTGCGCATCAAGCACCCACAATTCGGATGCAGAAGTGGGAGAGCAATCGCCAGAGGGCAAGATCTGAGATTCGTCAAATACGTAAAAAAGAAGGTAGCCTGCATCCTCCTCGGTAGACCCAGCCCGTGGGATGAATCGCGGTTCTTGGGCGTAATGCTTGGGTGGCAGGTGGAAAATTCGTATAGAGTGATCAATTTGTTGCTCCTCGAGGATCTGGCTGACAGTCCGTCTGTCCACACACCCAGTAACAGAAGTCGCTTGCATCTTCTTTCCCCTCTCAATTAGAGTCTTCGCATCCATCTTGACAAGTAAATCGACTTTGTCGGCTCTCCCCAGAGCGACACCGAAACAGGATGTGGATGTGCTGCAGCCATAGATGTAACGCGCCTTTTGCATCTCACGGTCTGGGCGAACTGAAGGAAATTCAAAAGGAATCGTGGAAAGTGCCCATTGATGTTTGATATTGTTTTGTGACTGGGCTGACATGTCGAACTCGTAGTAGTAGAGTCTACACTGCGCATAGTCGTCGAACTCATCGCTAGCAGAGAAGTAATCGGCCGAATCAGCCTTTCCACTTGGCGACTCCAAAATCGGAGCCTCTTCGTATCGGCAAGTTGTATCTTTTTTGTCCCAGCGATTCACATCTTTCTCCGAGCCCTTGACTAGGATACCAGAAGTCTTTGGTGCAACAGGAGGCAGAATGTTTCCTGCTGTATAGACTACGGTGGAAGAAGTCATACGGCAGGCAAGAAGATTGACAGAGCTGGTCCCATCGTCATACTTTGTGTCCCAGGTATTCGCGGTGTGGAAGATGCAGCATGGTGCTGTATGGAACCATCGCACATCAGAGGGATCGTGACGCGGAAACACGCCAAATCGGGAAGGTTTTGTAGCATCGTACGAGACGACTTCCTTGTTCTTGAAAAGGTTGAGAGGATCTAGGCTGAGTGGTAGATCCATGATAATTGTGTGGTCTAGAGAGGCGCCAAAGTCGTGCATCATTCTAGCCCCGGACACACCAGGAACGGGTTGATTGACAAGCTTTCGTCCGGTGCACGTTTCTGCGTTTCTTCGAGGAAGGACTGAATAGTGCACATAAGGCTGTAAGAAGGTGTTGTGATATAAGATCATTTCTCCGGTGATAGGATCAACTTTGGGATGTCCTGTTGTCCATTCCCTCATTGATTTGAAGATACTGTCACCGCCGAACGGGGCCTCATTCTTTGTTAGTGAAGAGTCTTCCGGCTCGCCTTCAGCTTGGATCCCATTGAACCAACCAACAGTATCCAGCGATGGAAGCTGTATGCGTATGGGCGGACCGCTTTCGCATGTGGCTAAAGCCCTACCATCATGGTACAAGAGAGCGGTATTAGCAACGCTGGTGCGCTTGAGAGATTGTTGCGATCCTGGAAGATTTGAAAGCAGTACCAGAAACATTGTTCTGAAAGTGGCAAGCGTAATCTTCAATAGAGTGGATAGCGGGTTGACAAGTGTGGTGATGCTTGGCATTATCGCTGACGTGACAGAGGTTGTCTTTCTAGACAGGTACAAGTCGGTGAGAATATACTGATTGACAAACTCTGGAATGACTCCGCCATCAGGAGACGTCTTGCGAAACGCGACTCCAGAAAGCATCCCATCGCCATCAAACCAATGTGCATCTCTACCGAGATCTTGGTGGCTTACGGGATTACCTCCGTTGCGAACATACTGGCCTCCAGTGAGTTCTGGGGGAATGCAGCCGCTGTATGTGCATGGTGTGAGGCTGGTGGTTTGCTGGATTGGAGCGAAATTACCAATGAGATAACTGTGACAGGCGAGTCAGTTTTGCGCCCGTGGCTTGCGAAACATAACTCACGGATGACGAATCTGTTTGGCCATTTTATCGGTAGAGTGAGACATTGTCGGCTCGAGGGGTTGGCTGGCGAGTCGGATGTGCTTTTCTGGCTGTTATTTGGCTTGTCCTTCTGATTGTGATATTATACGAGATTTAATAAATAAAAAGCAATGAAAAATACAGCGTTTGGGATTAAGGTTAGATGAGTGCAACCATATTGAGTCGTAGCTCAGTCAAAAGTCGGAAGAGAGAAAAGTGCTACTGAGATAGCGTCAATGCAAATAGTCTTTTCCAAACTAGAAAAAAACAAATTTTTAGAAGAGCTAGAAGCAGCAATGCGCCATCCATCAACTATATAAAACAACCGCTAAAACAATCCGACGTCAGGCGGTTACCGTCGTAGCATTGACCACTGGGTAACTCGGCACAAAATGGAGATTTCCATGGCTCACACCCACTAGCACCATCTGTCAATGAACAAGAAATCACCAAAAGGGGGCGTCATGATCAAGTCTACTAAAATAACATGACAACGGCAATTCCAGAAAGGCCGAGATCCGCGCGAACAAGGGTTCACACAGTTGATGACAAGTCGAAGTCGACTCGGGTCAACTAAAGTAAGCACTGGGAGACATAAAAAAAAGTCTTGACGTCAACGTTTACCTAACACGGCAGGGGTTCGGTATGTGCGGATGGTTGCTAGCTCGGAAAAGGACACACAAACAAAGCCGGACACACAATCTGTCAATACGGATTCTCCCTAACAGCGATTAAACCTATTTTCCAAAAAACCCTCATTTACAAATCTCGATATTCGACTGACCTCATTTTGCGTTGCTGCATTTGATCTTTTTCTGTTTCTGCAAAACCATCTCCTGCCGGCAAAATGGGGTGGGAATATGCCCAAGTGTACGTATCCCTTCAACTTCAGCGCCAATTGAGGCCTTTACTCACCAAAGCTTATTCCCTTTGTTTAGACATCTCAAGTATACGATACCGGTGGGCATCGTTCTGGCTGCTGTCTACCGGCCATTGATGTCCCGGTTGGATGTCTTCAAGCTTGTCTTTATGATAACAGTGAGTTTTCTCCTTGCGAAGGAATTTCCCAGGTGCTAATTCGTCCGTGTAGACGGCTGTTGTTTCTACCATGTACGTGCAACGCGCGAGGCTCTCCCGGCTCTACTAACTTCAAAAAAAAGTCCTTGGGACTCTTATCTCATCAGAAATCGGATATGGACTTATCCTCCTGGTGTCGTGGTCGGGCTGACTGCGTGGGATATTCCCGCTGAGGAGTTGTTCTTCTTTGTGATCCAAACACTGAACACATCTCTCCTTTACATGATTCTGAGCAAACCCACCTTTCACCCTGTCTATCTCAGCAAAAAAACGTCTTGGGGTAAGATTGCTGGCCAGATTCTGTTTGCTTCTGCCATCGCTTTTGGAGCGTTTTCAGTTTCCACCGGCGGCGAGGGCATGTATCTTGGTCTAATCCTTATCTGGGCTTGTCCATTCCTGTTGTTCCTATGGTAATGCGCACTTATTGTTTTGTCCGACTCACGAATGCTAACAGATTGCAGGACTATCTCTTATCAGTTTATCGTAAATTTGCCCTGGACAAACACTGCACTTCCCATCGCTCTGCCAACTCTCTACTTGTGGGTTGTTGACACTTTTGCGCTGCGACGGGGAACGTGGAGCATCACATCTGGCACCAAGTATGGCTTCGTGCTATGGGACGGCTTAGATATTGAGTAGGTTTTGAAAATCTCTCTTCTCTGTTCAAAACTGACAATTATCAGGGAGGCAGTCTTTTTTCTTCTTACAAACACTCTGATTGTTTTTGGGCTTGTCGCCAATGATAACACACTAGCCATCCTTGACACATTCCCCGAGCACTTTCCCCGCACAAAGGGCCTCCCTAACCTCTTTGTGATCATCAAAGCTCTTATCTTACCCAAGGAGAAATATGATGAGGAACGCATCTCAGGACTTGTCAGCGCTGTGTCGTTACTCAAGAAAAAGAGCCGAAGCTTTTACCTTGCTAGTGGCACTTTCGAAGGCAGACTTCGTATCGATCTTATCCGCCTTTATGCTTTTTGCCGAGCTGCTGATGATCTCGTCGATGAGGCCCCTTCTGTCGATGAATCCAGAACTTATATCGAGAAGCTTCGAAAGTTTTTGGACCTAGCATATGAGGAGAATGAGGAAGAGATCACCCCCCGGCTACGTGAATATGTTACTTCCAACTTTCCGGAGATGTTCCACATGGCTCTTCTCCAACTACCCACCTTCTATCTCCCTAAGCAGCCCCTCGATGATTTATTGAAGGGTTTCGACACTGATCTTCTTTTTGACAAGAAATCTGGAGGATTTCCTATCGAAACTACGGAAGATCTGGATGTCTACGGAAGTCGCGTAGCCGGAACAGTCGCAGAGCTTTGCAACCATCTCATCCTATACCATACTTCCGAAACTCTATCTGAACAAACCCAACGCGACGTTGTGGCTTGCGGCCAGGAGATGGGCATTGCTCTGCAATATGTCAACATCGCACGCGACATCCAGACTGATGCCGAAATCGACCGAGTCTACCTTCCTAACATGTGGCTCAAGGAAGCCCAGCTCACACCTGAAGATGTCATCAAGCAGCCTTACGGACCTGCCATTGAGAGCCTTCGCCAGAAACTACTTGACCGTGCTTTTGAGAAGTACAGCATGGCAAAGAGTGCGATTGACAAGCTGCCTTCAGAAGGAAAAGGTCCTATCCGTGTCGCTGTGGAAAGCTATATGGAAATCGGACGTGTTCTTCGAGAAACAGGCCCAGTTCTCAAGAAGGGCAGGGCTACCGTTCCGAAGATGAGGCGCATTCGAGTTGCATGGTCTGCATTGAATCAGTAGTTATCTATCTTGTGGAGGGTTGGAATATCGATAATAGAAGTTGCTATAGACATTTTTAGAATATTAATGCTCTCCTCTTTTTAATATATCTTGTCATTCATAATGCGTGCAACACATCTGGCACTCAAGATGCTGGTTTTCAACTGCGAGAGGAATATTTTTGCGTGATTTTTGTGATGCCAAGAGATAACATACGCGTTCTGGCGAAAATACTGATTATTGATCTTGTGAGTTGTGAGGCAGTCACAACGACACCCAGAACCAGACAACCAATCGTAGAACACGCTTTCGTAAACTAAAGCGCCCCAGTCCAGTAACGTTAATGATCATCACCTGTCAACATCTGTCAACAACGGTCGACGACATTGCCGACCTTGAATAACAAAAACAATTCAAAATATGACTCTTATCTCGCCGAGAACTGCGCCTCAATAAGACAACAGGGTAGCTTTCACATGAAAAGCTAGGCGTCTCATCCCAGGGAGACAAAAAGTGGATCAAGCAAAATGGAAGACGTCATTGACTCTATACTTCTCTACAACAAAAACGTTTTCCTCGGGTGAGTCGGTAGGTGTTTACGTGTTCTTCACTATTATACCGCAAAAATGAGTGATATCAAGCAACAGCAAAAGTCCGTCGTCGTGATAGGTAAGAAGCTTGTTGTGATGCTCTGTTGACAAGGAGGCTAACGGAATGTTTTAGGTGCCGGTGTTGGCGGTGTTTCTACTGCTGCTCGTCTCGCAAAGGCTGGCTTCAAGGTCACTATTGTTGAGAAGAACGACTTTACCGGTGGACGATGTTCTCTAATTCATCATGATGGCTACGTGAGTTTGTATCACTTGTTCCACCCACTGCGTTGCTAATGCTCTTTAGCGCTTTGACCAAGGGCCTTCTCTGCTCTTGCTCCCCCGCTTCTTCCACGAGATCTTCCAGGACCTAGGAACATCTCTCACCGCAGAAGGAGTTGAGTTGCTCAAGTGTGAGCCCAACTACAACATCTGGTTCGGCGATGGCTCATCATTTGAGATGTCGACTGATCTCACCAAGATGAAGAAAGCCATTGAAGCTGTCGAAGGCATTGATGGTTTCGAGCGTTATCTGGGTTTCCTCCAGGAGTCTCACCGTCACTATGAAGTGAGCGTTGAGTCTGTTCTCCGACGAAACTTCCCCAGTATCTGGAGCTTGTTGAGACCGGAGGTGCTATTCAACTTGTTCAATATTCATCCTCTTGAGAGCATCTGGACTCGTGCGAGCAAGTACTTCTGGACCGAGAGACTCAGGAGAGTGTTTACTTTCGGCAGCATGTATATGGGCATGAGTCCATTTGATGCGCCTGGAACATACAGCTTGCTTCAATATACTGAGCTGGCTGAGGGTATCCTGTATCCCAGGGGTGGATTCCACAAGGTGAGCCTACTCCACATGGCTTGTGGTATTTTTGATATTAACAACATTCCAGGTCGTTGAAGCCCTTGTCAATGTCGGACAACGTCTTGGTGTAGAATACCGCCTGTCAACAGGTGTCAAGTCTATTTCCATTGACCAAGCAACCGGTAAAGCAAATGGCGTTGTCCTGGAAGATGGCACACTTTTGTCCTCAGACATCGTAATTTCAAATGCGGATCTAGTCTACACCTACAACAACCTGCTTCCCAAGACAGGCTACGCTGACTCACTATCAAAACGCGAGACATCTTGCAGCAGCATTTCCTTCTACTGGTCAGCGTCCAAGATTGTCCCCGAACTCAACGCCCACAACATTTTCCTAGCGGATGAGTACCAAGAGTCTTTTGATAGTATTTTCAAGGAGCACCTAATTCCTTCACAACCCTCATTCTACGTCAATGTCCCCTCGCGCATTGATCCCTCAGCTGCACCTGAAGGCAAGGACTCTATCGTGGTTTTGGTGCCAGTTGGTCACCTGCTCTCGGATTCCGAGGGAACACATAGAGGCTTGTCAAAGTCGGGCAACTCCACTCTACTCGAGGGTGGACAGGACTGGGAGAAGATGATTTCTCTTGCCCGTGACACTGTTATTGAGACCATGCGTGCGAGAATAGGCGTCGATTTGACTCCTCTTATCGAGAATGAGATTATCAATACCCCTTACACATGGCAGGAGAAGTTCAACCTCGACAAGGGTGCTATTCTGGGTCTAAGTCATTCTATTATGAATGTTCTCGCCTTCAGACCAGGCACTCAGCACTCCAAGTACAAGAACCTCTACTTTGCTGGAGCCAGCACACATCCTGGCACTGGTGTCCCCGTTTGTATCGCAGGCAGCAAGATTGTTGCAGAGCAAATTCTCCGCGATTCAGGTTTCAAGAGCCATCAGATTCCTTGGGCCAAGGATACTTCTGCGTCTCCCAAGAGCGGACTTGACAAGCTCCACGATTCTTCGCTGACTTTGTTCCACGCTTTCTTGGGAGCGCTCGTTGCGATGCTATTGGCTTACTACTACATTGTTATTGCTTCTTAAATTAGCGAATGATTGACATTGAGGATGGACTTCGAGAGAAATAATCTTGTTTTTTTACACAACCACTAGCTAGAGGACGGAGTCAAAATAAAACCCCCCCCAACTTATTTTACATAATTCTTTGTCAACGTTCATATGCCGGGTGAAACTAGTGCGAATAGCAAAATACGACTGAGGGGTCTGTGTTAGCCTGCTTGTCTCGGTAGGGTTGCGTTGTCAGATTGTGCACTACGGACGTGATGGTCGAAGTCATGGCAATGCACGCACTTGGAATGGCAATCTTGTTTCAAGCCCGTCGTCATCCTTAGCTCAATAAAAACAGACTTAATTTCTTCAACCGGCGCGGCAACAGCCATGTACCGTCAATTGATCGGCGCTACGGCTCTCGGCAACTCTGCCAAAGGTCTTGGCCATGACAGTCTGAGGGTGTGGACCAGCCCAAATGTCAACGTCATTGACTTATTTTCTACCATCGAAGATTCTGACAGCTGATGTTGATAAGCGTAGTATTTGGATTTACAGATGACGATTACTCGGCAGATGTATCCGTGCATTGTCCGGTACGACCGGGAATATGAAGTCATGGGATCATGGCTGAAAAACGTGGTGGAAAAGGCTTAGCAGCACACGATTGCATTTAAGGGTTTATTAGGACTTCCCATCCTGTTCCTTTGCAGACCTTGTTTGTACAGCATATTAGCCATAGCCAAACATTCCCATCAAACGTCGATACTAGCTGTTTCCGACAATGGTTGACCAAATCTTTGCCCGCCACAACGGCGCTCTAGATGCCAATCGTACGCCTCTTTCAACCGCTGCCGTTACTCAAAACTGACCGTTTATCACAGCTAGCATCGTCAATGGCCAACGCAGCGACATCAACATCACCGTTCGCGGTTCAGACTGGTACTGGACCGTCTGCGCTGTCATGACAGTCTCTACTATTGCCTTCATCGCTCTGGGCTTCAGGAAGCCTCGCACTCACCGTATCTTCCACTACATCACCGCCGCCATCACCATGGTCGCTGCCATCGCTTACTTCTCCATGGCTGCCAACCTGGGATGGACACCTATCGAGGTCGAGTACATGCGCAATGACCACCGGGTTTCTGGTCGATACCGTGAGATTTTCTACGTCCGATACATCGATTGGTTCATCACCACTCCCCTTCTCCTCATGGATCTCCTTCTTACAGCTGGCATGCCCTGGCCTACTGTTCTTTGGGTCATCCTCGTTGACTGGATTATGATTGTTACTGGTCTTGTCGGCGCATTGGTCAAGTCCAGCTACAAATGGGGTTACTTCGCCTTCGGTATGTTGAAACCATCCTATTGTTTGCCTTCTCAACTAACACAATACAAGGCTGTGCCGCTCTGGCCTACATCGTCTACCAGCTCGCCTGGGAGGCTCGAATCCACGCCAACCATGTTGGTAAGGATGTTGGCCGAACTTTCCTTGTGTGCGGTTCCTTGACAGCTGTTCTCTGGATCCTCTACCCCATTGCCTGGGGTGTCTGCGAGGGTGGAAACATAATCTCCCCTGACTCAGAGGCCGTCTTCTATGGTATCCTCGATATCTTTGCCAAGCCTGTCTTTGGTGCTCTGCTTCTTTGGGGACATCGCAACATTGACCCTGCTCGTCTTGGACTCCGCATCAGAGATGTCGGTGAGCGCATCATCCCTGAGGGTCCTGATACCAAGCCCAGAAGTGGTCAAGGTGCTACCACTGGTACTACCAGCGGTACCGATATCCCTACCGCTTAAGCTGTGAGCTTTATGCCTGAGCTTCCACTCAGTGCATAATCGAAGGAGACTTAGTTGCCCAAAGACAAGGCTCTGATGCCAGCCTCCAAATCATCCGCTCGATGGGTTTCACTTAGGAGGTTTGGTATTTGCATCTGCTGATAGCAGAATGCACTCGCACGATTTGTTTAACAGGTGTTCCTTCTTGTATAAAGACTGGTCTGATGATACCCGAAGATCTTTTTACGACAAAGATGTAATTGGGGATGAACGAGGATTGAAAATTGTTTTTATCTAGTATAATATCGTAATGACAATCTAATTCAAAACAATGTATGCTCCGTCTCGAACCTCCTGTATCGTATCATTTCCTATTCAAACCGATCGCCAGTGATTGTTACAGCTTCAGTGGATTTTCTTCGATGATGAACTTTCGTTAGTGTAAATCATAAATTGTTGTGCAAGCACATTGAATCAAAGCGTTCATGTAAGTAAAATAAGTATACCAATTGGTAAGGGAGGGCCACAAAAGCTTATCAATTCCATCAGGTTATGCGCCGAATAGTCTCTCAGTCTACCTTTCTCTCGCCATCCTTTTCCTGGATAACCTGCTGAGGAGTACCAACGCGTGCTGGCGTCCCTTCCATGATGGGTGTGACTCCACCGTTCATGTAATGATCCTCCCAGTCTACATCGCTCAAATATTTAAAGTCAAGACCGCGGATTTCATGCTCCTCACTCGCTCGAAGGTGCAGGCCAGGGATCTTGTTGATGACAAACAGCAGCAGACAAGAAACAACAAAGGACCAAGTAGCGCAAGTAAGAGCACCGGCCAACTGAAGACCAAGCTGTCGATAATTTCCATCCCACCATCCGCCTGCGTAGCTATCACCAGATACACCGTCGAGAGCAGGGACAAACTTGGCGGCAAATAAGCCTGTGAGGATATCGCCAATAACACCGCCGATTCCATGGATGGCAAAGATGTCGAGACCATCGTCGATAGAGAGGAGATACTTGTACTTTACGCAATAGAAGCAACCAATGGTTGTCACCATACCAATAACTGGCGCAACATAAATTGGTGTAAAGCCAGCAGCGGGTGTGATGCCAACAAGACCAGCGATGATGCCCGAGCAGAATCCAACAAGACTAAACTTGCGTGTGTGCAGGTATCCAAGCAATACCCAAGAAATTCCACCGGCGCATGCAGCCATGTTTGTGTTGACAACGACATATATAGATCGGAGGCTGAGGTTAGCGGTGCTACCGCCGTTGAAGGCGAACCACCCGAACCAGATAAACACGGTACCGAAACACATGAGGAGTGGGTTATGTGGCTTGTAATGAACGGCTCGCTTTCGATCGGTGACAGTCGCATCAGGGATTCTGGGACCAAGCATCATTGACCAAGCCAGGGCACCGAAACCGCTTGCGATGTGGACCGGGCCTGAGCCTGCGAAGTCGTATAGTCCGAGCTGGTAAAGCCACCCACTTGGATTCCATTCCCAGTAGGCAAGACTAAGAATAATATGTTAAATGATTGTTGTTTCAACGCAAATTTGGAGGTACCTACATGTAGTACACAAAGGTGGTCCAACAGAGGAGAAAGACCATGCTGGGCCACAACCTGCCACGCTCGAGCATAGCACCTGCCAAGATCATCGCAGTAGCTGTGACAAATGTCACACCATAGACAGCATCTGTAGGAATACCTGGTCAGCAGTGTAAGCAAAGGGTACCATCGCCACATACATAGAAGTTCTGGGATATCAGAGTTCGCAATCGAGGGTTGGGCTAAGACGTTGTGAAAGGCAGCCAGTGATAAGTCGCCCAGGATGGGATTCGTTGTACGGGATTGATAGAGCGAGTATCCATAAATCCAAAATTGAATTCCAACTGCGCAGGCACAGAATAATGATTGCAGGATCATTGTAAGGGCTGCTTTTCGGCGATGCATTCCTGCGTACTGTGGATGTTAGCTGCGAGCGGCTGATGGGGTTCAAAGACATACCAGAAAGCCAATCGCTGGGGTGATCTGCCAACACAGAATCGTACACACCAGCATCCAACACAAGTCACCCTATTGCACATATTTACGTTAGGTTTGAATAATCTGGCGCACTATTGATGAGCCTACCTTGTCATAGGGAGCAGTCAGATCCTTGGTGAAAGGATCACCGCCAGTTGGGTCGACATTATAGTCTGGCCACTCAGTGACCGGAGTAATTGTCGAG
Organism: Fusarium heterosporum; assembly: GCA_013396295.1. Lineage (NCBI taxonomy): Eukaryota > Fungi > Ascomycota > Sordariomycetes > Hypocreales > Nectriaceae > Fusarium > Fusarium heterosporum. The sequence goes on along the minus strand of JAAGWQ010000079.1, from coordinate 321,829 downwards.
TCGGCCATGGTGTAGTAGACTCACGACTTAGAATTTACGTTACTTTGGACGTGTTCTGATGGAATTGAGTCCAGGCAGTAATATTTAAAGCCCGACCGGACGTGGTACAATCTCAATATCTGAAATGCAATCATAATGTTTCGCCAAGAAATCAGTGTCACGGCATTATCTGGATCTTTTTTCCTATTCCGGCGAAACCGCGCGAGATAAGGAAATAAAGATGTAGATAAACACTGGGCTGAGATCTCTTATCTTTAGCATTGGGGACGCGTGGTTGGAGGAAGCGTAAGATTGACGCCAAGATAACGGGCCAATGGAGGGCGGAACCAACACCGGTTGGGCTTTTAAGGTTAAATCCATGTTTCAGCCAATGATAAGACTCTTGTGAAAGATTAAGCCCTTGCATGTAGTTCTTCGGTAGTTTGCTCTGGCCTTATCTCTGTGTCGTGGTGTGGAACGCTAGTTGAAGAACATGGGAATGGGGTAATTGGTAGAGAACGGCGAGCTGAACAGGCAGGCTGAGGAGGTCCGAGACTTTAAATTGTCCATCTGTCACATGAAAAACTACCTGTTGGGTGGTACATTTCTGATGTGAAAATGGACCGTCACTGTTGATGTACTCAATTTCTTATCGCAAAACAGTCCGGGGTTGGTGGCTCCAATTTCTAAGAACCTGGTAAATCATTGAATGTCCCTATCCCGCCTACAGAGACTTGACCGTTGGACCTGGGGTAAATAGAGATTAGGTATAGTCCGCCAAATGCCATACTAAAGCTAATTAAGTATCGCGGTCATTTAGTCTAAGGACCATTACTTATGATTCCGAGCCCTCTCGTGCATTTCCCAAAGACTTGTCTAATCTTCACAGTCGAGATTGTCACTCACAAAGGCTTTGCTACAAATTCACGCATGAACCTGTACTGGCACTTGCCCAACACTCTCGCATCTGACTTCTGTCTATTCCATGGGAGCTTGCGCCTACTTTCAATCCATCGCCGATGAACTGTATGATTCATCAAACTCCCCATACACTCACTGTTTGGCTCAACGGACGGGCGTTGGGATATCGCGCTTCTATTTTTCGCTTTGTGGATAAACATGCTGCCACCAACCAATGCAGTGGCGCGTCAAGGGTGCTGTAACCCGGTCTTCAAAACACCCCAGAACACCACGGAAGAGTCGGCACCAATTCATCGCGGATACTGGCATCAATCACTAAAAGCTTCAGACTTTAAGGCAGTGCCAATGGGCATCGTTTGTAACCATTGCTTTCGCTGGCGCCATCTTCGAGTCAGCGTTAGTCAGCGTGTGTCATTATGTGTAAGGCAATTAGCGGCTCTCGTAAGATGCTGAGTCTCCATCGCGCGAATGGTTGAATAGAATGATTTGAGAATGGCATCCGCTCTCAAACCCTTAAGAGTTGTTTGAAACAAGGGGTCTCGTAGGATACAAAATGGTTCGATCGACACCAACATCGAAACACCAACGCGTCGACGTCGCATCATCAGCATCTCAGTATGGGAATCACGGCCCGCCGAACAGCAACTCCTAGCCAAGATGTCGAGTCAAGACCCTGCTCACCGCCTTCGGGTCCTCGGTACCAAAGCAATAGTCAACCTTTCGCTGGAAGACTCGGTGCCAATCAGGCTGATGTGGTCGATGGCGCAACTTCCGAAGACGAGAGATTACTACAGTGTCAACCAGATGCTACACCACATATGTCGTTCCGCGAACTGATGGATTGCCGCCCGATAACGAATATCAACTTGTGGAAAGCTGCTCTTATAGAGGGAATTGGTATTTGGAACCTCCTCTCCTTCATACCCAATAAACCACTGATCTGTGACAGGCACGCTATTTTTTGTCTACATCACGATATGGGCAAATATCTCGCCCAATGTAATTCCCGCTACGCCAACTCAACAGTTAGGAGTCTTTGACAACGCTATCTTTATCGGACCGCTCATAGGCGGTATTATCAACTTGATCCTGATAACTCTGTTCATCACCTCCTTCGGTGCCATATCAGGCGCACACTTCAACCCACTCATCACCTTCGCGACCTTCTGCGCTCGACTCTGCTCGCTACCACGAATGATCCTCTATATCGCGTTTCAAATCAGCGGTGGTGCCTTGGCTGGCCTATTGATCAGAGCGAGCTGGGGAGGTAGAGACTTCAAGGTTGGAGGGTGCTGGTTGTTCACTGAAGTGGTGCCGCCTCGGCAAATATTCGTCGTTGAACTCGTATCAGCTACTATTCTTCTATTCCTCGCGTTTGGCGTGGGCTTGGATCCAAGGCAGGCCAAGGTCATTGGTCCAGCGCTGGGGCCGTTCCTTGTAGGACTCACTGTTGGTACAATGAGTTTTACTAGTGCATTTGCGAGATACGGATATGGGGGCGCGGGAATGAATCCTGCTAGATGTATGGGAGCTTTTGTTGGAAGTGTCTTCCCATCATGGCATTGGATTCATTGGTATGTATATATACTGCGGTTGTATTCGGCTTAAACCGAGCACTAACAGGGTTTCTAGGGTGGCAAATGGCATCGCGTGTATCATCCATGGTGTGTGTTATTACTTTATTCCTCCATGGACAGAGGTAAGACAGTAGGGAGTCATGATGAGTATGAAAGTGTATTGCCCTCATACGAAAGATTCTTGGTCAACAGTTGCTAAATACTTCCCAACACCCAAATAATGACTACAGTTCCTACGTGACGCTCTTCAAATTATTTATCATGAATATCCACTAGCACTTTGACTTGGTTGTCTTTATCATGGATTAGCGCCTTGATGCCCTCCTCGACAATATCCTCCAACTTGATCTTTTTGGTAATCATTTGCTGGGGCTGGATAGCACCTACGGCATATGTTAGTGATGTCCCAATGGGCAGGCCTTGTACCGAATCTTACCAGAAGCAAGGTTATCGATAACCGCTTGGAAGTCTTCCCGCGAGTATCCAAGCACGGACTTGAATGAGCTCTCCTTCCAGGTAACCCAGTTGGGGTTGAACGGGATTTCCTTCTCCCAGATAGCCACGTTGACCACTGTTCCCTTGGTCTTCACTACCTCGCAGGCACTCTTGATGCTAGTGAACGTTAGCAAAGCCAGAATCAGTCGAAAAAATTTACTGACCTCGCTGGTACGCCTGCGCAGTCAAACACGACATCAGCGCCCTTCCCATTAGTCAAACTCAGCACGACGTCGTTGAGGTTTTCCTTGATTGGGTTTACGACTCTGGTGGCACCAAATTGCTTGGAGAATTCCTGTCGTGATTTGGCAACTTCGGAAACAATGATCTCGCTGACACCCTTTGCTCTAAGACAAAGAATCATGGCAAGGCCGATTGGTCCACCGCCGAGAATAGCAACCTTGGAGTCAGAATTGATCTCCGGGGCTGCGGAAAGAGCATGCCACGATACAGAGAGCGGCTCGACCAGGGCACCAATCTCCAGAGGCAAGCTCCTTGGCAGTGCAAAGACATGGGTTGCGTTACAGCAGACAGCCTCACTCAACCCACCACCTCCTCCGCTCAAACCAACGAAACCACCAGAATGGCAGACATTTTCTGCATGTGAGCCACAGGCTGCGCAATGACCGCAAAAGAGAGTCGGTTGAACAACACACGGCTGACCAACTTCGAAACCCTTGACATCCGGACCGATTTCGGCGATGACGCCGCTGAATTCGTGGCCGAGGGTGACGGGAATGGTCTCTTTGGTGAGAGGATGAGGTGTTGTGGGGCAGAAATTCGGGCCTCCCAGATACTCGTGAAGGTCGGTACCGCAAATACCCACAAACGCGGGAGCGACCTATTGACAATTTAGTCACTCTTGATAAACGAGGTTCTTAGTTAAATGTCCCACCTTTATTTGCCCTGGGAGGACTGATGGTTCAGGAACCTGCTCAACGCGGATGTCCTCTATACCGTAATACCTTGCCGCTCGCATCATGGTGCTGTAAAACGAGCGATGGATGTTCCTGTGTATGGGACCTCGGAGGTGTTGAGTCAAACGTCTTGTAAATACTGGAGTCGGTGATATTCGCATGGCAATGAGTTTACGTTTGACCCAAATTAATGAGTTCAATGGCTGCTTTATATCACTGCCGGGGTTTACAAAGTCGTCCGCATCGTTCGACCTGCGTCAGCGCATTGGCCCACAAATACCACCGTCACGAGCCACCGCAGTCATGCCGTATGCATATTCCGTTAAAGAATTCCACCCCCTCCTCGTTCTTTACTACTTCCAATTCGTTTCTTTTGGATCTTTGCGTGCCAACAGCTGCAATAGCATTTAAAGTGCGGGGTGAATCGATGATCTTTCTCATCTTTGTCTTCCTTTCGACCTTACCCCAGACCCGACGAGAGAGTTTAATCCCTACTTAGCTTAGGGATTGCGGAGATTGAGCCGCTTTTCACCAATGTCGGCTCCGATCGTGGCGGAGCTAGGTGCCGGAATCTTTCGAAAGTCTTCCGACAGGCACAGGAATTATAATGATCCGGAAGATTCACCAAAAGGGAGTGCTCACCCTCTTCCAAGATCAATGCAAGTATTGCAACCTGCCAAATAGTTGGTCTTGTCTACGAACACAAATGTGCCGGCATCAAAACTGCGTGTGTAAAAATTTCTCTTCCAGCCCCAAACCTTATATTGCTGCGAACATAAGTTTGCGGTTTGATGATTGCGCCCACCGTCTTGGCACTTGGCGGAGTCTCCTGTCAAGAGTTGCCAGTGGTGTGAGGCACTGCCCATTCATCATGTATCTGGCGAGAGTTCGGAACAAGATGTCCGATAAATGATTATTACATCGAATGATTGTTGAGAGATACTTTAGTAATAGAAACACAGCACCACGAACACTGAGTTGAAATAATTGTGGTCAATCCAATTCGACTTGCTAACAAAAAGCGTTGATTAGGAGTGGCTTAGTCGATTCAGCAAAAAGCTTCACACGTAGCTATTGTCAACGCGGGCAACCATACCCGAACAAATGATACACATCTGATAAATAGGAATACTCTTTGCTATAAATCAAGAAAATACCATAAGTATCTGTCCAGAGCTCAATGTGATGCTCCCAATAATTTACCTGATAATTAGTTCAAGACGCTTACCCTACGCTTTGGCACTGGTGACTGACAGAGCTACTCCAAATAAATGGGGCCAAACTCCAACTTTTGGAGTATACCCCAGAGATAAGATAAGCCCTTATCAGCCATCCGCTTATCAGACTTGGGGCTTAGTGTCACTGGTTTCACTGGCGCTGAATTGGTGTAGACACAAGGTGATGTTCTTGACAAGACTTCTATATTCTCTTGCATGGATATAATCTCTTATACTAGCTCTTAATCTGGACAAGAGTTGTGCGTACTTTGAGTTGCTTGATAACAAAGACAATAACATGTCTATCTTCAAAGGCGTGGCCCTCGTCACCGGCGCTGCCTCTGGTGAGAACTTCGAGCTGTCGTGACGAAAACTGCTAATCGGTTCATAGGCATCGGCCGCGAAACTATTCTGTCTTTCGCCCGTGAAGGATGCAAGCGCCTGGTACTTGTGGACCGAGATGCGGGCAAACTTCGAGAAACAGAAAAAACAATTGCCGAGGTTTTGAAAGGCCAAACTTTCCAAACCATTTCCGTTCCAACAGATATATCAAAAGAAAGGGAGATTGACAGTCTTTATAACTCTGTGATTGGCGAGTTTGGCAGAGTCGACTATGTCGTCAACGCAGCCGGTTTGTACACATGGAAAATCTCGCTCTTACAAACGTTGACAGTTGTTAGGTGTATTGAGCAATAACAAAAAATCACACGAGTCTTCCGTTGATGAATTTGACATGATCAATAATGTCAATTATCGAGGGTGTTGGCTCTCCTCCAGAGCAGCAATACAAAGGATGCTGAAACAAGATCCATTGCCTACACACGACGGAAGACCTGGCTTCAGAGGCAGCATTGTCAATATTGCCAGTCAACTTGGAATAGTTGGCCGACCAGCAGCACGTAGGTCAAATTTTAAGAAGTGCTGCTACCTCCACACACTGACATGATTTTACTAGCCGCTTACTGTGGCAGTAAGGCAGCTGTGATTAGTATGACAAGGTGCGATGCTATCGATGTACGTACATATTCATCAACACAAATGTTTCATGCGTATCGCTAATTCATCCAAAGTACTCAAAGGATCTTATTCGTGTGAATGCTGTTTGTCCGGGGCTTATCGACACGGCCATGACAAGACCCCAAGCAGACGTTCTGAGTCCAGCCATCAATATCGCACCAATGGGACGTATGGGAACCGCACAAGAGGTCGCAGATTGTGTTTTATTTCTCGCCAGTAGTAAAGCGAGTTTTGTACAGGGCGCCACAATGGTAGTCGACGGCGGATATGTAATCAACTAGGAGGTTTTAAGGTGCCCATGCCTAACGTTATCATCATTCGCTTATAAAGCTTACATATGACGGTCCGTATTCTTTCTCTGCGGCAAAATTGGAATACATTGGTACTATCTACGTATTTCATATAGCTCAAGCTTCCGTTCCTGCCTTAACCTTCTCGTATGCTTGTGTCACAATCGGCAAAGCCTGGACACGGTCTAACCAAGCCTTGACCTTGGGACATTTATCCAAGGACAAACCTGCAAATGCATACTGTCGTACCCAAGGCTCAAAATGAAAGTCAACAACGTTGGGCTTGTCACCGGCAAGGATCCAGTCTCCATTGTGAGTCTCGAGGTGCTTCTCGAGAACTCCAAAGCACCGTTCAGCCTGGACCTTATACCTCTCGTAGGCGTTATCGTTCTTGACGTTGTGATAGTGGCGGAACCAGTTGCACTGCCCCATCATCGGTCCCATGGTGCTGATCAAGAAGCTCACCCACTTATCGACATCGACTCTACCCTGCTCGCCAGCTTCTTCTCTGTGACCGTACTTGTTCTCAGTGTCATAAACCCGTAGAACGTAGTTGATGCAGGCCATGCTCTCCCAGCTGGTGACGTTTGTGTTGGGATCCTCAAGAGCGGGCACGCGGCCGTTGGGGTTGATGGGTAGAAAGTTAGGACCCTTGAGACCATTGGATTCTTCACCAAACTCCCAAAGCTTAACGTTGTAGGGGATGTTGAGAGCCTCGAGAAGTATGGCCACCTTGAAAGGGTTGGGGCCGGTGTGGTGGGCATGCAGAGTGAGGGGCTTGATGGAAGACATGATGGACAGTGTACAGGGCTTTTCAAGATGAACTAAAAATGAGCCTAGAAGTTTTGGGACTACAATGGTGTGAAGTGCGGCCTAGTAGCCTCATTATATAGACAACTTCGACTCCAAGAACACACTAACTTATGGAGATGATTTGAAATCATACGAGTCAACTACGTTAACATTATCCAGGGAAGGTGCCCGGACCGAGATTTGCATTAGGATCAACTACCGATTCCCGTATATGATTGGCTCGGGAGCGGGATCATGACATAGGAGTGGAGTTGATTGGGGTGGTTACGAGGCTATGACAAAGCCGGTGGGATTGGTGGCTAGTATATGAGGTAAGTCATAGACCTCCCAATTCGAGGGGAATTCATCGAGAATGTAGATCACGGACTGGTCAACTGATTGAGGGTATTGGATATCATACCAAAAAGGATGAGATCCTCGCTTAGAATGAATAAAAAAAGGACAGGTACAAGTGAAATTTAATCACCGAAGTTGAACGAACAGGGAATCGAACCTAAAGTCGATCAGATGACGTTGGTTCGCGATTCCCCAAAGTCCTCCCAGATTATCCAGATGAAACATGCTAAGGGAGTATTATACCACTGAAATATTTGCCCGAATCGACTTGTGATTGATTGAGAGATAAATCTGATATTGCAAAATATGTAGTATCCACGCTGTTGTCAACCGGCTCAAAGCTCACATGCACAATATCCAGGGCTTGACAGACAACACACACGCCACCCGTTGATCAAGGCGTTCAAAACCAATACATAATCTGTAATCGCTGCTGCTGAAAGCAAACTGAATCTATATAACCATCCAACGTCTATTACCATCTACCTATCATTGTTATCACAGGAAAACGCTCCTCCAATAAGACCATTAGCGTACGCGTCAATAATATTCTGAATGACTCCATACGTTCCCCCAACGGTCAAAAAAGCGGACAGCGCAATCATCAGCCAGTTCAGATAGTATGCCAAAACTTGCCACCATTTGCCATGGCGGTAGTGCTGATGGTCGTATACCCAAAGGTAGCCTGGCAGGCCCAGCGCAAGAGGCGAAAAGGTGAGACTGCCTGCTAGAGCCAGAAGGTAGTTGAAGATGGGGATGCCAGAAGCGATGAGAAAAGACACAGCTGACATGAAGGTTGTGCAACCAAGCCATACGGCCCAGTGAGTGATGGTGTTCTTCTGGAAATTCTCTGAGTGACGGAGGAGCCGGACGAAAAGGTACTTGGCCGCCACGTGCACGTATAAACAGGCACTGACGAGAAGACCAGTAAGACCGATACCGTAAGCCACTTTCTTGATGGTATCACCAGCACTGCCCAACGAGGGGCTGGCGACCCATTGACCACACCAGCGGTACACGACAAGGGAGAAAGTCAGGTATGACGCTGTGACGATACTCATGCAAAGATAAACGCTCTTGTTGTAGTCCTTGGGTCTGCGCATCTCTGAGATGACTGGCAAGAATGCGGATGTACCTGCTCCGGAGCAGAAAATAGTGGCGACAGAGGTAATGCCAGTGACAAAAGTTGGATGGCCAATAACATGATAACCGAAATCGTAATCACCGGTCTGAGGAGCGGCAGCCGGTCGATCGAGGGTGGTGACACCAACACTAGACGGATGTCAGCAAATCTCTGCATAACTGAGATGGAGAACTTACACAACGATGAACACAGCAATGTAGACGGTTAAAAACCCAGCCCATGTGAGCCAGGCGATCTTCTCAAACTTGCGGACACTGGCAAGTATAAGAACGGCAATTGTTGCGACGAGCATAAACCAATTAGTGCAGATGGCGTGGTTAGATAGCACATTGAGAGCGACGGATGTGCCAAAGATACCAGATGCGCCAACAATGGCATACGTTACGAGGAAGAGAACTCCCACGATCTCCTTGAGCCACGCGCCGCCAACCACGTTGGCCATGTCGGCAATAGAATGGCAGCCAGCATGCGCATTGCGGAAGTTGCCCTGGATGATGGCGCAGTACGTATTGAGGGCCTGCCAGCCGAGGACATTAATCGCACCAGGCAGAGCACCAAGGACAAACATAGCTGAGGGAATTGTCAAGACACCAGTGGCAAAGATGACTATTGTGACATTAGCGTGACAAATTACGGGGGCGTGAAGTTGAACTACCTTTGAGGAAGATGACAGAAGCCTGAATCCATCCTACAGTTCGGAAGTCGACAACGCCATCACCTTGCTTGAAGACCTCTCCATCATCGACTCGGTCTTGTCTACCAAGCTCAATACTGCCGCTGCTGAGCATACCGGATGAATGCTTTTCGCCTTTCTCGCCTTCTGAAGCGCTCATGTTGGTAGAAGTCATGCTGTCCACAATAAAATGATGATGGTGATGATGATGGAAGAGCAAGGTGAAGGTGTTGAATCTTCAAACGTGGAACCATCAGCCTATTATTACTTGTCTATAATCGACAGTAGCCTTGCCAAGATCAACTTTATCAACAACCTAGCTCATCAAGACACGCACCAAATCAACACCGACGACCCTGTTCCTGGTAGATTACTCGTCAGGTCGAACGATAAGGTCTGGGGTAAAGCATCCCTGTCGACTCTGGGGAAGATCCTGACTCGATCGAGAAGCGTGATAAGGGAGTTGGAGCATAGCGTCGAAGTTGGAGACTAGCGTTTATCTGGACCCGGTCATGGAGTGACCCCATGATAGGACCTAGTGCCCGATAAGCGTCATTACCCCTCTAATACCTTATCACTTACTGTAACGTCCGGCTGTTGATGTTGGTGCGGGGCTAAATGAACATGTGTGCTTGATGTAACTCTCAGACTTTCTGATCTTGAGGCTATTTCTTACCGTAGAACAACCCTCAAACTCGAACTGTGATTGCTTGATCGACTCTACATCTTTTGATCTCTGCCACATCATCTTCTCAGACAATCCGCCTTATCGACCTCACCAAGACAGATTGAACCCTATCTACATCCTGAAAAGTCAACTTTCACAATGCCAAAGAGAATACTCTGCTCGTACGGCGTTGATGTTGATGCAGTCGCCGGCTGGCTCGGGTCATACGGAGGCGAAGATTCGCCCAGTGATATTTCCCGTGGTCTCTTTGCTGGAACTCATGGAACTCGTCGAATGCTGAAGTTGTTTGACAAGTATAACATCAAAGCGACTTGGTTCATCCCTGGACACAGTCTTGAAACCTTTCCTGAGGAATGTGCTATGGTACGAGATGCAGGACACGAGATTGGTCTTCATGGTGAGTATTTCGGTATCAATACAGTACGTATCGTCATTGACTATTTGACAGGATACTCCCACGAGAACCCCTCAGACATGACCTTTGAGCAGCAACGTGATGTGTTGGAAAAGACACATAAGATGTTGACTGATTTCTGCGGCAAGCCTCCGCGCGGAAGTGTTGCCCCGTGGTGGGAGACTAGCAAAGAGGGCGTAGATCTGATGCTGAGCTATGGCATTGAATACGACCACTCCATGTCTCACGACGACTGCCATATGTACTGGCTACGGACTAACGATAGCTGGACCAAGATTGATTACACACAAAAGGCCGAGACGTGGATGAAACCACTGGTCAAGGGCAAGGACACAGGCCTTGTGGAGATCCCGGCAAATTGGTATCTAGATGAGGTGAGTTCTTCATACCAATGATAAATAGTAGAGGCTAACGATTGTTATAGTATGTAGTACTTTTTTATAACGTGGTTGCAAGGTCGGAGCCGTTTGAAGTGCATCACTGACTGTGTACAGCCTGCCACCCATGATGTTCGTGAAGAACAGCCCTAACAGCCACGGCTGGGTCAACTCACGAGATGTTGAAGATCTGTGGAGAGACCACTTTGACTACTTCTATCGAGAATACGCCGATGATCCCGATGAGATCTGTGTGTTCCCAATTACATGCCATCCCGATGTGTCCGGCCGACCGCATGTGCTTCTCATGCACGAGAGGTAAGCTGAATTTGGCCTCTAGAAAAGTCTGAGTATTGACCATAAACAGGCTCATTGAATACATCAACAAACACGAAGGCGTGGAGTGGGTGACCATGGAGCAGATGTGCGATGAGTTTAAGAAGAAGAACAAGCCACCAAAAGATGCTGTGATGCCAACGAAGAAGGAGTAGATGTGAAGCCTATAGTACAGATAATAAATAAGGTCACTTCCTTAAAGTACAGTCCCAAGACATTACATCCTCTTTTGAATGAGTATTTCTCGATATTTCTCCAAGCCGACACCGATAATGTTTATAAAAGGCCATTGGGTGTTGCTTTTGAAGAAATGTGCCCAAATCTTCAATACAGCTAGACACAGATTTTCTGGGTCTTTGAAATCTAAAATATTGGGAACCTCGTGATCGATCCCTTGTTCAAAGTCAACAACAGTATATGCCTCTTCAACAATACATCTAACCCAGTGCAGGATTCTATCTTCGCTATCTGAAAGAAGTACTGTTAGGTCGGTGATTGAAGGATAGAAAGTAAGTCTTACCACTCAGTGGGGTATCGATGATTGTTTGCGATAGCTTGGACAGCCACTTGCTTAGTAGCACCGCACAGTCTAGACCAGAAAGCGAGTGACGCACACTCCAGAAGAACGCCTGACTTCTCGCAACGCGATCAACCCCTAATCTTACAGGAATACCAATCATATGAGCTGAGTAGAGAAGAGCTGCTATAACGCCGTCACTGCGTTCGATAGTTGGACTACTCGCGATCGCGTTGGCAATGCATTGTGGATCTCGTGTTTCCAATCGTCGGTAGGGACCCATGTGGAGATATATGCGTACATAGGCTAGCGAGAGAAGGGAGCTGGACGTGAATGGAATGGGACCGTTTTCATTATTAGGATCAAGAGTCGACTCGGGCGCCTGTTGCCAGCAGGAAGTCCAGGACCTTAAACCGTGTCTGTACAAGATGTCAGTGAACAACCCAGACCCGTGACCTTCGCAACATACTCAAGTTTCTCAACCTCCTCGCTCGGAAGAACGGCCGAACTGTTTGTGACTGGCAGACTAAGATCTCTCACAATATGTATCCTCTGGAGCAATCCATGCAATAAAACATAATTACCCAGCGGTGTAGGGATAGGCGATAGGGGCGCAGCCTCACTCTTGTTCCTGAGCAGGAGGGACAAAGCTTCTCTGAAGAATAGCTGCGGCTCTTGAACCTCCTTAGCTGCATCTCGCCAAAGGGCTGGGTTTGGAGCCTTCCACTCTTTTGTCGAACAAGGCAACCGAAGACCGATTTCGTTACTGCGAAGGCTCGGGTAGACATTGTATGCGATGCTGTGTGTGTGAAGGAAGGAAAAGCCGATGAGTTTTGATCGGCTGCTTGACTCTTGCTTGCTCCAAGTTCTCCATTCGTGCCATAGTGAGTTACCGTCGCTGGGCTGATCAGACGGCGTGGGTGGAACCACTTCTTCAACGTCTTCGAGACCAGCATTTCGCAGGACCTGAGTGAGGATTCCTTGCAAAACAAACGACTCTTGAACCATGGCCGCTTTGGGCTCCCACGTCGCAAAAGCCATCAATGTTATCAAGGCTCTGATAGTCTCGACCGACGAGTCTTTCTCTGCATCAGTTGAAGAACGGTCCTTGCGCACGGCAGAGTGAGTGATAGGAAGCGCCGACAGACTAAGAACACCGGCGTCTCGTCGAAGTTTCTCCATCACCAAAGCCTTTCCGGCAAAGAACAATCTCTCCGAAGCCTTTGACTCAAAGCAATACTGTGCACCAATGGCGGAGATTCCGAAAATGAGCTCAGGTGAATGCTCGGTGATCTGCCATGTGGGTATATGAATAAACGGCATGTGAGTATGGAAGCCACCGAAGAAAGAAGTCAAGTAACGTGTCAGAGCATGGCGCGATGGGACGCAAAACGAGGGGTCCAGGAGATGGGCACTGCCATCGATGGAAGCTTTGATCTTGGACCGTTGCTCTTCAGTGACCTTGAATGGCCGAGTTTCGGGGTCGACTGCTCGAGGATCTAGTCATGTATAAGTCTTAGTAGTTAGAGGTCAAGCAGGCAACTCACTATCCGTGTCGGAAACATAGTTGGAAATCCTATTACCAGTGGGTGCTGAAGGTAGCCATGAGCTGAAAGGTGTTCCAGCTCGAGTTGGCGCCCCTGGTCGAGGAGAGGTTGTCTCATCATTTGCAGGCCTGACTTCAGGCTCAACAGGATCCTCGTGTCTATCAGGGTGACCGAAGAACGGACTCCATTCTGCAGACAGACCAACGCCATCTAGGAAGCTGGTAAACTCGCGGAAGTGTGTATCAAAGTCAACACCTTAGTTTAGTTAGCATCAGTTGATGATAAGAATACTCGACTTGACTCACCACTGTCTAACATCTGTGGGGACAAGAAATTGGGGACGAACTGATCTGCATCTGTCGTGTTTTGTTGCTGAAACTGATCGGCTACCGAAGCCACTGTTTGAGGCACAGGTAGTTGCATCGCCTGCTGTGTCCTCGCATAAAACCAAGGGTCTACACTGAGCCCTGAGAGTGACACGGCGGCAGCTAGATCTGCATGATCCCCAGCAATGCTACTAGTGTCTGGCCGTACTATGGCTCTTTGCCCCTGTACTGGTTCTGGAGAAGATGCATCACTTTCATGTTCAGCTAGTCTTTGATGACGCGTAAGAAGATCGCGTCTCGCAAAAGACGCGCCACAATGGCACACAAAGGGCTTCTCCTTGGTATCTAATCACGTTGGCACCAATCAGTTCCTGGACGCTCTCACAAGTCACAGTGTTACTCACGGGTTCGAATATGACGCTCCAAATGCTCGGTCCGCTTAAAGGTGCGTCCGCAATGGGCACACATTCGAAGATTGCCTCCACTGTAACCCACTTTCTGTCGCTTGTTTGGAGACGCATGGTCGTACGTGCTGGGTTCCATGTCGTCACTTGTGGTCGTGACTCCAAGAGTTGGAGAGGAAATGAAGCGAGAAACTCGTGGGGTAGTGGATGGTTTATCTTGGAGGCATCCATTATCAAGCGGGGCTGGCTTGGGGTAGCGTTATCCTCCGGCTCTATAGCGCTGATAGCGGCGCTCTGAGTTAGGCTTGATTCTGATTTGTCTAATCTAAGCGAGCCATTTACAATGTTACCTAGGACAGTAGCCACTAGGGAGATAACAAATTGCATCAAGATATGACTATGGTTTTACAATTTGTGATCTTTTATCTTGCCTGGATACTAAGAAATTGATTGAATTAATACTTTTACGTGGTTTGATGCTGGAAAAAAGAAATCCACTGATCTTTGACATTCGGACAACTGTATGAGGAGAATATCTGACTAGATAAATTACAAATGTGAAATTTCCATCTGACTTTGAGCCCTCGACATAATGTCGGTGTCTATCGTTTTGGACGCACCTACGCTCTCCCAGTCGAAGCTGCTCTCCAGGGCCTTTGCTATGCCCAGTACCTTCTTCTCCTGCCAGAGACCACCAACAATCTGAAGTCCAACGGGCAGCATGGTTGTCTCATCGTCTGCAGCTTGTGACCATCCAACCGGAAGCGACAAAGCTGGATGACCGGTCACATTAAAGATGCATGTATTGTTTGTCATTCCAATGCTAGGCTCAAATGACTTGAGCACAGACTCCTTGGATCCGTGCCTGGGAGCAACAAGTGGCGTGGTCGGCATGATGATAGCGTCGTACTGCTTAAACTTGTCCTCGTAGGCATCTCGGATTTGTCGTCCGATGTTGACTGTCTTTCCATATAGACCCGGGAATTTCTGCTGCAGGTATAGGCCATTGATGACGGTGTTTTTTGTCGAGGGGAATAATTTCTCGAACCGTGATGAAGTCCACGGCAGGCGAGCTTTCTCAAACTCTGTCAGATACAGGCCACGGCGACCGTTGGCTTGTCCCAAGATGCCCGCTGAGCCTGAAATACGTTGTTGGATGGTCCAAATTGACGGACCTTCCTTGTGTAGAGGGATGGACACTTCTTCTACAATAGCCCCGAGAGACTCTAATCTGTTTAGCGAGTCGAAGAAGGTTTGCTTGACACCGGGCTGCACAAGGTCGTTGTCATATCCTTCTCTTAAAACGCCAATACGCACACCTTCTAGTCCTCGGGCATCTAGTGACTCCAGAAAGCCATACGAGCCATGCGGTGCCGCACCCAAAGACCGGTCATCTATCCCATCATAGCCCGCAATAGCGTCTAAGCAAGCCGCGACCTCGTCCACTGTTCTCGCAAGTGGTCCTGCATGATCGTCGATCTGGTCGCCACTGGTGATACCTGTGTAAGGCACAAGACCATGTGTAGGTTTGAAACCAACACACCCACATAGCGAGGCTGGCACACGAATGCTTCCTCCTTGATCTGTTCCAATGGCGATATCAGCCACGCCACCTGTTACTAGAGCTGCACCTCCAGAGGTACTGCCACCAGCAGAGTACCCTGGCTGGCGCGGATTGTCGATGATGCCTTGGGCACTGGTAAAGGATGATGTGGAGTTGCAAAAGCTCTCGCATGTCGCTGTGCCTGTGATGACGGCTCCTGCCTCGAGGACTCTTGTGACAACAGTGGCATCGGTGGATGGAGCCCAGGCTGGAAAGGCATCGCTGCCAAAGGACTGTGGTACACCCGCTACGGCGATACAATCCTTTATACACACGGACTTTTGGGCTATTGGCGATTGGGATGACTGATTGCCTTGGATTGTGAACCGATGAGCCCACGCATGACCATAACTTTGCTCGTCCTCGGTCGGCAACCGGACATCCTGACGAGGGAATTTCTCCAAATCTGGCACTGTCTGATAGTCTGGGAGACTAGATACACGCTCCGCACAGTCGTGGACTGCAGCTAAAAGAAGCTGATAATCAGCCGATTCCTCTGGGCGTACAGAGACATCAAAGGGACGGAGAAGGGCTTCAACATCGCCTTTTCGGACTGGGTTCCCGCTAAGGTAAATGTTAGTATTGTTTAGGTGCGATCGTGGGTTAAGCTTACGGGAGGATCTCTTTGAAGAATACTGACATCGTGATGGTGTGTGCGAGTACTAACAAAACGGACCAAGATGGAGAGATAAGAGAAGTTTATCAGTGAGTATTTTGGGACTAACGAAGTAGGCTTATCGCTTCTGTTAAGAGGTCTATTTTGTGGTATTTTTTGTCGCAACGTTATTGCCAATAGTCATCTTCCGCTGTCGGGGTAGCTCGACCCGTCTGAAGACCTACCCCAAGATCCCTGTTGGAGTACCCCAACGTGATGGAGCAGGTTGCTGATAGCGAATTGATGTGGCAAACTGTTAATAATTTGTTGAATTCGGTAGATCAAATTATTATTAGGAACGCATGCAGTTTTTGTGTATACAGAAAAGTGCACCAACATTTTGAAAACATCGTAGTTAAAACAGAAATCACAATGACATCCAATACCGAGTTACCAACCCGAATGAGGGCAGCTTATATCGCAGAAGCAAGTTCGAACCACTGAATATGCAAACAAGTTCTAACATGTGAACAGTATAACAAGCCATACGCCGTTGGCGAGCGCCCACTACCATCTATCAAAGATACGGACGTTCTAGTTCGTGTCCATGCTGCTGGATTCTGCCACTCCGATTTACAAGCCTTGCAAGGTGAATTTGAAAAGCCAGCACCAATCGGTCTCATTCCCTCCCATGAAATAGCAGGCATAGTCGCCAAACTGGGAAATGATTATACTGGAGATCTCAAAGTAGGGGATCGAGTAGGTGTCCTCAACTTTAAGCATGCATGCGGCTCATGTGTCGGATGTCGCTTGGTTAAAAGAAGAGGAGAAGACCTTGATCCACGGTTCTGCGATGTTCGCGAAACAGCCGGTTTCCTACATGATGGAGGTTTCGCAGAGTATGCTTCTGCTGATCCGAAGACGACTATTAGGCTTCCTGATACTATCTCCTTCCAGCAGGCTGCACCGCTTACTTGTGCAGGGGCGACAGTCTGGAGAAGTATCGAGGGTGCGACATCCGGTCTAGCGAAGGGCGAGACTGTTGCCATTGTTGGCATAGGTGGACTTGGTCATCTGGGAGTGCAATTCGCCAAAGCGCTTGGGTTCCAGGTCATCGCAGTGGATAGCAGAGAGGCTGGAAGACAGTTAGCAGAGGATGTTGAGAATCCCCAGTTGAAGCCTGATCTAGTCGTCGACTCGTCAGATACACAATCAGCGTCCGAGACCGTCTACAATTTCACGAATGGCGAGGGAGTAGCAGCAGCGATTGTGTGCACGCCGTCTCTAGAAGCCAATCGCTGGGCTCTCAATACACTGAGGATCAAAGGAACTCTGGGCCTATTGGGACTGCCCCAGAAGCCTTGGCAATTCGATGCCGCTCCAATTGTTTTTCGGGAATTGACCATTAAGGGCAGCTATGTCGCTAGTAAAGATGCGGCAGATAGAATGATGAAGGTGGTAGAGGAGGCTGGGGTGAGATCGCATCTGACTGTTGTTCCGTTCGACAAGATTCCGAATATCGTGGAGATGTATGAGGAATCAGCTTTTAGAGGACGCATCGTTGTACAGATTGGGGAGGAATAAATACTGAAGCTGTCAATCCTTAATAAAAATCATGATGTGGCAGATTAGCGATCAAATGATTGATTGCTCCCATGTTTTGCCCGTCACTGTTGCGTGCGGGTTTGGGTCGTGATAACGCTAACAGAGGATCGTCAACTGAAGCTATTCGCATCAAGCCCTGGCGCAAACCTTGAAATCGCGATTGGCCTAGTCAGCTGTCAGAATTAATCCGTCTCGAAGATCCATTCCTGTCCAATAGATAATCCCCGTGGGGAGCACTGCCTGCAGAACACCAAAAGCTAACAAGGGCCACAATCTAGATCCCCTCCCTGACGTTGGATGGTAATAAATGACCGCCGCAACGGTTCACATGCATGCAGTGTCACCCTAGAATAAATGTCGTGATTCGTATCCCGGGGCAAGTCTCCCGGGCGAGAAGGCCAAAAACCTTGGTTAGCCTCTGATATGTATGTCATAATGTCATCGCTGCGCGGGGTCGCAACGGGAAGGTGGCACACTGCCCGTCTGTGGCGCTCGCGTTTGTCCATTTACAGGCTCGCGACTTATCAATTGACATCACGACGTTTCTACTTTTACGTCTGACCGACTTTGTTATCGGACTTTGCTCGTGCGAGGGGGGGAACGTCATTGTGCTCGCTGTGATATTATACAAGGGCGGCGAGACAATATCTCTGTTGTTCTGTTTTTACCAGGGTCCTCGCAAAGTTTCAGAAATGTCTCTGCCCACGTCTTCACCGTTTAACCCCGATGGCGGAAGAGCCCGGCGTCATTCGATATTCGCAGACTTCTTGCCTGACGATTTGACCTTTCCTCCTCCGTTTATTGATCCGGCTCCTAATGTGGACGAAATTTTGAACAGAGACATCGACGAGTGCTCTTCTGGCGATGAACACAACGACGAAGAAGCCATCGAAGACCCGAGATACGTCAATGAGACAGACCTGCAGCTTGCATTCCATCCTAGCGGTGTGGCCTTTGGCTCAGGCTTTTCGACAGTTCCTCCGACAAGCATAGAAATCCCTCCTCCAAATCCTCACGACTTCGAGCAATCCTTCCGCGCTGAGGTTTCCCTACTGCGCGACAATGACATCCTCCCTTCCAAGCATGCCCCGACAGGATGGAGAGCGACATTTTGGGGACGCGTCTACCGTCGCCTCTTCAGCACCCGTGTTCACGATCACGATAAGCCGATATTCTCCTCCGAAGATTCAGGTGAGACGACGCCACTGCTGCGACAGAGAGTCGTTCGCTTCGACGGGGTACCACCCACACCACCAGCCGACGACGTACACAAGAGATGGGAAGAGGCACTGGCTTCGCATAGTATCGAGACGACATGGCAGCGGGAGACAAAGACGCTAGTGCAATATGCGCTGCCTCTGATTGTCACCTTCCTTTTGCACTACTCCGTCACTGTCGCGAGTGTCTTGACTGTTGGTAGAATCGGCGTGGACGAACTAGCAGCTGTAAATTGTAAGTCTCTCCTCTCAATCGGATCATATCTACTAACACCATGTAGTGGCTACCATGACGGCAAGTATCACATACTACGTCCCCGTGCAAGGCCTAGCGACCTGTCTGGATACGCTTTGCGCCCAGGCATACGGCTCAGGCCACAAGCATCTCGTTGGCCTCCAAGCCCAGCGCATGACCTGGATGCTGTGGATCCTCATGATTCCCATTGCCATTCTCTGGTGGTTCTCTGAGCCCATCCTCGCAGCGGCCGTGGGAGAAGGAAGAACCACTACGCTGGCGGCTATGTACATGCGCATTCTCATCATCGGTATGCCGGGTGTTTCAGCATTTGAGAGCGCCAAGCGTTTCGTGCAGTCGCAGGGCTTGTTCCATGCCACAACCTACACTTTGATGGTTGGGGCTCCTCTGAGTTTTCTGCAGAATTGGCTGTTCGTGTTTAAGCTCGGCTGGGGCTTTCCTGGTGCTGCTGTCGCCATGGCGGTCACTCACAATCTGCTACCTCTCATTCTCATCTTATATGTGAGGCTATTTGAGGGCTATGAGTGCTGGAAGGGGTTTAGTCTCAAGGCGTTCAGCAACTGGGGTGAGTGTCTCGTATATTCGAATGAGATATGTTCGCTAACGATGATACAGGTCCGATGATCAAACTGGCTTTACCCGGAATGATCATGATCGAAGCTCAGTTCTCTGTACTCGAGATTCTGACCATCGCTGCTGGTCGATTCGGTACTGCACAGCTCGCAGCGCAGGGTGTTTTGGTAACGTTGACTTCAACGTCGTTCAACATCCCATTCCCACTGGCCATTGCAACGTCGACTCGCGTTGCCAACCTTATCGGAGCAAACCTAAGTCAAGCTGCGCGAAAGACAGCAAAAGTGGTATGTCTTTATGGTCCATCGATATTGTGAAATTCCACTGACTCTAAAGGCCGTTGTCGCTGCACTCATTGTTGGTCTGTTCAACTTGACCATCTTCACTACTCTCAGAAGACAACTGCCTCGCATTTTCACCGACAACGATAAAGTTGTCGATATCACTTCTGATACCATTATCGTCTGTGCTGTGATGCAAATCTTCGACGCTTTGGCCGCAGTCTCGCACGGTCTTCTTCGTGGTATCGGTCGCCAGGCTATCGGAGGTTACGCCAATCTCTTTTCATACTACGTGGTAGCGCTACCAGTCGCTCTTGGCACCAGCTTTGGACTAGGCTGGAAGTTGTCCGGCTTGTGGGTTGGTCTGACAGCTGGTCTTGCTATGTAAGTTGTCCTTGTTTGTCGTATAGAAGTCCGCTAATTGGTGTGCGTAGTGTATCGGGCCTCGAAGCTGTCTATCTGTACTTTACAGATTGGGAGGTGGCTGTTGCGCAAGCCGAAGCTCGAATGCGAGCAGAAACCACCAGAAGACGATCCTCGGTCTCGGCCCTTTCGCAGTGAGGTACAGATGTTGTAAAGATTAAATGATCGCATTTTTGTGTCCAGCGCTGGCGTTTGGTGACGGGTCGGAGATCTGGTAGCGCAAAGATACATTACTAGCATGGCAATGAGCGGGTTCAAGGAAGGCAAAGTATAATATTGTTAGTTAGCGAGGGGCAAGCGCCCAAATCTACTTTTGATTAATCATATACCTTTGAACCTCAATGCAGTCCACGCCGCTCAAGGCTGAAATATGTAGCCAACTTTTCTTACATACGATAAAATTATCGTGGTTAGTAGCTGAGACCAGTTCTAGCAACAACGTCTCGTTCATCTTTTCCTTATTATTCTTGACGGCCTATCTTGTTATCATACCATCTCGTCCATCTGGTTTGGGCTACCTGCAGTGATGGCGTTGATAAAAAGCAGGTTTTGCATCGAAATACAAAGTGCACACGTAAGCAAGCGGGCCTTGACCGGATTTGGAAGACAATTATGATGCAAAATTGAAGGTCGAGGACCCTGCCAAGCACTGCTGCCAAGTTCGACGGTTAATAAAAGGGTCTCGGGGTTCAAGCTTATTGTTGAGGCACAGACAGCAATTTCGGGTACGCTGTGGGGTGATGTGAAAGCTTGACACTTGCTTAGCCTGAAGTTTTGGACTGCTAAAACGAAGCAAGCTTTTTGGCAGTGACCCTTTTTGCATTAGCAAATGGTCTGTGTTGCGAGGCTTTGCAGATCCTCCGTACCACATGGCCTGTCAATAAATTTAAGAACTGACACTATCTGTATGTTAATCATGAATTTTAATCGATTCCACATGATAAGCGATCATTGTCTTGCTATCTTGCACGCTCGCGCATCGTCTCAATCAAGCCTAGTCTACACTTGGCCTGTTTCGAGGTCACAATGCTACGCACGGCGGAGACAATGATGTCAGAGCCAATAAATGACGTGGTGCATGCCTGGCAATTGTCAGCATTTTTCTCTGCTCAGGGTCTTCAGGGTCTTGATGGATGACGCTATTATTTTGAAACTATTATGTTACAGTCTCTTCCCTCCCGCATCTCAGGGTCCGTCACATCAAACCTTACCTCGCATCATTATTCCCGAATATTAGGCACATTACCGCCTTATTCCTAATGGCTCCCACTGCTAATGCTGACCTGGGCTACCAGGATCATGACTCTGACTTTAGTTCAGATGATGAGCAGCATTTCCACGTTGATGAACGCTCTGGACGATCGTTCCCTAGCAAGCTGATTCACACCCTTATCAAGCCCATAAAACCAAAATTGGTAGAGTTTGGTAAGGTGTCTTCTGCTGATCCCACACGGTGTAAGCCCTCGAGGGGTGCCCGAAAGAGATGTGATGTTGAAGAAAGGAAGGTTGAAGGTGTCTGGACTTATGACTTGACGCCTGCCTCACCAGATGGAAAAAAGAAGTCGTACGCAAGGAGGATATTGTACTTTGCTGGAGGAGGCTGGCAAGCGCCGCCAACAGGTTCGTGACTTTGTCCTTGTTCGATACAAATACTTACACAATCGACAGGCCAACACTGGACATTTTGCGCTGAGATAGTGCATCGCTTGCAAGATACAAGACTCACCATCATCTCGTACCCGCTGGCGCCCAAGGACCCAGTACAAGACTCATTCCCAGCCATTTGCAGAACCTATAATGTCCTGCTGAAAGAGTCCTCGGATCTCGGCGAGCGCGTTATTGTTTCCGGCGATAGCTCAGGGGGTAATATTTCACTTTGTCTCGTGACATGGACAATGAGGGAACAAGATGTGCAAGCTGTGAAGCCCCCTTCGGCCATCCTGGCCATCACCCCTACCACAGACCTGAGCCACCAGAACCCGGACATTCCACCTGTAGATAAGGTTGATCCAATTCTTAGCCACGAGGCTATTAACGACACAGCCAGCAAATGGGCCCCTGGTCCTACCAACGTGGATCAAGAGGACCACCAAAGCGCCAAAGGACGCGAGAAGAATGGAATGCTCAACTGGACCTTTGATGACCCAAGGGTATCACCTATCCACGCAGACCTTACCGCTTGTATCCGAAACAAGATCAAGATACACGGCATCACAGCCTCACACGATGTCCTGGGGCCTGAGGCCGTCGAATTCAGGGAGAGATGTAGAAGAGAAGGCGTTGATGGCGAGTGGCTTTCCTGGGGTGACCAGATGCATTGTTTCCCGTTGGCCTACAAGTATGGCTTGAAAGAGAGCAAGGAGGGTCTGGAGTGGATTATTGATGTGCTTAAGACGTGCTAAGTGATTATGATACCATATACGTACAACAAATGATGAGGCGGAAGGGAAGCGTTCTTAGTATATGCTGTTTACTATATACATTAATAGTATTATGCTCAATTAATGCCTTGTTGCTTCCATTGACTACCTTGAGCAATGTGCTACAGTGATCGTTGCGCACGTCTCTTTACGCCCGACTCAGCATGCCAGCGTTTAATCAGCCACGCAACGAAACGAGTCTAAAGATACTAACCAGAATTCGATCTTCGTACTAGAAGGGTCGGTTTGAATATCGAGATTCAAATTACACATTCAACTCCATTTGGATTGACGTGGACATGGAACATCAACAAGACTATTGCAAAAGGATTATGAATGGGATTTCTAGCTGCTAGTAAAGTGACATATAAGAAACAAAGTCGTGTAGTACTACGACCAGAAGGCGCCAAAATTGACTATTTGTCAAGTTATGCGATACGCCGCGTCAAATACAATAAAAGAACTTGTCTTGACCCAGATCTGGGTGATCAAAACCCCAATCCATCACTGTATGTGCATGAGTTTGCATATCTTGTTTATAACTACTGTACTCGCTAAATCTCATTGCCCTGTGCCATCTCTTGCTTTTTATAGATTGCAGTGCTTTCGAGATTGATCCTGCAGGGAAGAAATAGCGTCACACGAAGTAACATTGTCGTGCTCAGGTTATGGCGAGAAAGCAAGCTCGACAGTTGGAGATACATGTTTATCCTGTTTTTGAACAACATTACTCAAGTTGAAAGGCCAACTTAGATCCAGTCAGAAGAAAATGGTGATTGGCATGCCTGACCTATCAACCCAAAGAGAGCATCAGTCACCGCTGAAAGAATCACGGGAGAAGAATTCACATGCTTCACCATCTAAGAGCGCTTTTCCAGTGACTCCTAACAGCAAGGTCCTCTTCTCAACAACATTATTGCGCAATGAAGACGTTTCTGCGAAAAGAATTAGAGCTGAAATTCTAATACGCTCAGGGGCCTGAACAATTCATTTTCACACGATATTATTATATGCCACTCGCAGTGAGCGAATTAATTGCGATGATCGCCGTGTGTATACCAGAAAAAGTATAGAGTCACAAACGTGGAACATCCCCTGCGCATGCCGAACTACCGAAACTAACTTCCGGTTCTATGTTTCCAATACAAAACGGTGAGTCTAGACAATGACAATTCCAACACAAGCTGTAGATGATGGAAAGAGGGCATCTGTAAAGACCAGAGCTGAGCGCATCATTCCCTGGCCACTATTCCCGAAAGCTTGGTTGTGAGCGACTGTGCCGCATTTCTCGGCTCCGAGCCAATAAATTCTTTCACCCGGCCGTAGAAACGCTCGAAACAAATACACAGGCCTCGCTCAAACCCGGCACAAGATGTCATTGAAGTTTTTATTCGGCAAGCCATCGGCAACCTTTCCGCCTGTGGAACTCACAATCATGGCTCATGCGGTCATTTCTCCTCCGCATGGAGATGTCCCGGCTTTTAGAGGTACAGCACATCCATTAGAGTAAAAGTTGGCGGTACTTCCCCGCAGAGAAAGCGCTTACAACAAGGTGATCAGGCGATGGCCCATAGCATGACTCGATGTTGAATAATTAAACAGCTAGTTAAGACTGCAGCTGAACTGATCGGCGCTCCGTAGCTTGGATTTAAGCTGCTGCCTGCCCCCGAACGATCCTTGTCACGAGAATAAAACATGCAAATGCGACTCAACTCCAGGGCGTTTCCTTTCGGACCCGGTTTAAAACATCGATTGCCAATGCTGATTGGGGCGCATAGAAAGAATGGAGTCGTCTAAAATGTCCCCACCACCTCCAAAATCTCCAACCTGGGGCAGATGCGGAGGGCATCGAAGGGGGAGAGTAAGTTCGAGGATCTGCAGAGTCCCTCTCATGAAGAGGATGAATATCTGTTGTGATGAGGTTTGTTGAGATCAGTGTCGACGGTATTTGACCTCATAAACTTGAGGAGGACTGTATACCTACCTGTTGACCGAGAATAGTCTACTCTCTAGAGGTTAGAATCAGGCATTTCACTCAAACCCTTACGGAGACAATCTCAACTCGCGGCCCATTTCCGTCATCGCTCGAGTGCTCATCGGCGAACAAAACATAGTTATCCGAGAGTGGAGACGATATGTCTGATCCCCCAGTCTTACCTCCACGCAACTACCGCTTGCACCAAGTATAAATGCTTCCGGCTGCACTCCAACTCTATCATCGTGAACTTGATTGATCGCTCAATTCCAACACCTTCAATCATGGAACGCCTTCCAGGTTTCAATGTGGCCAACCACTTTGAGAAGCGTCAGCTTCTCATCGCCATTAATTGTGTTGCTGCTTTGTCCATCTTCTTCTTTGGGTATGACCTCATCACGCGGCAGTGCATTTACAGAGCTAACTTCATCCAGTTACGATCAAGGTATGTATCTGTCTCGTAGAGACAACAGACAAGGTAATCTAATTGCAGTAAAGGTATGATGGGTGGCGTCAACAATTCAAAAGATTACATCGATTTGATGGGCTTCGGATATGTCGATGAGGAAACCGGTGAACCTGTTGTTACAGACAGTCTTCTGCAGGGTGGAATCGTCTCTGTGTACTACCTTGGTACCCTCTTCGGCTGTCTGTTTGGCGGTTGGGTCGGCGACAAGGTCGGTCGAATCAAGACCATTGCTATCGGCTCTGCCTGGGCCATTGTGGGTGCTGCGCTGCAGTGCTCAGCTCAAAACCACGACTGGATGATCTGTTCGCGTGCCGTCAACGGAATCGGCACCGGTATTCTCAACGCCATTGTACCTGTTTGGGCTACAGAGACCGCTGAACACACCTCTCGTGGTCAATTTATTGCCATTGAGTTCACTCTCAACATTTTCGGTGTGGTAGTCGCATATTGGCTGGAATTCGGTCTATCTTACATCGACAACAACGGCTCACAATTTGGTTGGCGTTTCCCCATCGCCTTCCAGATCCTCCCTCTTCTTGTGCTGCTCGGCTGTGTCTGGTTCTTCCCTGAATCTCCCCGTTGGCTCGTCAAAGCCGGACGCGACGATGAAGCCCAGTATATTCTTCGCCGTCTCCGTGGATCAAGCGAATTCGATCGCGAACGTGCTCATGCCGAGTACACCGACATTAAGAACATTGTCCAGCTGGAGACTAAGGAATCTTCCAAGAACTCATATCTCCATATGTTCTTTGGTATCGGATCTGGTGAACTTCACACCGGTAGACGTGTTCAGCTCGTCATTTGGGTAAGTCTAAATTATGGTGCGGCCATCCAAGACGAAAGGCTAACAGATGATAGCTTCAAATTATGCAGGAGTGGGTTGGTATCGCTGGTGTAACCGTCTACGCCCCAACAATCTTCCGTATCGCCGGCTTCGACACCCGCAAGAGTCAGTGGATCTCTGGTCTCAACAACATTTTCTACATGTTTGCGACCCTTATCTGCGTATACACCTTAGATCGCATTGGTCGTAGGTGGACTCTCTACTGGGGCTCTGTCGGACAAGGAATTGCCATGTTTCTGGCGGGAGCATTCTCCAAACTTGGCCAGGACGCCAGAGACGCCGGCGATATCGATAAGGCCAACTCTTACGGTGCTGCGGCGGCTGCTTTTGTCTTCATCTTCACTTCTGTCTTTGGTGCTACATGGTTGACTGTTCCCTGGCTCTACCCCGCCGAAATCTTCCCTCTGCAGGTCCGAGCAAAGGGCAACGCCTTCGGAGTATTTGGATGGTCCATCGGGAATGGCTGGCTGACGTTACTTTGTCCTGTCATGTTCTCAAAGATCGGCGAAAACACGCTTCACATCTTTGGCATCTGCAATATCATCACCATTCCCATGGTTTGGGCTCTATACCCAGAGAGCAATCAGCGTACACTGGAAGAGATGGACCTGCTTTTCGCGGCCGATACTCCTTGGGTGTGGGACGCCGAGAAGAAGTTCAAGGAATTGAAGGAGAGTCAGCCTGGACTTGTCACCGCTTCTGGACGCACCCGCGAGGTCATGGATGTTGAACCTGGTGTCAAAGCCAGTTCCGGGGACGACATGAACTGAAGTGAAAAAGAGGAGAGTTTCGTTGTGTATTTCCAAGTGCGGGCCGATAATAACAACTTTAGCTTTAACTCTATGGCTTCGATATTATAATGATTATGATCCAATTTGACTTTTCCCACGTGTGTTTGTTGACAAGTCCAACGTGATTTTAAGTCCTCAAACTCTACCATGAATCATCGAGCTATACAGCACACTTTAACACAAGATCTGACCCATCAAGAGAAAAAAAGAGTTTACTTTTTCAAAATGCAGGGTTGAGGCGTTTTTCATTTATATAGTCCAATACTGTAAAGTTGGGTGTCAACATTGATTATGACAAATAAAGGTTTTCTCTTTCTTTATCCGTGGTCTTGCCACAACGCAGCATCTTAATCCATTGCCTCACCAGCAGACAAACATATCTTGCAACATCACAACAAACTGTCTTCGTCTTCTTCCTTTGACCTTCCAGCTGAACATCATGGACCTCGCATTTATGCTAATCTGGATCGCGCATGTCATAGTAGAAAGGTACAGATTTGCGGAAACCTTGGTTCGCCGCGACCTATGGGTCGTCCTGCTTGAGCTTCTTGATGCTATCCCGGCGTTCATCGAGTATATCTTCAATGATATCATCGATCTTATATGGAATACCCTACCTGATATCTCGAACCTACTCTGTGCCATCGCAGCTTTCATTACCTGTTGGTTATGTTCTACCACGCCAGAATCCAACAATTCGCCTTGTTAGGTATTCCTTCCTTTTTCGAATATATCCGAGGATCGAGCCCCAAAGGCCAAGAGCTCTTTCAGTTCTACTATGAGATATACTCACCTGTCACTGTATCACGTACACTAGCTCTATAATGAAAACTTGAAACTTCTCAACCTGCGATACCACTGTCAAGGAAGTGAGTATCAGATACCAGTCCCAAAATGGAAGCAGTAACTGACGATGGTGCTGCAGCAAAGTCTAGAATAGATCACAATACACAACAGTGCCGAGTTTGCTTCTTTCTATGATTATTAATCCTGGAATTCGAAAGTTCGCAATCGGGTATTGTGCGAGAGAGTTACATGGTAGATAACTCGATCCAATCTATAATATCACGAAATTCTTTTTGTCTTTCTCGCGTGACTTTGTTTTCTTTTCCCTTATTGACATCAACTCATAAACTGGCGCTAATGAATTTGAACGCCACTAAGCTATATCGCACTGAAACGATAAGTGGTCTGGTCTCGCCAAAATTTTACTATCTCTCGTTGAGTAGTGGTTCGTCCGCAGCAACGGCAGTGTCATCATCATTTTCTTCATGATGTTTCTCTACTAGTGTGCTTCCAGCAGGAGGGAAGTTGGAAAATAATAGTACTCCCATCGCAAGAATAGCAATTGCCTACACAAGTTAGCTTCGGAGTGGTATAACAGTTTCGATATCCACATACCGCATTGCAGAAGAATGTAGCATAAGCCTTCCCGACTTCGGCCAAACTAGCAAAGATGAAACCAAAGAGGCCCTGCGTTGCAAGACGTGCGACATTCTCTACTAGTGTCACGGCATTGAGCGCATCAGCGCGTTGTGAGTCCGGGCACATTTGAGTGATAACACCCTTGGCTGCAGGTGCGGACCCTGATCCGAAAGGGAGAAGGAACGCAGCTATTCCGTTAGTTGACGTAGTTATACAGAAGTCGATATACTTACCGAGATAGATATGCCATGGTCGTGTGGCGAATGCGGCAATTGTAGTAAGGGCACCATCGATAAGGAGACTCCAACGCAAAAACACGAGATCAAAGAGAGACCCTTCATCTTCTTTGCTTGAGCTGACTGCTTGATATGGCTCATGGTCTGCTTGCTCGCCCACCGTAGCATCAAACTCTCCCGCATTGGTGGGAATATGTTGGACCGCTTCTTCATCGGCCTCATCGTCGGAGTTCGCTGCAGAGTTAATAACGCGACCTCGTCCCCAACTGATGATACGCGGAAATAGTAGGATCAAGAAGAAACTTCTCATGATGGCGAACTCGGACATGAGCCAGCCGTTGTCTGCTTGACTAAAGTTGAAGGCAGCAGTCGCGTACATTTGAATCAGCAGGGGAGCATATCCTGTAGCAAGAACACCCAGGAAGATACCAGTGCAGAGGAAGATGACGCCGAGGTGTTTCTTGACCTTGCCATCTGCGAGGCGTAGTTTTTGGGGAGTGAGAATCTTGAGAGGTGCTAGGAATCCCGAAACCCCTTGTTGGCCTGGCTTGCCCCCTCCAGACATGGACTCTGGGGAGATGTAAGGCAGCGCCGTCCAGACGTAGATACCTGAGAGGATAAATGATACGAAAGCGACATCGAAGGGCGCTCTAATGTCAATGGCGTCACCAATCATTCCACCGGCTTTGAAAAATGTCAGTATATCTTTTTAACAGCAGCAGATGAAAACAACATACTGAGATACCCAATGCCCTGTCCAAGCATAATGGCACCTTGGAGCTGTCCGAAAACGGCCGTTCGCCTAATCGGTTCGACGACTTCACCGGCGATGATATTGACAACAAGGCTGTTGAACAAATAAGTAAAAGGAATATGCGAAGTTCTTGGTTGACTCACATGTAGCCTGCTGGGCCTCCTAGGATCGTGATAAGTTGGGTGGCCTGGATAATCATCATGCCTTTTTGCTTGCCAGCCACAACGCCAATAATTTGTGTGACAACTCGAATTGCAGGGATGAAAATTTGAACCAAAAGAGCGGCACGTGGTCCGAACTTTTTCGATGTCCAACCCGTCACGAACAAATTTAATGTGCCTGAAGAGCGTCAGCAACTTTCAAGACAATTGCTCTCCAATTGACGTACCGCAAAATGTTGTGCTCATGCCAAGAATACTGAATTGGGTTGCCGTTCCCGCTGCGATCTCATCGCGACTGCATCTATCGCCGAGACCATCGTATGGAGGATGTGAATCGTAAAAAGAATCGCATGTCATCAAATGGAATACATAAAAGAGTCTGCGAAATGTCAGAGTAGGAGCTTGTTGGGTTCATGTGTACTAACGGGACTTGGGTGAAACTAAAGGACAATGTCACTAGAAACCCCGCAAGAAGAATGCGATTTTCAACACTGAAGGCCTTTCGGAGCCAACCTTTGATCTTGCTCTTATCTTGTCCCTTGTTGGGCAAAAGAGGTGTTGTCTCGTCGCTTGCCATTTTTCTCCGGGCTCGCAAAAAGCAAGTAAAAATACAATGCTAAGTTAGAACGAATCATGGATGGAAAAACAGAGGTGATGATAAATATGATGATTGCGCGACCGCTATCAATTGATCGGTGAGGGGCCGCTGTATTGCCGAATGCGGAATAGTGTCATTTCCGGCATTATTCGGATATATAATCGCGATGCACGCTGTTATCGGTCAAGATAATGCACCTTGTCCACGAGAATATCACTAGATATGTCAGAGAGGATAAGTCGAATAAGGAAACTTGCGCAAGTGTTATTCATCAACATCCTCTGTAACTAGTTTTGAGTTCACCCTCAACTTCTAGCGTTGTTCCCCTGACAGACCTCTCCAGGACCTCCCATCATGCTTGCAGGCTCGATAAGTGGAGCAAGTATCCAGATCATTTTGTTCATAGCAAATTTGCCGCTAGGTTATCCATCGTTAAAAAGGGTAGATCTAGATATGGGCCTGTTAGGCTCCGAGGGCCCTTCCGCGCGCTCAACTAATGCCCCCGGATAGAAGTATTCATCGAAATCGGGTGTCGACAAGATATGCCACTCAGATACCATAGCCTGCCAGCCGGCCATCGGGAATGTCCTTCTCAGTTTTGGACATGCCACCAGAAGTTCATGCACCTCAGAAAACTGAAAGTCTTCCTCCAGCCAGGTGAAGATAGCTCTTAAGTTAGTTACTTGCTGGAGACTTTTGAGAACCTTCGTGTCCATCTTGTAGTTAGAAGGAAAACTTATTCCTTGAAGAGTAGATGCGCGGCTATGAATCATCTCAACCATCGCAGTTTGCATGTCGTCTGATGTTAACGACATCCCTGTCAAGTCAATAATCTTTAGGCGTGGTAGACTTGCACGAGCGATGCATTGGATGTCTCGAGATCTGGCGACGTAAAACTTACCTAGCCAGAGTTCTTCTAAATTAGGCAGGTGCGGTAAAACTCGACCGAGTCCATTTTCGTCTTGTCGCACAGGATGAGGATCTCGGATGGGTATGTTGAGATGAAGATATCGAAGTGTTGACCCCCACGACTGGCAAGACTCAATCAACTCATCCGAAAACTCTAGCCCTGAACCATCCGAACCAACGTACAGTGTCTGTATCGCAGGGCACTGGCGAGAGAGTTGCTTGAAGAACCCCGGTAGCGGCTCGTTTGTTCTAATACGGAAAGCTGTCAAGTTGGAAGATAAATATGGCAACATTGCTTGACAAAACCATTCAGCATAGCCATACAATTTGACAGAGGTAAGCTGTTGGGAGAATCTTGCCAAACGTCTGTCATCTGGGAGCAGTGGGTAGAACTCTGGCTTTAATGACGCGCCTATTCTCTCCAATCTAAATTGGAAAGACGTGACAGAAGCACAGGCATCCAACAGCTCTATAAGTTCCTCGGCTCTTCGGTTATAGTAGGAAACACCTTGATCTTGCAGTTTCCCTAACGCAAAAAGCCAATTCGTGCTTCCAAGGGTACGTAACACATTGAGGTTCCGGAGATTTGGGCAGGCTCGGACTATATCAATCATGAGCTCACTATTGCGAGGCTCGTGGGCCCACCACAAATCCAGTGTTTGTACAAGACTCGCTCGCCGAGGCTCAACAGCTAGAGAGAATCTGAATAAAAATTGATATTTGTCGTGACTCAGACGTCGACTTGAGCTATGTGTGTAGAAATGTGTTTCCACAAGCTCTTGGAAAAGCCTGCACGTGCATGCCAGGGCTAACAAGTCTTTGGTACAGAGCTTGACCTCGTCTTCGTCGTGAAAACCTGGCACTGGTGTACAAAAGCTGATGATATGGCTGTATATCTCGGTGGGTAGACTGAAGAATACATTCTGCTGCTGATGAATCTCCTCTGGCTGGTGCGGTTCGGTCAGTGGGGGTAGCCCAGTGAAACGGCGATACAAGTCAACGGCGGATTGTGCTCGACGTTGTGAATCTGGGTCATCTAATCTCTGAAGTGCTATGGTCCTTAGACAGTTGGTGTAATTGAGCATTTGATCCCCATCGAGTGAGAAAAGTGGCATGTCAATTGTTTGGCTGGCGTTTGGATGGCTCATCGTTGCAAGGATGCTTTGGCCTTCAAATACACCATTAAGAATGGAAGCTGTTATTTGATAATAACACTATGGTAGAGAATATCAGTGGTGGCTCACGAGGAAGTCTTGAAAAATGACTCAAGCCACGTTGTTATGCACACGCGTGCTGGTGATCACGTTGCGTGAACAGGGTCACGCCAAGCCTGCTGCCTGAGGCATAAGCGTATTGAATTGATCAACTTAACATATCAACACGTCAACTATAATTTCCTCTTGATCTGTTCTTGTAAAACCCGTTACAATGGCTCTTATTTGGAAAGATGCCCTGCAACTTCGAGATTACAAAGGGTGCATTTCGGGGCTAGGGAGAGTGCCTTCTAGAGTGGAGGGGCTGTTTGTTACGACAGGCTTCTCAGGATGGCGTGACCCGGCAACTCCCTATCACGACATGATTGCGCCATTTGTATATCCATACGAATCCGAAAATGCACGGCCGATGTTCGCAAAATATATCAAAACTAGACACGATGTTAGATTAGTATGCACTTTTGGTTGACCGCTATTCTTCTTCTGAATCAGATCGGGGCTCAATGCTTCACTTTGTAATCACGCAATTCAGCGGATTAATAATCCTTTATCAGTGGTCTTTCGGCTCCTACGGACATATTTATAGGGGAATGCACAGCCAGTATTTTACCATGAATGAACAACCAAGTTTATAACCTATCAACAACATATCCGAGAAGCACCATATAATATCTGCCAGAAGATTTCAATATGCCTACCTCTCTCTACGACCTTATCATCCCAACCTTCCAACAAGGCCTGCGGACATATGATCATGTCCTGAGCCAGGCTGAAGAGTACGCCAAGGAGAAAGGCATCAACGCCGATGAGACCTTCCCCCAGGCCAAGCTCATTGACGATCAGCTTCCTCTGACATTCCAAGTGCAAACGGCAACAAAGATCGTCTTGGTGTCTATAGGTCGCCTGACGGGAGTCGACCCTACGCCCTTTGAGGATAACGAAAAGACTATCGCAGACTTGCGTGCGCGAATCCAGAAGACACTTGAAATCGTCGGGAGTGTCAAGCCTGAAGATGTCAACTCACGGGAGGACACTACCATAGAGATGCAAGTCCCTCTTACAAAGCATCAACGAAACCAGATATGCTAACTGTTATCTAGTCGCCGACCCACAGAGACTCTGAACCTTACTGTCAAGGAGGCCACACTCAGACATGGCCAGACCAACTTCTTCTTCCACCTTGTCACTGGGTACTCAATCCTTCGAGCTCAGGGCGTTCCAGTTGGAAAGAATGATTTCCTTGGCAGCTTCCTGAAAGGATAATTGATATGTATATCGAAGATCAAAGGGACTGTCGTCCAGGCTTTTTGTCTTGCTGGGACTTGACATAGTACATCTAAAAGCCAAATAAGACCTTACCTAGTTCATAGATCAAATACTTACATTAAGCGAAGCTCCCAGAATGCGACTCGAAAATGATATTGTTCGCCTGGTCATCAACTCTTACATTTCCTAAGCATTCATTATGAAGCAACTAACTTTGGCCTTTCCAGCTCCTGGTTGGCCCGGGTATTAGGCAACAATTTTGCAAAATTCACGCGTGGGAAGCATTTTCTACAACAATTTAAATAAACTGAATTTTCCGTGAATTCGTAACACATAAGTGAAAGTAAGTAGGTAGTAATAATACACATGCCCACCAAGTATAATGGACGAGGTTAAAGAAAGGCTCCGGTTAGTTTCCGCTGCGAAATTCCATCCCCCCAACTGCCCCAGGCAATTGTCTCGTTCCATAGCTCAGTCGTCTACCACATCCCGTCTTTCTTAATAAGGCTTCTGGCCAACAACGTTACCAGGACCAGCGTACCGAGCGACAGTGTACCAAGCACCTTTGGTGTCTTTGGCGGTAGCAATACCGATCTTTGTTGAAGACTTCCACACGCATTGAGCTTTATATGTGTTAGTTTCAGTACATTATCATCATTGGGTAGCGAGCTTACTGTAGTGACCATAGTCGCTAAAATTTCCCTTGGGAATCTTCTCTCCGTGGTAGTCTTTCTTTTCATTGAGCCTGATAAAAGTCATTAGGTATATTCAAAAGTTTGATGGGGCGGTGCAACTTACCAGCCCTTGGTTCCAGCAGTGACAGGATTCTTGAAACCGCCACTTGCACTCGAATAAGCATACGCCAAGTTCTCGCCCTGACCAGAACGATCGTCGCCGGATGAGTGTGCCATCTTCTTGTTCTTGGCGATCTTCTTTGCCCATTTGAGAGCAGAGGCCTCAAGCTTGGAGTCCCAGACAAGCGGGTCAACTTTGACCTTCTTGCGCGCAGCGTTATGAAGACGCAATGCCTCCTTCTTGTCAGAAGTTAGAGCCCTTGTTGAAAGTCGAGAGAATAGACTTCGCTTCTCGTCATCGTCGGAGGCCTTTGTGCAGCTGCCTTCTTCGTCGTCGTCAAAGGGATAGCATAGGAGGGGCTCAGCTCCCACCGAGACCTCGGTGGTCACGATATGATGCGTGTTGAAATCACTTGGGATTTTGTAGTCGTTGTCGACACTGATCCTGGTGCTGTCGGACCCATCAGAGTCTGTGCTCGAGGTCTCAGGTAAGAAACCAAAGGTTTCATCGCCGAGGGAGACGTCGGCATCGAGGATCTTGCCTGGGGAAGGAGCTGCTGTTACCCCCGTGAAGAAGTACAGAGCTAGTATAAGATAGCTTTGAGCGTGAGGTGTAGATAGAAGCATGGTGGCTTGTTCTCAGAATGATTTGTATGGCTTCAAGTTTTTGTTGTACTCGTCCGAGGATATAGGTCTTATCTGGTCAGAATCTTTCCTCTTTATATATTCTCCAAGTATCACAAACCAGTGGGGAAGACGGAGAATACAGTTAATGGTTGATGTTAGACCTGCTGACGTCGATGCGTGGCGTTGAATGTGCTTAGTTGCGGATAGCTCAAAGTCCGTGAGATCGGCGACCCTGGGGACCCTTCTTTTTGATGCCAAACTTAACTTTAAATACACAGGGGCAATAACTGCATAGCCTTTTTAGCTTGCTTCCACTTACTTGGTGGTCTTCTGTTCTCTTTGTGGCAGTTATGCACTTTGAAGTTCTAGCCCTACGGGATTTACAGAATATTCTGCAAGCAGGTCGTTATGTCTCAGTTACTGGGAGCTAGCGATTTCGGCACTCCTTTACTCACGCATTCGATAAACAATATTTTTGGCATTCCCCACACATACACGCAAGGGAGGAAGCTCCCAGGCGCACGTCTCAGTACAATGCTATTGTTCATCCACAAAAAGTGCTGTCACTCAGTCTGTGTACTGCTGGAAGGTTTTCGACATTCAATGTCATGATATCATACAACCAGCGGGCACAAGATCCTAGAACGCCATTCCAATCACATTTACGCGTAAGCACGTATCATCAAGACGCGGTTGAAGGGAAATCCTGCAACCTTCACTTGATCAAAAGCCGTTCGCGGAACAGACACATTCCAAATTAGCAGCCGTTCCCACCATCAGGTGTTTCAATCGCAACGTCAAGATCGAAGAGTCAGCTTGGCAATTGCGGGTAAATAATTGCATGTCAGATCGGACCAAGCAGAGTTTTGCGTTCGTCATTTACATATCTGAGACAATTCAATGTCGCACAAGGCATTGCTGAACCCACCACAGCCACCAATGAGGAATGTCACCTGAACCTTGACCAGCATAAACTCATCCACTTCGCCGAAAACGGACATTGGCTTCATCTTGAAGCTCAGCCGTTGGTCTTAAAGTATTGACGCAGGGGAATTCCAGGTTTGCGGTGTTGGTCCCATGACAGTAATCGCAGATCCAGGTGATGATGATACATGCCAGCTCTGCAGGGTTCACAGTTGACAAATGGGATCAATTGCACCACGGCCGCTGCTGAGAGAAAGCAGACCAGGTATTGATTGCCACCAAGTCTGCTAAGACTAAAGTCGGAAGAAATGGACCGGGGTTGGTTTATTTTCTGTATCTGCAGTAAAATGTCGAATTGCAAAACTCATCCAGCAAAGAGTGCTTCCGCTCAATGCTAGTTGTACGGGTGTGCATGGGTCCGATAAGATAAAGGTGTCTCTACAGACACTAGCCTCGACGGATTTACCTTAATGCGGCCCCGATTCATGCCAGGCTGCCATCAAGGCCATTGTTGGCGGATTTCGCCCAGTGCAGGGTAACCTCTTCCAAATGATTGTAGTGGTTGAGATGCAACGCACATTCTGCTCTGGAAACATACTAAAACACATGAACAAGCACTTTCAGATTCATGGATATAAAGCCGAAGTGGAAAAAGCTTGTTTAATTGTATGAAAAATCGCTTTAGTTAGCATAATCTTGACGTGAAACGTAAACCAAACTTTTGTGATCTTTCATACGATACTTTATCCAGTCAACGTTCAACATATCTGCTGTGAATCTCAAGATTTGTGACTGTCTCTGCTGTCATTATGTTTATGGAATAACTTTTGTTTGACTTCTGTTGAGTGAATGAATTACTAGCCAACTGCCAGGTAGAAACTGGCTTATCTCGGATTACATTTGCCAATTCATCACGATGCTACGAAATCTTGTCACCATCTTGGTCCGCCAGGTGAACTGTCGCATGCTGAAAAAGTTTATATTTATCACATGCTCGCAATCAATCGATGAATGGTTCGCTCCGATAACCCAAGTCCATGTAGTTGGTTTTGGTGGGTAGCAATCTAATGACTTGCATGCAGACTAAAGATTGTGTGCTGCAGTAGGCAGATGAAGAACAATTCTGATCTTATCGCATACGTAAAATAAAACAAGACTGAGATACACATTCACTGCGGCTGAATGGTTCAACGTCGACATCTCTCTTTGCGCTTAGGCGGGGAAAGGTAACTCCGCGGTGCCAAACGGTTGGTAATGTGTCAAGTAATGATTAATGCCCTGCAAAGCATGTTGCCAGCGGCCAATTCTTATCAAGATACCGCCCTGCACGTCCACGGCCGCCGGCCAGTGATCAGCCTGTCTCTTGTTCCCTCGCATCGGCGCTCGAACTGATAAGGATGCATTTAAGGCTGGGGTTGGGGACCCGCGCCAGCCAATAATGGCCGTGCCTTCTTATCACTACCCCCGTGGGGAATTTTCATGGTGTACCCGAGAATTGCTTATCTATGCCCGCCGGCAATTGAAGACTCACTATCTCGGAGCTTGTAAGTCGCATCGAGGTTGTATATATAATAATGAGGAGAAACTTGATGAAATTCATCCGGTAGATGTCTCTGTGTAGGCTTTTTTGAAACACGTAGTCTTACTCCCCCGCAAATACATCACAATGGCTGGCGGAGGCGGTCCATCTTCAGGTACAGTGGAGCCCCCTCTGAGCCAAGCTTATGGCTATGGCATCGTCGTGGGCCTCGGATTTCTCTTCGCCCTGGGTATGATCCTCACCACGTGGGTTCTGAAGAAATACAACAATGAGAAGCAAACTTCGGAAATGTTCAACACTGCCGGTCGAAGTGTTAAATCAGGTCTCGTGGCTTCAGCTGTAGTTTCCAGCTGGACCTGGGCTGCTACTCTGCTTCAGTCGTCCGGTGTTGCATACCGATATGGAGTCTCTGGACCTTTTTGGGCAAGTCGCAATTTCAGCATGTGCCAATTGCTTTCTCATGGCTAACACCATCTAGTATGCGTCTGGTGCTACTGTTCAAATTATCTTGTTTGCGACAATTGCCATTGAGTTGAAGAGAAGAGCACCAAATGCGCATACCTTCCTCGAGGTCATTCGAGCTCGCTACGGTCGTATTACGCATTGCGTGTACATCTGCTTTGGCCTCTTTACGAATATTCTGGTTACGGCAATGCTTTTGACTGGTGGCTCTGCCGTTGTCACATCGCTTACCGGTATGCATACAGCTGCAGCCTGTTTCTTGTTGCCATTGGGTGTTGTTTTGTATACCATGTTTGGAGGGTAAGTTAAACCGGCCTTTTGCGTGCCAAGCATATCTAACTGATGAAATAGTATCAAAGCCACCTTCTTGACGGACTACGTAAGTTGATATGGGACCACAGGATCGAAGTCCAGACTAACTCTTCCAGGTTCATACCGTTATTATTCTCGTGATTATCCTCATCTTTGCGCTTACTGCCTACGCTACCGGTACCGAACTTGGATCGCCTGGTGAAGTGTACGAGGCGCTCACCAAGGCTGCCGCTTCCCACCCCGTCGAGGGAAACGCGGAGGGTTCATACCTCACCATGCGATCTCGCGAGGGCATCATCTTCTTCGTCATCAACATCGTTGGTAACTTTGGCACCGTCTTCATGGATAACGGATACTACAACAAGGCCATTGCCGCTCACCCTGTCGCCGCTCTTCCCGGATACATCATTGGTGGTCTTTCCTGGTTCGCGATTCCATGGCTTTGTGCGACTACTATGGGTCTGAGTGCTCTAGCTCTCGAGACTAGCCCATCCTTTCCTACTTTTCCTGAAAGAATGAGCTCCTCCGACGTATCAGCCGGTCTGGTGTTGCCGTATGCTGCTGTGGGGCTGTTGGGCAAGTCTGGTGCTATTTGCACATTGATCATGATTTTTATGGCTGTTACCTCTGCGACCTCGGCACAGCTCATCTCTGTGTCCTCTATCTTTACCTACGATGTTTATCAGTAAGCTCTTCATGCATACCCTTCCCTATATGAAACTAACAACCGTTTTTAGAACATACATCAACCCGCAAGCCTCTGGTAACCGTCTGATCGGTATCTCGCACACTACCGTTATCCTGTATGGTCTTATAATGGCCAGTTTCAGTGTTGGTCTTCACTACGCCGGTATCAGCATGGGCTGGTTGTACCTCTGGATGGGCGTGATGATCTCTGCCGCTGTCATCCCAGCTACTTTGACGCTTCTTTGGAAGCGTCAGAACTGGATCGCCGCTGCATTCTCTCCCATTCTCGGTCTCATTTGCGCTCTCATCGCCTGGACCGTGACCTGCTCGAAGGAGTTTGATGGTGTTTTGAGTGTGGACAACCTCGGCACCAACAATCCCATGCTTGCAGGAAACGTTGTCGCCCTTTTGAGCCCTTTGATCTTCGTACCACTCTTCACTTTTGGATTTGGGTCTGACAGTTATGACTGGGCATCCATGGCTGCCATTAAGCAGGCCGATGATGTTAGCGACTCCAACGGAGACTCGGAAACCGCTGTTGTCACCAGCTTTGCAGTTGCACCTGAAGAGGACATGGCCAAGCTCAACAGAGCTTCCAAGATCGCAAAGACAATGACAGTGTGCATGACACTGGCTCTTCTCGTCCTTTGGCCGATGCCTATGTACGGATCGTCTTATGTCTTCTCAAAGCCATTTTTTACTGGCTGGGTCACTGTGGGAATCATTTGGTTGTGCTGCAGTTCTATCGCCGTTGGTCTGTTCCCTCTCTGGGAGGGTCGACATAGTCTCGTACGTGTCACGAGGGGTATGCTTGGAAAGGGCACAACGGATACTACGGAGGAAATTCAAGGCAAGGTTATTGCTGAGGAAAAGATTGATGAGTTTGAAAAGCAGTAATTAAGAGTCGAGTCGAGATAAACAATAGTCTGGCTTGTTCGATGTTAGTGCTGAGGTACAAGAGTCCGTTAAAACGATACCCCAAGTTGTTTGCATCTACAGTGCCACTGTGTTAGAAAGAGTGGGGGTGTGATTTGTAATGTCAGAATGTGATGGAGTCTTATCACCTTATGGCGTCACCGGTATTGCGGAGACTTCAACTCCATCAAATACCATACAGGCAAGTATCACGCCCAAAATGGTTGTTATCAACTTGGCCTATAGTGCTCCTATCAACCCAAGCGGTGTATCTCCTACCCTCACCGAAACTCAAGTATGGAACGGTCTCAAGCGTAAAGTCCGCAAGGCGCACGAATTTGTGGCTCCCATTCTCGAATGTGAGGTCATCAGCGAAGAAGAGACAGAAACGGGTCCCAAAATCACCCGACAAGTGAAATTCGACAAAAACACCCGTGGTGACCAGGATGAATATGTCAAGGAAGTTGTATATGAATTTGAGCCAAGCCGTATCGACTTTTATATGCCAGATGGAAGCAAGGTGTTCAACATTGTCGGTGTTGACCAGGATGGCAATCTGGTTATGACTTATGCCTTCGAATGGCGACATCCAGACATTGCAGCCAACAGTGAACAGGCTAAAGAACGACGCGATAAATATCTCAAGGTAAGCCTTGCGTTGGCTTTGGCACTGTTGAAGCTAATTAGAAAACTTGCAGATGGCCAAGGGCGCAGTTGAGAGCTCTATCAATACCATCCGAAAATTGGCGCAGGATGGAGAGCTATAAGGGGAACTTCATATATATCTGCAAGCACAGCTAGGCTCACATGGTCCGGATAACCAAAGTAATATAGTTCAACACCAAATGTTACACCCCAAGTGCAGGGCAGTCCAATTAAAATATAACCTATGTTGAGCCCCTTGCAGTCTGTGATTACACGTCGATTGATATCAACAAAGACACAACAACCAACGACGACTTTCATGTAAACCATTTTTGGCGAAAACCGGCTTCTCTATCGAAGCGAAAGTAATGAATGGTATTACCTCAATAGCATGGGTAAAGATGATCTGATAACCTTTCGAAGTATAGATTCTAACAAGACTGTCTCCCATATGGTCACTTTCCCCGATTGTCATGTTGTTACTAATCGCTGGCCTCTCCACCAAAGCGCTCTCACGGTCCGTTCCACGATGGCAACTTTACCAGGCCACCTTTTCACAGCGTGGAGATTAGAGTCATTGCTTTCCGTCATTGATAGGGTGATTTTAAGGTTCCTACTTGATATCTTTTTCG
Organism: Fusarium heterosporum; assembly: GCA_013396295.1. Taxonomy (NCBI): domain Eukaryota; kingdom Fungi; phylum Ascomycota; class Sordariomycetes; order Hypocreales; family Nectriaceae; genus Fusarium; species Fusarium heterosporum. The sequence continues at coordinate 280,687 of JAAGWQ010000079.1, read as the reverse complement.
GTGACTGTTATGGTAGTACAAGAAGTCTATTTTTGAACTTCCGAGTAATAGGCAAAATCCAATACTGGCTAGTGATTATTTTTACCGGTATTCCTACAACCGCACGCGATAAAGCAAGGACAACGGAATGTCATTGAAATCCATTCAAATTCACAGGATACCAGTGGTCTCAGCATTCAAAAAATGCGGAGAGCCTCATGAGATATTCACCCATGACGGCATGATGATGTCAGTGTGAAACAGCCAAAGAGTAGGTAATCATCAACGTCACCACTAAAGTTTCGACATCAAAACATCATTTTCTGTCTACATTTGATGTTCCTCTCCCAATCAAACACAAAACCTCTCAAGACAAATTGTAAGTAAGCCTCTTGACTCGGGTGTAGTCTAGACTACCTCATACACCAATCACTTACTGACTCATTGCTCTAGAACCGACACATCACATCCCAATCTAGACAAGATGGTGCACAATATCCGAACGTAAGTTTATGAGATATCCTAAAAATTGATTTTAGCTAATTGTCAACTACGTGCTAGTAAGGACGAGTTCCAAGACACTCTGAAGCAGTACGACGTCGTTGTCGTTGACTTCTACTCTACCGATAGCGCTGAATCCAAGAACATTGCCCCTACATTCGCCCAGTAAGTCTTTTTATGCTTCGATAAGCGCTCTATACTAACATTTCCTAGCGCCAATGAGTTGGACAAGTTCAAGGACTTCCGATTTCTCAAGGTCGATATTGACGACTTGAAGGGTCTTGCTGAGGAGGTCGGTGTGTCAAAGCCAGCTACTTTCCAAATGTACAAGAACGGGCAGAAGATCAACGACCTGCAAAGCGATCAAACAGAAGATCTTATTCAATTCCTTGAGACTGGTCTGTAGATCTTGAATATTTTATGAATATTTTATAATATGCATGCCGGAACGATTATGCTGGAATTAACAATGAAATCTCGACTGGAGCGTCAGTCGAGGCTGATGCTGTGTTGGGCTCTTACATCTGAATCTGATAAAATTTCCCCTAGGTAGATACGAAGCTCCTATAAGTCCTCGATATCTTCCCCAGTAGCAGATTGATTATAGACATTTTGCAATTTGGATGTCGATAATAACACTTCTCAATCCTTCTTCGTAGCATTTTTCTTAGAAGCATCCACTCTTGCCTCGATCTTGGAAGTCTTAGCAGTTAGTAAAATGCTTGCGTATGACAGTGCTAGACATACCACGCTCTTTGACGGAGAGGACCTGACATCTTGAGTCCATGCACCAGCGTAGGAAATCAGGATATCTTGAGCCTTTTTGTGGTTATGTTTGACAGGATCCAACGCCATTTTGAAACAAGTCGCAATCCAGGAAGTAAGTTTGGTTAAAAACTCGTAATCTTTGATGGTTTTAACAGCAGAAGACAAGTTGCAGAGTGGTATTCAATCATATGACAACGATGGGCATCTTATATGGTTGGTAATTCAAACGATTTCATTACAAGAAGCAATCAACGGCCTCAACGTTGCCCATAAACCAACGTAGGTTTCGGCATTGCCAGTTCTGGAAAAAACAAACTTCATGAATCAGGTGGTAGACAGGTCTAATGATGATAATTGGATCACCCCGAAAATCAGGGCCTCTCATAACAGTCTCAAAACACCAGCCAAACAGCACCCATGTGATATCTGGTGGATTGTTATATCTAGATTCGGAAGTTCCAAAGTTTCAATTTCCGGAACATAAGACAATATGTCGTATTAAGATATAGTAGCCTTTCCAGCCGACTGACTCGAGCAATCAAACTACGCGGGTTTCCCCTGAAAATCGGGAGATCAGCTGCTGGGGAAATAGGGCTGCCGAATTAGCCACAGTACCACATTGGAATTGCCCGATAAGGCATGGCGTGTGGTCTGCCACATTGGCCAACTGTCACTGAGTTGAAACCAAGCGCTGACTCGTAAATGAATGTGGCTTGGCAACGTCCCAACGGTCCAGCAGACGCTTGACACGAGAGTTTGGAATTTCCAAATCTGGCTTAGTTCAGGTCGGGGGGTTTGAAAGAATGATAATGCCATGACCTCTTGTCCAATTAATGATCCAAGACAAGGGTTGCTCCCAGACACTAGCTGACACTAGCTGAACATGACGTGTTGATTGCTTTTTTGTAGCGGAAAAAGGATACTGTCAACAAAGGGAAACCGTTTGCTTAATTGACCATTGTGTATTTCTTTATATTCGAATGGGTAGTGTAACTTCAAACTCGAGAGGCAGTCTCTGCGGTTACTTATCACCAGACTACTAGGTTATCTGCCTAGTTATTCATTAACTGATGCCTCCCCTAGAGGTAATCTTTGTCGAAAAACGTGCCACCCGAGCTGCTGGACTATCAGATCAAGCAGTGGACGAGCACAAAGAGCTGATTGGCGATTTATACCTGACCCAAAGATATACTCGCGACCAGGTAATCAAGTACCTGGAGACAAATCTGAGTTTCACTCTTTCGTGAGTATGTCGTTCTCAATATATTTTTGTTGCTGACGTTGGTGTCCGTAGCCTAGATCAATTGTCAAAAGCCACGAGACGGTGGGGCTTCTACAAGCAGCCTCGAGGAAGCCTCTCTGTTCAACCATCATCGAATGAGACGACCAGTCAAAGCGCGCCTAGCGAAGCTGCCAGCAACGAGCCATCTTGTACGACCACTGCGGATGAACCCACGGACCAAGAGCTAATACTACCAACTGAGTCGAGCAAACGCCCGCGAAGCAATGCAAGCTCCGTCAGTCGCAGGAGTGATATCACAGCCAATGGCCCATCCTCACCACTTCCTCGCCGCCCCCCGAAGCGCTCGAAACCCAGAAGCGAGTCCAGCGATGCCACCGCAGAAGCCTCGTCTCATACGCGAACAAGCTTCGCTGACAGAAACCTCGCATTCACACCATCGACCATAGAAACAGGCTCACCCTTCCAGTATACATACGACGACAAGCTGTCAGCAGACTATTTGTTTTGTTGCTATCGCCACACTAAAGCTTTCAGCTACTATTGCAAGATCTCGATTCCTTTCCAATATAAAACGACTTCTGTCAAACACCGACGCGCCAGGATGCTTGACATGGCGAGAACTGCCAGGACACGAAGAACCTCAGAGGTCGTGAGAGTGATGATGGAGTCTGAACTCGAGATAAGCAACGATCCTCTGATTGAAGAGGGTCCTGAACCTTGCTCTGCCGACAAGTTCGAGATGTGCCGAATGCAGTCCTTCCTATTCCATCGCCACCTTGCGCTGATCTACGCTCATAGACGTGGAGAAACCAGTCGAGTACAACAGCATCTTGATAAAGCCAGAAACTTCACCGAGGCTTTCGACACACTTGGTCCTGAGTCGATAGACCTTTGGACATTGTTCCGTCTTCAAGAAAAGAAAGATAACACTATCCCAGAGCACTTGCTTAATTCACTCAAATGTGATATCAAATTGTTCAGATCGGATATGGATCATTGTCTTACCCACTGTTGGCGCACCCTAAGCGATACCTACTATCCCAACCCCTCACCCGCGGTCTTCCCAGGCCATGATAAAAACCAAACCAAAGATATGAAACCAACTGAATTGAGCGATTTAGCTCTCCAAAAAAGCCCATTGTATCTTTGGAAGAAATCCAGTTTCTTATTCACCTACTTTTGGAAGCAGATACAACTGGAACGCGAGTCCTTTCCTTGGGGCCGAAGCCTTCCTACAATATCTGCGACACACTTCTTGATGATTGTAAGCATGATCGTCGTTCAAAGATCGTTGCTTGTCTCTAACCCTGACGATGGCCCACTGGAACTTCGTCCCTCAGACATACCACTTTATTGTGGTATTATTCAAGAGCTTCTTTACGATAGTTTGTTCGCACCAGAGCATGTCAAAAGAGAGTTTGTCACACAATTTGTCGAGCATTGCTCATGGTCTCCACCAGCTGCTCGCAAAAGCGCCCTCGCTCGAGAAGTTCAGACTTACCAGATGGAAGCACTTGAATCAGTGTTGGCCACCAGAAGCAGCCGCTCGACAACCCCTACTTCTCTTTCTACACCACTGAAGGAGGTAGCAGCGTCAAAAACAGAAACTAGTGAGATTCGGCGCGCATCTACAGACAACGAGTTTCTGAACTGGTTGACACAGCAGCACGAGCAACTAGCTTCTCCTAACCAGAGACATACCATCATGTATGTTGAGGGGGACCGATATCCACCGTCATTTGGCTCTTCTAGTGTTTCGTCTTATCTCACAACATCTCTATCTGCTCATCAGATATACCTGAATGCAATACGTGGAAACCCCACTATCTCTAGATCTTTAGCGTCTCGGTCTTCGAGCTCTTCTCAAGTGTCAGGCTCAAGCTCACTTCGAAGGTTCAAAGCAGCAGCACTCAACCGAAGGGACCAGTCAGAGTCAACTCTAGGACCGGTAATCCATGGTTCCGCCCGACGATTGGAGAACGGCTCTTGTATAATAGAGGAGGAGATATACATATATCAGGACGGAAGCCCAGAAGAAGATGGAAAGGCAACAATAAGGGGGAGGATAGGGAGGCTGCTGAAGGGAAAGGGTAAAGCAGACGTATTTGACCCAGACTACTATGGTTTCGGCAAATAGTGATAGTATCAATTAGAATAGAACCATAGTAAATAATGTAATTTTCTCAGTTTCCTCATAAGGAGTCGTAGTGCTGAGAAGCTCGGTGGATCAGAGCCAGCTACTTTCTGAACGTGTAAGATCCGGCAAAGATCAACGACTTGCAGAGCGATTAACCAAAGGACCCCATTCAGTTCCGCGAAACCGGTCTGTAAATATCAATCATTGATCAAGACAAGACTCATGACTCGCATCACTTTTGGAGATTAGCCCATTGACATTCGGTCCTGAGTTGACCATTTTTCACCCGTCCCAATCTTGAACGGTTCATCAGCACTGATAGCGTGATAATCGACACTAAGAACAGGTCCAAGATATACGACAATGTTGACTTTACATCCCAGTACTTGACCTCAATTACCTTTAGTGTGCAATTCGGATAAGTTATCGCCTGCTCTTCTATAGTAGCTGTCAAGGAATCGTCAAATCCATGTAGCTGCGTCAAGAAGCAAGGGGTAAACAGTAAACCTTCTCCCGAGGCTGATTGTCATCATAAGCCTGTCCAGTTTCTTACCAGGAGGTGGTGGCTACTGGGCGCCATTCCCGATGGGTTGGTGCCTGTACGCTTTGCATCTCTCCCCGTCCAAGGAGCAGTGATTCTCGGCCACACTGTTCTGGGACTAGGAAGTAAAGATATGCCGATGCTAAAAAGGACAGATGATGACGGTGCTCGTTCTACCACAACCAGCGACTCTGTACAAGCTGCGGGTTCGAGTTCTAATGCCACTGAATCAACCGTGATCACGGCGCCCAGTGTTGGTTTGTCTAGTCAGGGATCCAGAGGAGGTGGGCAAGAGTTTGACGACCCCAGTAAAACAGACGATAGAACGAGAAGGAATAAGTGGTTAGAATTCAAGGATTGGGTAAAGAAGTGAAGCTACGACGATGACAGTAGTTTTTCGATTGATAGCATGCGCCATTAATACAAAGCAATGTATGTCTACTTAAAGCTTAACGAGTTGCTCCTCACATAAATGTGTTGATTGACTTAAGCGAAAAGTATTCACAGCCGATTTATCATGTTTTTGGTTTGCTCATTGGGATAACCCTCACCAAACTGTGATGGCAATTAACCGCATGAATGTGAATATGGCATGGTGCGAAATTGATGGATATTGGAGCTTTAGTCTAAGCTCCATCAATTTGGTCATAGCATTCTCGGTTGAAACATGCAATACAAATGTAACAACCATGCGAGTTTCAAACGCATGAACCGTCTGTGCGGCGGCATCAATCAATTCACATTCATCCGCCATCTCGCCTTGTTTCATGCATGACATATGATGTCAGCCAATACTCAATCTGGCCTCAATGAAGCATTGAATCGCGCCCGGTTGCCACCCAGGTGATTCCGGGAAAACTCGGCGAGCGCGGCTTGACATCGCGGAAAGCTTACAAGGTTTGTTTGGTCAATCATGCAATATCTATCATTATGATGTAAAATCTATGTCATGCCGTAAAGGCTTATACATGGGCTAATTGTGAAGCCTCGAATGTGTATCATGTCCAAAAGTCGGGCAAATGGGCCCATAAAAGAAAAGCCAACACTCTTTGTGTGGTAATGAATGATGTCCACCGGAACCCAAGTCGAATAGCTGACTGGTCGTAGCCACTCCAAAACGCCGTAATCAAATATCATTGTTGTTTGTTAGATGTTCAGTAGAACTAAAAACGCAGAGTCAGTAACTAGCAAGTAGTGGATAGCGGAAGTAAGCTTACCAAGTTGAGGGCCCACAGAAGGACCAGGAGGCCAAGGATTCGAATCTTGAGATTATTGGCCCAAGACGATGTTGAAGGCATGTGTCGAGTAAATGACGACAATAGCGTGTTGCCTCCCATGAGAGGCTCAGCATCAGCCTTGGCCTCGAGGTCATATTCCTCTTCTTGCTCTTCGCTGACCCAATCCTTGGTCAACAACTTCACCAGACCACCGGTGGCGTCAGCCACGCGAGAACTGAGCCATAAGAAGACGGGAACAATGATTACTAGAGCCCTCCAGCGGTCGTAGAGCAGAGAACCGTCGCCCTTGAAGATGTCCAGAAGGAGGAGACCTTTGGTGTCAGCCGCCAGAAGGATGTGGAATTGAAGTGTAAAGGTCTCGAGAGAGCAGCGGCCAATCCATGCAAAAGTGCGAGAGTACCAGGTGCGCGCGGCGGGGAAGATGTTGCGAGCGGCGATGAATCCCATGATAGGGATGAAGGAGAAGACGGGGTGTAGGGCGGTGTAATCTTGCTTCTTCTCGGCAGAGCTGACAGCCACCCACCAGTACAGAGGCATGGACAGAATACCAGCGATACCGGCTAGGCCATATGACTGAGTGAGGATCTTGTTGTAGAGCTTTGTTCGAACCGAAGCAACACCCATGATGATACCTACGTAGACGATGAGACCATCCAAACCAAGGCGGAATTGCCACTCGTGGAGATCCCACTCAATTCGGAACACAATGTTGAGGACGCTAAATACCCAGTCGAGAACGGGCGTCCAAAGCATTGCTCCAGGGCAAATGGCAGCTGAAACAGCAATCTTGGCCATGAGGGCCCAGGTGTTATCGTTGTACTTTTGGCCAATGGCGAACAGGGCGTAGATAATAAGGAACCAGAAGCTGACGAGGGGAGCGAAGTAGTAGAACATGTAGTCAGTGTTCATGAAGAAGGGGAGAGCACAGCTAAGAAGGTTTAGACGAAGAAGTACAGCAGCGACGCGCTTGAAGGAAAAGTCCTTCTTGGAGCTGAAGAAAACTCCATGGCCGAAACCCGTCTGGAAGAGGTACGCAGCAACCAGGAGACGGATGCCGACGTAGATGTTAAGGTCTCGGGAGGCACCAGTCCAGTGATAAACAAGGATCAGAGCTTGCATCCAGCCCTTCCACTCGTCAGTCTGGTCACGGGACAGAGGCTTCGCATCGTCAAGAGTCGCGGGGGCGGCGGTGGTAGCCTGAGCGCCTGGTCGAGGAGGGGGAGGCTTGGACTTGGTCATGAAAGCCAAGCCGACGATGATGCATATGGCGGAGAGGAGATTGAAGTCGAACATGCTGTACTCTTTGGAACCCTTGGCGAAGGATTGGGTTCGGTCAGCCCAGTAGCAGGCAAGGAGGCCGGTAATGAACATGGCGACATCGGCGTTGAAGATAGCCCGCTTGGGGGCTTCGCTGGAGCGGAGGGCGAGAATCTCGGTGATCACAGCACCGCCGACGTAGAGGATACCGAGAGCAACTAGAACGATCTGGATGAAAGACTTGTGGCCATAGTTAGTGCAACAAGTGCGGTCGTAGGGATAAGACTTTTGGATATCAAGCTTGGCGTTGCAGCGAAGGTTGAGGAGAATCTGGGCCTTCATCTCAGCGACGTTGTCGGTAACGTGAAAGCCATTCTCGTGGTCGCCGATAGCATCCTTCTGCTCGTAGGATAGCGCAGGGAAAGACCACAGCATGGGGATACCAGACTTTTCTTCCTGGGACTTGAGGAACGAGTCAATGGCCTCAATTTCGCCAGGCTGCGAGGCGACGCCAGTCTTGCGGTAGTCGGGTAGCTCGTCGTAGAAGGGAGGAGCAATAGGCGCGTAGAAAACCTCTGTGCCGACTCCATCGCGAGGGTCCATGGGTCGGTTACCGAAGGGCTCAAAGTCTTTGTTGGAGATGACTTCGGAGAGGTTGGCAAAGGCGGACTGGAACTTGGAGAGCGACTCGTCCTTCTCGAAGCGGGCGGCGAACCAAACTCCCATGCCCATAAAGGCCAACGCTGGACCCTTTTGGTCTTCGACCGGGATTTGGTTGAGCCTCTCTTCGCGGTAGAGGTTGAGTTCGGCTTGTACAGTGTCGCTCTCGTTACCGAAGGGATCCCATATTTCTTTGAGTCGGATACCGCCGAATTCTTCGTCGTGGCTCTCGTGCTTCAGGCTCTTGGCTCGGACCTTCTCAGCCTTTTCGCTGTCCAGCTGCAATCGAGTCAGTTATCGCGGGCATGGGATGGAATTAATCGTCGTCGGTAGAAGGCTCCGATATCGCATCGCTGTGATAAAAATGCTGAGTACTTACAAGACGAGCCATGCCATAAAAGACCTGTCGAGTGGTAGAATCGCCGACAAACAGCATGTGTCGTCCCTCCATACACTGCTCAATCTCCTCCTTCTTGTACTTGTGAATCATGCATCCATCCGGCTGCCATGTGTTGAAGGGTGCCCTGCTTCCATTCTCGGCGGGCGCATCCAGCCAATTGCCATCATTAAGCAGGGCCTTGCAGCGATAGGGATCATCGCCGAGCTGAAGTTGGTTAATAGCGATTCCCAGAATGACGACCAGCGTCAATCCGAGAGCCAGCACTCGATTCAGCGCAACACCAGATGGCATTGTTGCGCCCATTGCGACGGGTTATGTGGTAATAACGATTGAGTTTTGGTGGCGCCAAGCGCGGGGCAGCGATTGACGATTGAGAAAAAAAAGAATGGAACAAGATCAACTCATTTGACCCGGGGTACAAGATGGGCAATGGAAGAGGTTTGTTCAAAAGAGCGAGAGACAAAAAGAGGTTGGAATGAAACAATAACAAAAACCAGAACTTGAGACAATAAACAATAGAAAACTCAAGACAAGCGTAAGGAGGGACTTGCTCACGTTCTGCAGGAAAAGGGAAAGTGAAGGGTCAGAAGTTCGCAAATGGATAAAAAAAGACCCTGGTACATGTATATGAGGTAAGCCTAGATGGAGGAACGCGTAAGACGTTAGCACTCTGACTAGATGCTGCGACAATAGCAATCTACAGGCCTGCAATCGCCCTACAGTTGTACCCCCTGATCGGCAGAAATACCGGAGACATTCCACTGAATGAATCCGTCCAGCCATGGCAGAGGCCATGTCAGGGTATTGCGCGGTGGAGTTTGGAGCAAGGGGATCAGCAAAAGACAGCGCCAAAGGACGAACAGCGATGAGGGAGGTTTGTGCGTTCACCCGTCCTCTACCGTCTAATCTCATGAAATTGTTGGGTGGCTTTTTTGCTGTGTTCTTTACACTTATTAGGGGTCTAGATCGCATCGCCAGAACGCCAAGTCTTGTTAAGGCACAAGCACGATTGACTATTGATCGCATCGCACCAATAGTTTGCGCCACCTTTCCACGGCTGCCACACAGCCTGTCTACCCCCTTACAGACAGAATGCCAGCTCTGTACCCCTGGCGAGTCAATCTCTTGGCCGAGGATGCACAGGAGCTGAGGTGGCTCGGTTGTGAGATTCCTTCGCCCACTCACGTTATCCATCAGCCTCCCTGTCTTAGTGAAGGAATGCCTTGTAGCTGCAGATGAACCGTAGCGACGGCCAGATTATTTTCTACCCACCATGATACTTCTCTTTCTTCTCTGTGACGGTTGCACTACCCAAGGTTCAAACTCAATGCCATGGCCCTTGGCCTGCAAGAAAGAGACCAAAAAAGCTTGACGGGTTTAAGGTTACAGAGGTTTCTAGCCTCAAACAAGGCAAGCTGCCGGCAATGCCTGTCCAGACAATCATGGATGAGCTTCTCAAGCAATTGTTGCGTCATTTGTGAAGCACTTTTCGTGGGGCGGATGCGGTGCTCGCTCCGTTGTGTGCCCTGCGCTTTGCCCCTGTAGCCCCTTGCAATTCACTGCCAGGAGGTCAGCTGATTTCATTCCAGTCACGGTTCTTGAACACTATTGCCAATGGAGTGATGGTTTTGCTTTTGTTAACACATGACAAGCCATGAGGTGCTCTTCTCACAGCTTGATGCTGGGAGGAATGTTTTGATTCAATGGTTCAAGTTTCAACCTCTCGACGGATATTTCAGTGCCCTACCATCCAATGCATGCATCCTGAAACGATGCCTCTCCACTTTTGCTGCTGACTGTCTTATTCTGCAAATTGTGTGGTGCACTTTCTCCCGCCGATCGTGCGATAAGCAGGTTTTTTGCCTCAGATAAAATTCACTGATCCCGGAAATAAATGGAGAAACTGGAGAAGAGAAAATGAAGAGGTGCAATGCTGCGCAAGCTCAATCTCCCAAACTCCATCACACGTCTTTGTGTTCTGGGGACTCTGGAGTAGATTGACGAGACGTCAGGCTCCATGGTTTTTACTTCGCAAAGCTTGGCGCTACAAAGTTTCCTCATGGCGACTTCATCTCACAGTATGCGTGCAAACACTCTAGGAAATAGCGTTTCTCTTGTAGATGTGTAACTACCGCGGTTAGCGTCGCGGTCTTCCCTTGACTGCCGGTTGGTGTAGCACTGGAGAGGGTCGTCGAATGAGACCCCAGAGCACATCGTCATTTTGTTTGCGGAGCCCCAGCGATTGTTGCACTAGAGACATGACACAAACGTGACGGTATGGGGCTGGGTAATTGAGTCGGGATGTCAATCTGCAGCCGATGACCGCGAATTATATCGAGGGATAGTCTATACAAAGGAGGCTGGGGAGGTCGCGGTTGATTAGTACCATGTCGCTCGTAAAGTTCCTTCTCTTTCTTACCACAGGGTAGCCCCTCCACCAAAGTTTTAGTCTTGATTGGCTGTGGGCCTGATCACGATGTTGACAGGTTCAAGTACGATATGTCCCATTATTTGATGACTGTAATATCGGCACCCATGTCCATCAGGAAAATGGACTTATCCGGGAAGCTTCAAAGTTCATTTCGCCAGGAAGAACACGAAATTCTCATCGTGATCTGACGTGAGATGGGCTATCATGGAGACTTTCCGTCGTGTGGATCGAATCCTAATTGACATCTTGCATGGTATCTTTGTACGAACAGGTGCCATTCCTCAATAGGCCTTTCACGTCTGACTCACGGAGCCTGCCTTGACCTCCAGATGCCTACCTTCAGCTTGAAAGCTCGGTTCGCCTGCATGCTCATCTGAAAGTTGAAAATTGAGGTCAGATGAAGTGTTATTCGGGCGGAAGAAGCGTGGAGTAACTGAAGAGCCCGTGACCGAATTTGCCCGAGTATAAAAACTAAGATACACTTGTACTAAGACCTACTCCTAGCTGATTGCTGTTGACATGCCCACTCTCTCCTCCTTCATGAAGCGTGAGATAGTTGTTCTGCCGGTCGCATTTAATTGGCCGCGACTTCGGTCTTCACTTTGCTCTTTCTGTTGAGTAGATGCATGCTGACGAAGAAGACTCTGTATTTATATACCGCTGAGACTAATTGAAGTATAAAACAACATCCTAGCGATGAAGATCGTGTGATTTGGAGACCGAGCTCTCGATCTCTTGCAGGTAGAAGTTCGTGAAACAAGTCAGAGAGCAAGAGAGAAGAACAAGTATTCTCCATATATTGCACAGCAAAAGACTCAAGTCACCTTCCTTAAACTGGGGCTTTTTATCTCCTTCGTCGAACACCATATAGTAGATATTTATATCCAAATCCCTTGGAGAGACGACCTAGTATCCCATGCGAGAATGCATAAGTCAGGCTGGTGCCGCAAGGCTTCACATACCTACAAACGTGTGGAAACTAGAACTTCTCTAGGGCATGAAGTCGATAGGTGACGTATTGCTTGACGTTTCCTCATATTATGATTGACTATGTCGTTGATTGACACGTAGATACCACTGGTGTAATAGATAATGGATCTGAGCAACGGATCAAGCAGCGTGTTCAGGATCTGCCACGGAATCGACATGGCCTGTTTTCGGGCTTCATGAAGCTGGGTGGCACAAAATCTGCACTGTATTGCAAGTGTATTACTTGTGGGCCTGTAGTCGACGCTTTTCGAGACAACTATTTGACCCCGTTGCCCAGTTTCAGGATGACCTGCTGAAAAACACATGGGAGAGTATTCATCAAGTCAAGGGCTTGCTTACTTGGATGTGGAAAAGCCAACCATAGGGAGTGATAATGCAGCGCAACTCTTCAGGGTATACAGCGAGCATGCAACGTATGGCAGTTGACTTACTGACGTCGTCGCTAGTGAAACACTCAAGGGTCGCTCAACTATCTTGGACTCACCCAAAGATCGACTTTTTCCATCGATACAATTAACTTCCCATTAACACATGACACCAGACTCAAACCTGTCGACGCCCTTAAGAATATGAATCCTTACGCAATGAGCCATTGACCTGATATGAACGCAATCGGGCACCGGCGAGTCTCGAATTTCTTCAGCTCGCCTTTGAGCGAGAAGCAAAAAGTTTTGGTAGTGGTGTCAGTGAATTGAAATAAGGATTGCCGGGCCTTGTGAACATCAACATAATCTCGGTATATAATTTTTGACGTTTGATGGATGGGAGTATTTATCCTTACACATTTCTTTATGCATCGGCTGGTTGTTGAGCAATTGTATGCAGCAAGGTCGATCAAATAATATTATGCACAGGTCAAGTGCATTGCACAATTCTGCTGTTGTGTTGTTCTGGTCTAGCACGATTCGTGACATTAGCTCTAATAGGACAAGTCGCCGTTAATTGTTACTGGGGTCGACATCTCATTGCATCCTCACGTGTCCATGATTGATACCCTGCCTCGGCAAGACTATCCAGCTTCCTTAACAGGCAGAAACAAATTCCCTCAAAATGACAGATCAATTGTGTTCTATTACTCGACAACTCTTTGTAGGATTAAAATTTCTGCTAAATGTTGGCGCCCAAGAAAGGTAATTACGTCGTCGCGGTCCATCACTCATTAACTCGTCCCTCATTTCCGTCTATCCCCGTAGCTTGCTGTACTTCTTGATAGCTCTTGCAAAGCTCTCGTCAATTCCTTGCACCAGCGCTTTTGCGTTTCCTTGTAGGTTCTTGGGCACCTTTGCGATGATAGCTTCCGAGAAGTCTGCACTCAGAGCGCGTTGGAGGTTCAGGTTGAGGAGAATGACCGGGCTGACGCCTAACCTGTCGAACTTGGGCTTGGTGGCAATGATGGTGTCGATGGTGAGCTCGACATCATTGCTCAACTCAGAAGTGGCCTTGGCGATTTGTAGAGTCTCCTCGACAGATAGGGCATCTGACTTGCGAGCGATGAGAGTGCCCTTGTGGATCTCGGTGAGGAGTAGTGTTGACTTTGTAGTAATGGGGAGTGCGCCAACGAGAGTCTGAGGCCACAGAGCCACGGTCTTGTTCAGAGCAAGCGTGGCATTGGAGACACTTTCTATGGCCGTTGAGATAGTATCTCCAGATGCGAAAGCACAGCCAACGAAGGCGACCAAAGGGAGAAGGCTGAGACGCATATTGTCAGAGAGCTTGATGCAACGAGTAATCGATTGGTCAATTGATGATGCAGGAGCTGCCAAGAAGAAACAGTTCGTGTGTCAGGAACCGCCAGGTCTTATTATACTGTCCTTCCGACACTTCACATGTTAGCTTTCGTTGTGTCTGTTGAAAGGCTGAGGTGGTGGCCTCGTGTAATCCCAACAACCATCCCCGCATCTATCCTCAAAGAGGAATCCAACGCCGTGTGGTCGACGACCAACCTACCTAGACCCATATCCCCATGGGGTAGTCTCCAGGAAAAACATGGGCCTTTTGTCTTAGTGGCTGATCTTAACTTGGCAATCTTTAATCTATTGCGGCGAGGATTGTCACCTACAGTCATACTAGGCAAGGGTTACGGCATAGTAGGCCGCGGCTTTCACGAGGAATCGTCCCATGAAGTTGCATGTGCGTTGGTTAGGGCTTCGACGAATTTCTCGCTTGAGGGATTATGACGATTGACGAGCCGAACTGGGCAAGCAGGCTGGACAGAGGATTCAATCAAGCAAGGGTTCAGAGCTGGGGTCAACTCTTCTTGTGCATGATTGTGAAAGTTGAGGATAAGGGCCGATCGTCTGTCACTGGAGAGGTTGGTGCGGTGCCTTGGAAATATGCATCCTCTTCTCGATGTGCAGAAAGGAAGGGTCTTGTATAATGTTTTGTGTGAAAGGATGATTTTGAGCTGTGCAGCTGGCATATGCCATGTGATATCTGCCCTCTCACCTCGCACCATACCTTTCGAGTGTACTGTAATGCCATGGGGCACTTCCCTTTTACTGGAATAATCTCTTGTTTCTCGCTTCTTTCCAGACCCGCCTGTTCCGGCTACCACCTATAGGTTCTGGAGAACCCAGGCATCAGCGGTATATCACTAAAACTAGAGTGGATCGATTGACCTGCATCCTAGTGGAGAATTACTTTGTTCAATCTTCAGAAATTGTGTTCTTCCAGAGAAAGAGATTGGATCGATGGGACTTGAGAAAGAATTACAAGGGCGATGCAGATGACCTGCCCAATAACTGATCAATAAAAAAGTTAAGCAATGGAAACGTGGCTCCCAATATCTGTGCCTTATTTCCGATTCTATCTGACCAGAACCCACCTCTGAAGAGCCATGCAGCGCCTGGTCCGCTTTCCAAGAAGGGTGCACCGAGGAGCTGGATAAGGAAAGGACAAAGGTGAATAGAGCTTCACCCACAGTCTCCAATTGATCTCATGACCTCCAAACTCCTTACCCAAGTCTTGTTCTCTAGTATTAGCAAATCGTGGCAATAACAGAGATGGAGTCTTGATTCCTGCGAGGTCTAGATCCAAGCTTGGCATCTGTTGTAAGCCACCTTCTTCATCTCAACGGAATCGGGTTCGTCCACGTCATTCCAGACCAACTCAAAGTAGGATAAGGTTAGTAAAAGTTTAACTGATATTCAGCTTCATGCAAGCCTGTTCAGCCCTATGACTAGTCCCTTGTCACCATGCGCGATGCTTTCCAACTGGAAAGCAACAGTCAGGTATCGTTGTGAACTATCGAATTTACACGGCAGCAGCTATCATCAATAGGTAGGCCTCGTAGCGGCAGATTGCAAGTCAATTACGGCGTATCGGTGTAATGTGTACAACCGATTTATCGATTGTTGGTGGTCTCCGTTTTGTTGCGGAGGTTCTCAATGTCGCCACCGTTGAATTGCTTTGTTAACAAAGAGATCGAGCTATGGGGCTGAATTACAGTTTAATACGGCGCACTACTCCAGGCACAAGGTGAGAAGGTGTCCCACGGTATATTCCGTTCCCCACTCTCGTTCTGAAAATGCGTGGCTTTTTGTGAAATCAGGTTGGTAAATAGAACCCGCCTCAATGTCTTCACGTCAATGTTAAGTCATGTTTTTCGCCAGCCGGCACCTATTAGCACCTTATTCCACACACCACTGCAAAATGGCGAGACTACTATTTGACGCCTTTTCTCATATCCGGTATTATTGTGACTGTGAGCTTGCCCTTTCAGGTAGTAGCAAGCGAATATCAAGAATGAGTGGCTGTATCTGAGGTCTAGACCTCTAGTCTCTGGGTTATTATGCAAGGATTGTCGTTTTGACAAGACCCTATGTATCTTCCCTATATAAGGTCTTCCAGGCCGACGATGTTTGAAACCAAGATGTCTTGGGCAACACCTATTTAGCCATCCTAATTACCTTACACTACTTTTATTACAAAATGAAGCTTAGCCTGACAATTATAGGCCTTATCGGTCTTGCAACTGCCTCTCCTTTCACGGAGCACGACTCTCTCAATGGTCTCATGGGTCAGTACAAGCATTTACTCCGTGTAAGCACACAGTTGACATCTGAGTCTAGCACGAGGTGGTAAGTGCAACTGGAATAATAAGCACTGCTGCGTCGTCCCAGACAAATACAGGTGTACACCATTTGTGCCCAGCCCCAGCAATCACCATGGTCGTACCATATATGTCAAGCCGAATAGAAAATATAAGATCCAGGACGCGATCAAGGATGCTTTTCCTGGAGACCGTATCGTCGTTGAAGCTGGTACTTACAATGAGCAGCTGGTCATCGACAAGGATTATATTCATCTCGAGGGCCACGGTGCCATTCTTGCGCCCACGACATACAAGAAAAACAGCTGCACAGGTCTGACCCAGGATCTCCAGAAGAAAGACCTCGAAGCGGGTATTTGTATCACTGGACATGATGTCGAGACCACTAAATACGTGACCGAGCATAAGAGGGTCAAATCAGTTGGAAGATTCGTCAAAGGAGTCTCTGTTAGCGGTTTCACTGTGAAAGGCTCCACCGGCATCAACATCGCCATCATCGGTGCCAAAGACACCCACATCACCGAAAACACTCTTATTGATGCTCCAGCCTATGGAGCTCTTACCGTTGGCTCTATCAACACCATTTTCTATAGGAACATAGTCACCACCACCAAAGGAGGGTTCATCGGTATCTGCCAGGATAACAAGTCCGATGTGTTTACTATCAAGAACGATGTCTCTGCACACGCCGTCGGCATCTGCGTTCAGACTAACAGGGCTGTGATAGAGCGCAACACGCTCAAAAACAACTGTATCGGCATCTTTGTTGACCCTGGTGTGAGAGATGCCAAGATCCTTAACAACTATGTCGGTCCATCAGCACCTGCGTGTGGAACCACTGGAGCTGGCATTGTCATTGGTAGCGGTATTGGAACCTTTGTTCGCGGCAACACCATCGAAGGCCAACGTGCGTCCGACAAGTCAGGGGCGGGCATTAGAATCTACGATGATAAGTGTGTGGCCACTCCAGAACTACCTATCTCACTGGCTTGCCTCAGCCTTGCACATCCAGTGAAGGCCAGTGATAACATTGTCACACAAAACAAGCTGGGTAACAATGACAACGACATTGTTAATCTGAGCAAGGGCAACGGAAACGTTATCAAATGCAACACTTGCAGCAACGAAGCGAACGTCAAGGCTGGCCAGTGCAAGAAGCCCTAGAGTGCGACAGACTTGCCTGCTTGATAATGGGATATCACGACGTTTGGCAGAAGCGTGCAAGGGAAGGGGACCGATCTGGATTACCGTATTATCAATCTGTTAGGTTCTATGATGAAGTTGAAAACAAATTAGTATCGTGCTGAGTTATATGTGTATCCACGCCATTGAGAGATACAAGTACTAAGTGTTTGTGATTCATTCCCCAAGATCAGCCTTTATTTGGATTTAGATGGTCCTTAGCTCAACGTTATTCTTTATTTGGCTTCGACGGTTTAGGTTCAGATTCATCCGCAATATCATGCGCCGTTCAGTGAGTGAGGCCCAGTCGTCTTTGCCTATATCTGGAGTCGTGAGGCAGAGTTGGAATTTGTGTTGTTGAATTGTCAAAAAGGATTTCATGAATTTCGACACATCAATTATTACATCATACTATCACTCAGGCTCGAATTGGTTTAGCCGCGATTTGTTACACGATCCTTTTTGTGGTGCCGTGATGGGGCTTTTGTCGTATGCCCAGGCTTGGCGTATTGGTTCTTGAATTTTTAGCGAGAACTTGATGCGAAAAATGGTTTAAAGTAATGTTCTTGCGTAACACGCCAAGTCATTCAAATCGCCGATTTACAGCTGTTGCAATCGTCATTGTGTCGATGTTGTTGATCTGGCGACACTTGCCAATGTCGCATCAGAGCGCGATTGACACATCTGACACCTCACCAGCCACAAACACTGGCCACACTCCATCTTTTTATCCTGGTCCAACGGTGAACCTCAAGGTTATTAAGAGGTCTAAAGTTTATCTACATTATTTATGGATATTCTTGGGCTTGTGCTTTAGTGCCTGGGGTGCGTGCAATGGCATGGGATTAGACGTTTGTGCGGGTCACAAGATTGTATCAAATCCTTCTACTCTGTACTCCATGGGTAATCTGACATCAGTGCCTCGCCATTCACAGAAGCGAATGCAACGGCCCCTTTTGCTGTGCTGTACACAATGAGCTAACCACTGAATCATGAGTGCTGTGGCAGCAGGTTTCAGACGGCTAGGCCACGCGTCGATCCGTTTAATTCCCGTCTTGTTGAGCAGCCACAGGCGTGCACAGGACACACAGCCAAGCCGCTACCTTGCAGAGCTGCCAGGGATGTGATTGGGCTGTCCGGCACGAAGCTGCCGGCCCGCAAGGCTTCTCGGCATCAGACTGCCGTCCAAGACGTGACTTTTCCTGGAAAAAAGAAATTGACTGATGGAATGACGTCGGAATGTGTGGCTTTACGTAGCGAAATCCGCGGTTGCTGCAACAAACACTCCTGTTTAAGCATAATCTTATTGTTGCTGGCAGTTGCCGTGTTGAATGACGATAGTGACGTCAATTGCATGAATCGCGATGTGTTGCTGTCGCACAGATTTATAGAAGGGCGAGCTCCCAGTCTCAATTGTTTGTACTGCTCAGCACAAGAACCATCAAAGCTTCTCCATTGCCCAAAAACTTTGGGTGTAGAACCACTCAATTCGTGGTCGGCCTTTAATTCAGCCTTCAATACTATCACCACCACCACACTACATTGACAACATCGCCGCCAATATGGGTCTCTTCCGCAAAGAAAAGACTCCCCATGGGGCTTCACCCGCCACTACAAAGACCCGACACCAGAAGCCTGTCCACGACCCTCTCACCATGTCGCGTCGCCCTTCTTTTGGTCAGTGGATTAAGGCTACATGGCTCGACATTCTCACCATGGCCTGTATGGGTGCCATCGGTCTAGGTGTAAGTAATAACCCATCCAAGCGTCGCTGTTGCAATCTAACAACTCTCTAGGTCTACTGGGCTAAGCCTGCACCTGCACGATCGTTCCCTGTCACTTTCAGCGATGGCGAGATTGTCTGGCCCGAGTACGGATACCCTCTTCGTGGAGAGATCGTTCCCATCTGGGCTGCCGCTATGTTGGCCGCTCTGGTCCCTATCTTCATCTTCCTCGTCATGCAGATCCGAGTTCGCAGCTTCTGGGATTTCAACAACGCTACCATTGGTCTTCTCTACGCCCTCATCACCGCCGCTGTCTTCCAGGTCTTCGTCAAGTGGCTCATCGGCGGTTTCCGCCCTCACTTCCTCGCGGTCTGTAAGCCCGACATGGAGCGCGCGCGCACTATGGGAGGATACAACAACAAGGGTTACCTCCAGCTCTACTACACTCCCGACATTTGCACTGGCGACAAGGCTGAGATCAACGATGCCCTCGAGTCAATGCCCAGTGGACACACCACTGCCGCTTTCGCTGGTTTTGTCTACCTCTACCTGTACCTCAACGCCAAGCTCAAGGTCTTTTCCAACTACCACCCCTCCATGTGGAAGCTCATTGCAACCTACGCCCCGATCCTCGGAGCGGTTCTGATCGGTGGCGCTCTCACTATTGACAAGTACCACCACTTCCATGATACTCTCGCCGGTGCCATCATTGGTACCGTCTTTGCCTTCTCTGCCTACCGAATGACCTACGCCTCCGTCTGGGATTGGCGCTACAACCACATTCCCCTCAACCGCGGCGCCCCCTTCAACTACTCCATGGGTCAGGCTGAGCTTACTGATGCTGTCTTCACTCGCAAGGTTGGCTGGGGATCTCACGGTGGTAGCTCTTACGGCCACCACGGTCACGGAATGAAGAGCGATGGATCTGAGCACATGCACGGAACCGGTTACAACAATGGTTCCATTCCTCGACGACCCGTTGGAGAGGGCGTTCGAGGTGAGCAGATGGTTTAATGTGGTAATAACTGGTGTGATGTGTTGTAAGGCAACTTACTACACTGAGAGGTGGAGATAGTTGTGTTCTTTTAAATATGCTCTACTACGATTGCATGAACTTAATACTTTTACGGCTGAATAAAATACCTTCGAAATCATCTTTTCACGATATCCCAAGATGCATGTGATACCCTACCTTGCTTATGGCTCACCCATGGGTCGCCACACTTAGGCACCGAATTAAAAATCAGAAAAAATGTACCTTTACTAGAAGAAAGCTTTGTATAGTGTGGAACCATTCTCATAACTCTCCAATCTCACTGTGACTTATTCAAGAATTATGCTACATGAACATTTTTACCTTGACCCGGTAGTCGTGATTTTAGCAGCGAAAGCCTTCGTGAGCGAACCATTTGGATTATGTTTCTGGCAGTTCTCATACAACAACTATTTTTGAGGCAACTAATATCAATTCCAGCTCAATCTTGAGTCTTGGCTTAGGCTTGGGTTGATTTATGGCAGCAACGACTCGGGAAAGTGGCTGGGTAAGGAACCAACATCCGTGGACATTCACATTGCATCTTGGTACATTCAGCAACTCTCGCAGCCAGTATAAGCATATTATTGCCTTTCATTTCCTCATTTCTTTCCAGCTAGGCTGTCAGTCTTTTCCTTCTTCTTTGCCACTTGCTCGGCTTCGTCCCGTGCAATCTCCATGTCGACCTGAGCTCCTCGGGAGGGTTGATTACCGTGCATGGTGGCCTGGTACTAGTAAGCTTCCGTTCTGAGATATATAGTGACCTAGTACTGGTATATACTTACTGCGTAGCCAGGTTCATGCTTCATCTTATCATCGACTTGTGCTTGTGTCTGTAATTGACGCTGAGTAAATGATCTCGAAGCGAAGAGGACATGCTTACGTCTCGTGCCTGGAGCTTATTCATGGCGCTCTCTTTGTTAACTGCCCTGGGTTAGCGCTCTGATATGCCATTTGAGTGTTGGCACATGCGGTATCCGTCTATGTTGACGTCTGGGTGCGACCGGCGCTCCTCATTCATAGCCTCCTGGCTGTAATGGCGCTGATCTCCATCCTCGTAGATGGAAGGGTTCCCCACATTCGAGCGATCCGACATGGTGATAGTGCGATGTAGTTCGAGTGTATTGGTAGTTTATGTCATTCATTTGGGGATGTTGGAACAAACAACTGCCTCCATTATTTATAGGATATCTTCTTAGCATCATCATGTCAGCGTCATCAATATGGATTTACAAATCAACTGACACGGGCTGCATCAGCGTTTACGAAACACGTCATTGACCTACCATCATGTGTAAATGTCACATGGTACATGGCAAAGCTAACAAATGTATGTTGATCAGATATTGTGACGGCTATGCATATGGCCAGTGCAATCACACGAGTCTGATCTCAAGTTTGACAGGATAGCCAAAGCTTGACATTTAGCCTTTCCGGACATAATATTTACATAAAATGAAAGTGACGACCAAAAATGTTGCCAAGTTCCAGATCGAGGATTAGCATTGACATTTTACCTGGGATTGTATTTGATGTAGGGTATTCGTACGAGTGGCTTCACGGCCAGAAAGATAAGATAAAGACCTCACAGATAAGATAGCATCGCCGATGTCGGGAAGCCACGAATGGCAGAAATTTCGCCCAACGCGTCTTACGTTAATTTACGCGTAAATAGCCAGCGTGAATCGATAAGCCCCCGAATCATTGCCCTTGCTTGTCATTCGATCTTCTTGAGCACCATGTCAGTTGATGCGAGTTTGCAAGATGCTTTACCCTTGGAACTCATGGAGCTCCAGCTTGGCCAGATCGATCTTTTGATGGCTATGTACGCCTCTGACGATGCGATATCTATGGACTCTGGGTCTTCTGATATGTTAGACACGCTCAAGAATTGGTGTGAAGATGGTGGAAATCGTGTGCCGAAGCTCCTTCAATCAGTCATAAATCTCCAGCTTCGGTTAGATGTTGGTGACGAGGAGGAGTCGGTGACCCAAATTCTACAGCTCACTCTGACTGTGCCTTTAGTTTCGCAGCGAAACGAAACGCTGACCGAACCACCGCCAATTAGAACTAGGATACAGCAGCCAGACTGGATGAGTAAAGGGGATGTCGTTAAGTTGAATGCAGACATCCCAGATGAAGATATCCTATCAGTCATTGAACACATCAAAGAAGCAGCGTCGAAGCACCTGTCAAGTCTGAAACAAGCAGAAGAAGCCAACGCCCCAAGCAAAGATACATCTATAGTCCGTGTCTGGTTCTACTTCCCCTCCATTAGCACAAGAGCAAAACGCGACGACTTTATCAACTACGCTCCAACCTATGGTCTTACCGGGTTTCTCCTCGCTGGAAAACCAGGCATTCTTTGTTTAGAGGGAGGATCGATAGCGATTGATGACTTTATGAAATTCATCAAGACGGAAAGCTGGGGTGATATCCCTGCGCATCATAAAAAGGTTGGTTTGGCGGCTGTATAGGTATCCAGGAGATTGACTTTGAGAACAGGTCAGCGAGCGGTATCGCGAAGAAGCTCCGGACTTGCAGCGTGCTTTTACAGACATGCAGGAGATTACAGACATGATCGAAAAGAGAGGCGCCAGGGGTAATAGAGGCGATATGAAGGCTTTGGAAGCATGGCTGGTTGAGTATGGCCTTGGCGAAGCTTTTGGCAAGATTTTGATGTAAAGGCAAACGCCCAAATCAGCGACGGGACCCAAAGATTTCTGCGATTAGCAGGTAATCACGCCGGTCATACCTCTGTCCTGTTGTGGCATCAAAATCCCCATTAGTCATAGCCGTCCCATGCAACGTGATCAGGATGTTACGATGTAAGTCAAGATTTGCTATGCTTTGGAGAAAAAGGAACGCTCTAATTCTAATGATGGCCGGCTCAGACATAGGAAAATATGCAAAATGTAGATGTCAACCAACCCATACGCCTGTTCCCTTGATTAAACACTCTCGGCATAGTCAACCTCCTTGGCTGGCTTCTGCTTCTTGGTGAACAGCTTCTGTCCGACCTTGTCCGTCATCTCGTCTGCCTTGTCTCCCACAAACGTCTTGAGGCTACCATACACACCCGAGGTAAGCCACAGGATGGAGTTGACAAGATCAATCCACACAGCAGTCTTCATGGCACCAGTGCTAGCACCCTTGTACTTGTCGTCGCTGCTGCGGCCGAGGAAAATACCGGCAAAGATTCCGAATACGACGAGCCATGTGATGAAGAGGATGAGGTCCCAGGCGAAGGCTCGGTAGGTCTTGAGGAGCTTAAGCTTGCTGCCGACCAGGGGAAGAGCACCGAGGGGTGTGATAGCGACGAAGATCAAAGATGTGGCTGCTGAGAGACCAGCGACAGTAAGGGCGAAGTACCACTCGGGTGAGAAGCCATAGTCGCCGTCACTGGCCTTGTCAACGCGATGACCGTAGAAGCCGCATGCGATGATAGCGAAGATGAATTGTAGACCACGACAGACCAGGCGTGGGACTACTTCAAAAGTCTTGAGCCACGTCTTGCCCATGGTCTTGCCTGTTTCGGCGCCCTCGTTGAAGGCATAGTGACCAGCTTGTCGACCCACTTCCTTCTTATCAGTGGCGCGAAACTGAGAGGCATGGCCTGCGAAGGTATTTGCAGTTTGACCGAGCTCAATGACGGTTTGGCCGGCTTTGATTGCGTTGTTGAGTCTGCTCATTTTGAAGGATGGAGTTGTATTATTGGTTTTGAACGAGTAGCTTGGAAGCAATGTGTGTGTATGCGCCTATGATATGCAGAAGAAGTAGTACGAGAGATGTTGAAAGAATGAGGATTAACTGCCCAGCAGTGAAAAAAGACTGAAAGGAAATGTTGACGATGAAGCGATAGTTTGATGGATAAGAGAATGAACAGAAGCCAACGTAGGTCAATCCATCACGCCTTTATAAAAGTCAAGACTGACCAACACTGCCAAATAAACGCTGTCGCGCTTCCGCGCAATATAAACGGCACAGCCAATCAAGGGCAAACTCGACAATGAAACAAGAGGTCTGTAGGCCCCTGACAAAGCGACCCAGCGTTTGGGAAACAGTCAATCGAGCCCCAATCGTTTGTTTGTTGGCGCTGTTGTCAGGCGCTTAGCGAAACTGAGTCTTTGTTACGCGCCGCCAACGAGAGCCAATCGGGGCCTGTGCACTGAAACACAAAGAACCGAGAACAGAACAATTGGAAAAAACGGTACTGAGTGAAGCGAACATTGACGCGCGTGAAGAATATTGCCAAAAATAAATTTATTTGTTTTTTTCTCGCGCGCTTGTTCAGCAACGGACCTTGAAAGAGGCCATTTGGTCCATCCAGTCGTGGGTTAATTCTCTGACAGGGACTGGCCAATGTTTGCTTTGCTGGTTTCACGCCGTTTTCTTCCACTGTTTCTCTACCAAGGGGGGTTCAATCAGGCAATCTCATGCATTTTGCTTCCAAGATCAACCACAGTAAGATGGGCATTGTACAACCATCCGTAGTCAGCCAGGTCACTCGGCAAATCCGTCAAAGCAGCTAAGCAACACAAGCTTACTCTGTCCAAATTCGCCAATCAAAAACATCAGCATTACCCCTCACATCGTACGCTGCCCTATCACTTGGAGCACATACGAATGACAAATATCACTTTATCTTTAATGACTGCATATAAAAGGACATCGGCACGCTAATCTTCAACTCTCGATATAGTCAAGATCTCTTACACAAAACCATCCGACTGACTCGCGCATCATGAGCAGCCCAACCGTTGTTATTGTCCCTGGCTCTTTTGCACCACCAAAGCATTATCGCCTGTTTACAGAAAGTCTAGAGCGACATGATATCGACTCGCGCGTTATTGAGACCCCTTCAGTGGGCAGACGGGACCCTCTCCCACCTCAGACAATGAGTGATGATGCTGCTGCAGTCGAAAAGGTTGTTACAGAGCTCCTGGATGAGGGGAAGGAAGTCGTGCTCATGACCCATTCCTATGGAGGTATTCCTGGCACCCAAAGTCTAGGCAAGCTCTCTCGAAAAGCCCGCAAGGCTCAGGAGAAAGAAGGTGGGATTGATATAATTATATATCTCGCGTCTGTGGTATTGCAACCTGGCGTATGCAATATGGATGCATTCGGCGCTGCTATGCCTGACTTTGTAACGATTGACGTAAAGCCCCACACTATTTACCTTCAAAACGCAGGACTGACATAGCTTCTTTCAGGATGACTACATGAGTCTCAAACCGGAGGGCCATGCGACTGCCACTTTCTCAGATATGCCTTACGAGGAGGCACTGGATTTGGCCAAACAGATGCCAGAGCATTCTACACCAAGCTTCCGGGAGCCCTTGACCTATCCTGGATATAATGATGTGGATGTTCATTACATTGTGTGTGAGCAGGATAAGATCATTCCCCCCATGTTCCAGCGCGGCATGATCGAAGCTGTCAAAATGTCGACCGGAAGGGATGTCACAGAGCATAGCCTGGACGCCGGACATGTGCCTGTTATTAGTCAACCTGACAGTGTTTCAAAGATTGTGAAGAAGATAATTGGGAGTGAATAGCGATGGCTTTCATGGTCAGATTATCATAAGATCAAAGAAACGTAGTGATTCAGAAGCCCTAGTCTATATATGTCATTGCATTGTGTCAAAACATTGACTATTATCAACAAGTGAGCTGAGACTCATACTTTGCGTTCACATGAGATGTACGCTACGAGATGGACCCTACCTATTGATGGACAAGAGATAGAATACAAACATATCTTACACATATATTCAGGCAGGTGAGCCGAGCATGAAGAGACCTGGGCCCTTGCGGGTCAATTACGATGAATCAAAAAGGCAAACAATACAGAGAATAAACAGAGCGCAAGCATATATAGCCCCAGCCATTCCTTACAAGGTATATCTGAAATCGGGACGCACATCACCGCTGATCCACTTCTGCTCATCCGTCATAGCAGCATACTTCGCATCAAGAGATCCCCTTTCACGGCGGCGATTCTCGATGCGAAGCGCGAAGTGCATGAAGATAGAACCTCCGAGAAGGAAGACAATCTGATAGGCCAGCACCATGCCGTGGCCGGTGAAGTAGCGAGGCTTCTGGGTTTCACGGTAGATATTGGATGAGACCACACCGTTCATGTTGCCCCAACCAACTACCATTCCAAGAACAATGGCACGCTTCAATGATCCCTCGATATTGTTATTGACCCAAGATACAGTATTGGAGACGGTGGGGTAGATTCCTATCATGATTAGCTGATAAATGAACAGAAAAGACACAATTGAACTCACCCATCGCGCCGAGGAACACAGCGCCGTATTGAACATTGGGTTTCGGCGAAGCTAGAAGCATGATGAAGCCAATGATACCAACAAGCACAGTGACAATGTTGCAGTACCCTCGCCATTTCGTGCGATCGGCTACAAACCCAACAACGACGGTGGCCAATGCAGCACAGGCATATGGAGGAACCGAAAGCAGCTGCGCTTTTGTACCGACGTGGCCCATACCACGCAGAATGGTCGGTAAAAAGAGCGAGAAAGCGTAGAGGGGCATGAGGCAGCCCATATAAATCACGGCATATCCGTAGGTCTTCCAATCCTTCAGCGCGGCCCAGATATGGCGTTTGTCGAAGTCTTCGGCGGTTCTTCCCTGACGGTCCATGATGAGACGGCGCTGGACACGAATGCGCTCTTCTTCAGTGAGGAAACGTGCAGTGTCGGGCCAATCAAAGACCATCCACCAGCAAAAGGCACCGACAACGACGGTAGCGATACCTTCGAGGATGAAGATCCACGCCCAACCAGGTCTTCCTCCGATCTCATCCATCTGAGCGATAGCAGCAGCGAGCAGACCACCGAAAGAACCTGCCAAAGCAGCAGCGGAAAAGAAGATGGCAGCGCGGGCACCGATCTCTGAGCTCTTGTACCAACATCCGAGGTAGTAGTTCACACCAGGATAAAGGCCGGCTTCTGCGACACCAAGGAAGAACCGTGCGGCTAAAAGACCTGAGAAGTTGTGACACAATCCCATGAGCGTCATAACGGCTCCCCAGGCGATGATAATGCCGGTGAAAAAGATGCGGGGTGTGAGACGCTTCAAAAGACCGTTGGTGATAGGCTCAAAAAAGGCGTAACTGACAAAGAAGATGGTAAGGGCGATGTTGTAATCGCCAGGTTCCATGTCCAAGTCGTCCTCCATGCCTGCGAGACGGGCATTGCCAATATTGGTTCGGTCGAGGAAAGATAAAAGGTAGAGGAGAGAGAGCCAGGGAATGAGCCAGAGGTCGACTTTCCACATCAACTTCCTGTCCTAATGGGTGTGAGCTGGAAATGTTGCTAGAGGTGAAATTGGTCAACTCACGATCTCACGACGTTCTTCGTCGCTTTTGCCTGCGTCGGGGTCAGGTAGGGAAGCCAAGAGTGCACTTCGCTCTGCATCTACGGTGGTATTGGCTGCGATCTTCTCTGAGGGCACATTCTCGAGATCAACAGCCATGGGCTTCTCCCGCTCGTTGGGCGGAGTGATGCTGCTGTCGGTCGCCATGGCGCAAAAATATGAGTCTCACACGACTAAACACAGGGTGTTGCGACAGGCAGTTACAGTATCGCTCAAAATCTCTGCAGTGAGAACAGAGGTTCCTTTTCCCAGCAGACCTACAAGGCCAGGTCCAGGGGGACGTTTTGACTTTTGTCTCTTTCCCTCGACCTGGAGGTTGGTTCCCGCCATGTACGTCAACGCCCGCAAGCCCCGACACCTTCAATCCCCTGACGATGGTTGCCATTGACCCTCCTCTAATCAATGAAATGCGGGGGATGCGGAGGATAGTCAGCGGCCAGAGACGATCTGCAACTAATCTAGGCGTTTCCGGGAAGGTCAAAACATGGCCGTGGAGATTGGGGGATAAGCTTTATTGCCCAGCCTTGGCTTTAATTGGACGGGTAGAGCCTGTAAAATGCAAATGCCGATCTAAAGTTGTGCTACAAACAGGGAAACGAAGCCCCGAGTCAGCACACGAATGGAGGAATCATTCCGCCGAGTGCAACCCTTTGATGGCTCTCGTACCAGCCTGGCTGTCTGTCGTTTTCCTCGATCTGGCATTGGAAAAGGTGATCATCAGTGCTCGGCCCCAAGCCACGGCTTTCAAGCTACCACTACCTGGCCGCATTGTTGTTGATCACGAGAACAAGATTTAAAAAAGTCCAATGAGAACCCTTTCCAGTACCGTACCATCGGAAAGGGTTATCGAGGAGGGAGTGGTTCCCCTCAGATGTGCCCTGTGTGACAGAATGTCCAGGCGTCAGCGTTTCTCGCCTCCACATGGACATGAAGCATCATCGACGGACTTGGCCTGCCATCGGTCTTTAGAAGTGCGTTGCTAGCGCTGATCTCATTGATAGCTTCGGGAGTCACTACTTAAAAGAGTAGCGTAATTGAGCAGATGACCAGTGATTACAATTGCTTTGGTTGACAATCAATGTAACGCTCATTCTTTACTGTTTTGGGGGAGCCATTAGGTCATCAGCCTTTAACCTTTGAGTGACAAGGTTCATGGCTGATAAGCTTAAATTTCAACGCCGACCACGTACCTGATGCGTCTTTTTGTTGAGCTTGAGCCGTCCACGCCCTTGGAAAAATCCACGTGATAAAGGCTCGGATGCGAGGGTTGCTTGATCCTTGATGCAAAATTTGTGAGCTGTCATGTCTTGCTGGATAACATTAAAGCCGTGTGTAGGTGCCGCAACCCAGCGTCCCTTCGTAGGGTTACATGGCCCAACTAATCGGTCCAAGCGTCGCATTATCTGCTGCACATCCGTTGGACAAAGTTGGGTTTCTGTCATTAATGATAACTGCTTTGAACCACAAGAGAACGGATGTGGCCAAAATGCCCGACACCCATTTTAGGCTCCTGCCATGGCTGATTGGAAGCAGATGTATGGCATTCGGACGTTTTTAACCCGAAGCCAACGTTTTATAAGCATTTCGAAATATGTATAACGTGGAATGCCAAGAAGCTAACAGTCGTGATCTTTCCGTGACATCCGGTGAAGTTTCCAGTCAATCGTTGGCCCATGGATAACCTCCCTTGCTACTTAGCTCGCACTGAACATTGCTGGATATTTCCCAACATCATTATTATTATTGGCCTTGACCTCATTGTATATCTCACTGGGATAGAGCGATATCACAAGGAAAAATAGTACAGCAAGTTCGCCACGTTAGGGTACCATTGCTCAACATCCAGAGCTTTATCTTCGAGATCCCTCCTAGTCATTGGTTGTGTTGGAGGAGCTGGACTCACCCTTTCTTTTTCCATGACACCGTTACTCTTAGTAGGCCATAGAAATGTCAGCGCCGAGGTTGCCGTGCAGTAGAATCATACTCTTCAGATGCCAAGCTACATAAGGTGACACAAGAGGTCGGCATTTGTTCATGGTTCTAATTACCGAAATTGATCGACTAATAATTTCGATACCTAATTTAGTAATAAAAAGGGATAAGAGTGAATATTTATCAAAAGAAACTGTCAAGTCGATCGGAGATGTATCAGAGCTCATAGCGCTACCATCTTTTGCTTTATTTGATTTGTGATATATGTTACCGCAACGCAGCGCTATAGGGAGTGGACAAGGTGTTTTTTTTCTCGGAGGCCGAGGCAGATCTCGTGTAATACAAGGCCGATATATCCACTGTGGTAAATATCAAATCACCAATAATGTCGCATAAGACCTGTCTATTGATGTGGCTATTGTCCCATCTACCGTCTACTCCGTTCTGGCAAAGAAGCCCTGGGACCACGCCCATAAGGTGGCCACTATAATGCTAAATAACGCTGTCATCATCGTCTTCATGAAGTCATAATATGTGTAAATGAAAGACTTGAAGTAAAACCACATCCACGACTCAACAAACCCAGCTCATGCGAAAACTCCTAGTATGTCTGGTATCATGTCTTGAGAATATTTGCGGCAACGACGATGCCACGAGCAGTCTTCTTAACCCACTCTTGAGCTACAGAGAAATCGCCATCCTTGGCATACTGAACACCCTCGGTGATACCAGGGAAGGTAACAGCAGCGTAGCCGGTATCCAGACCAGGAGCGTTGACGACATGCTTGTAAAATTCACGGTCAGGAAGACCGCCCTGGGAAGTGAAACCGCGCTGGAAGTCGCGGTACTTGTGGTTGACGACCTTCTTGAGAACTTCGTCGTCGCGCTCTCTAGCCAATTCCTCAAGAGCTTTGACTTCGTCAGCGGCCTTCTTGAAGGTGTCAATGGCTTCATCGAGTTCATCAAGATCGAGATCAGCATCATGACCTTCGGCGTATTCAACAAGATCCTCGTAGTATGCGCGAAGCTCCTTGGCGTAGTTTTGAGTGTCGAAGGGAAGGATGTCGTCAGTAGCGAGATGGTAAGCCAGAAGAGAAAGGTACTGTCCCTGGGAGACGTGGTTATGGAAACCGGGGTCTCCAAAAGTCGACATCCAATGGTAAGTATCATAGTTGGAGTGATAATGCCAGATAGGATCGTTGGCTCCTCCACCGCTGCCCGTGTCAAGAGAGCTGATACCGCGTTGGAAAAAGGCAGTGTAATCAGAGCCGGAACCCAGGATCTCAATATCACCTCCAGAAGCATCATACCAAGCGTCGTAGAGAGACTTGTTGAAACCGCCAAAGTTGGGGTGAACGACTTTCTTTAGGGTTTCGGTGGCAAATGTGTGAAGCTCTGGGGATGCACCAAGATTAGGTCTGGGGCCGCTCACAGCTACATCGATATTGAGGTAAGAGACCGCTGTATCGGTAAGCCAGTTGATATGCTCCTCGACCCATTCGGTTGATCCAATGATGCCCCATTCTTCGGCGTCCCAGGATGCGAGGACGATATTTCGCTTAGGCTTCCAGCCTGAGTCAGTAAGCTTTTTGAAGGCGCGAGAAAGCTCAATGAGGATGGCGGATCCAGAGTTGGGATCTCCATTACCGCCCTGAGACCGTTCTATTAGTACTGAGAGGTCAACTTTGTATTGGGGCTACTCACGACCATCCATGTGTCTCTGTGATTGCCAATGATGACGGTTTCATCAGCATTGGTACCGTTGATGACACCAATAACGTCATGGACTGGCTCAATAGAATCCCGAGAGACAGTGCTGAGGGACAGCTTCACACCAGGTGCAGGACCAGAGCTATAGTCGGCATCAAGTCCACCTGTCCAAGCAGTACGGTTTACCTTCTCCGCCGAAACGCCATGACCATTGAGGGCTTTCAGCAGAGGCTCCGCAGATGAGTATGAGATGGGAAGGGCGGGGATCTTGGCAATAACCTCTGAGATATCAGCGCGAGGCGAGTCCTTCTTGGAAGGGTAGCCAGGCGTCGTAGGATCACCAGTGCGGGTGGAGAGGAATAGAGTAGAACCCTTTTGAACTGAGCTTGGGTTTCTTGCAGGGCCATCTAGGTTCGTGTTAGTATGGTATGTCAGACATCATCCCATATTCAACTTACCAGGATAGGACTCGTAGCCATTAGCAACTGTGATATTTCCATCATCACCTGGGTCGGTGAAGATGATGGCACCAATGGCACCATGATCCTGAGCGTTCTTCACCTTTAGTCCACGGAAAAGACCGCCGTATTTGATAAGAGCAATCTTCCCCTTGATGTCGACACCAAGTTCGACGAGGCGATCAAAATCGTCAATTGAACCACGGCTAGTAGGTCAACATTAGTAAAGGTTATGGACAATCGCTTTCTGGTAACGTACCCGGCATATACATATTCTGCTGAAGCGTTTCCGGTTGGTGAGTAAGCCAACCAGGTCTGCTGAGAAATCTCATCCCAGCCAGTAACATCATCCTCTTCAAGGACCTCCTCCTTGGTGTTAACCTCCTCAGTTGTACCATTAGGGCCGGTAAAGTACAACGAAGAGCTGACAGGGTATCGGAGGAAGATGTGATACTCGGCAAGATGCGAGTCAAACCCATTCTCCGCCCACTGATCAGCGGTCCATTGAGCGGCCTCTTTGCCGTAGCCGGCGAGCTTATTCTGGTGACCGTAGTAGTCAGACCATCGGTCAATAGACGAATTATCGAATGAATTGACTAGTAAGGTTTCTTTTTCTGTCAAAACTGGAGGCCAATTGTCGTTACGCTTGGCCAGTGGTTGACGATGCGTGTGTCGTTTCGACAGCACGAGATCGCGCTGGCAGGCGGAGGCGCCGGCAGCGAAAGCTGCGATTACAGAAAGCTGTCGAAAGTGCATAGTGGGATATCAACGCTAATTGGGTCTCACACTGACCATCTAGAGCTTCTGAGACAGATGAATAGCTCACGAAAAGAGCTGGGGATTGATGAAGATAAATGCAGCTCCCGTTGCAGCCGATACCACGTCAACCCTGCTCTGCCACGCCGCTATGCAATGGTGCCATTGCAAAAGATGCAATTAGATCCTTGGTACTCACAATAAACAGGCTTCTGCATCACAGGCCAAGTAAACTTTTGATTTGTGCAAGCAATGTCATGATCAACCTGGACCCGTTGAGCTTCCTTTCCCAGCCAGTCAGCTTACAATCCTGAGCTCGAGATAGCTAACTTCAATGTCGTCATGGCTTGCTGGGTCAGACCGCTGTAACCGAGTTGGGAAGCTGGCCAATGGTAGCGTTGTCTTGGCCACCTTGGCTATACTGCGGGGGATTGCGAAGAGATATCAGCGCATTATTCACCTGCCTGATATGGTCTGGTAGGTAGAGATGCCTGCTGAACGATTGAATCTGTGTGTAATCAAGCTTAATATTGTACCGATTCTTCCCCGCTTCTTAGGAACTTCGGCCCGCTCGGATAACTTGTGAACGAGTACACAAGCTTACGTGACGGAATCCATGTCTATCCCGTGACAAAAGGTGTAAGATACAAGTATTTCTGGAGGGTTTAGGGATTCATGGCTGTAAATGGGATTGAGTGGAATTGGTCCTTTGCCTGGTTCTTGATGGACCGGAATTGACTAGCTCTGTCACTGGTCTCTACTATTGAAAGTCGTCAAGTATTAAAGCGTTATGAATGATGGAATTGAAAGAATTCTTTTGACACATCAATAATGGCTGTTAGGGAATAACGAGTTCAATAATGAGTATCCCATAGTGTTAATCAAGTATCTCGAGCCTCGAGCCTCGAGCCCGACTACACGCGAGTACCAAAGATATAAAGTTTAGGCGTTAATAAGTCAAAACATATGCCATTAAAATGTCGCCGAGTGGTGGATCATATTTCAATAGAATATTTATAGGTACTGTGAGAATGAGCGAAGGTTACGCGTGGTCCATGGAGGCATACTTGATCACATAACACGCTTGTCAAGATAATGTATGTTGATAGTGAGTTTTCCCTACTTGCTAAATATCCCTGCAATTATCCCAGAGCTGAAAGGCACAATAACAAAACTGTAAAAAAAGAAGAGAGGGAGAAGAGAGGGAGAAGAGAGAGATAAGAGAAAAGAATGCACTACTATTTTTAGACGAAAGTCAGTTGGTCGATTGAATCACTTTTGATTCGTTTGAACAGAAGGTGCATATGTTTTGACCTGTTGGGTCTCCAAGATCTCAGCCAAGACAGATTTTGGCTAACAATAGTTCCCGAACATATCTCTTTCAGGCACAGCAATCTTATCAATAAAAGAGTAATTGAGACCTAATAAGTTTGGCAGG
Source organism: Fusarium heterosporum (assembly GCA_013396295.1). Classification (NCBI taxonomy): domain Eukaryota; kingdom Fungi; phylum Ascomycota; class Sordariomycetes; order Hypocreales; family Nectriaceae; genus Fusarium; species Fusarium heterosporum. Next base: position 246,854 of record JAAGWQ010000079.1, on the reverse strand, counting down.
TAAGGGTCATTTCTATCCATGAATTTTCTAATCAATCGAACGCGCTTGTTTCAATTTGTTTCTGGCGGCTTCATCCACGGGGCCTGTTCAAGAGGCCTAGCAGTTTCAAAAGCGCGCTTCAGTTCATGACCGTCACGATTTGGCCTGGCCAGGATGCTGAGACAAGGCAGACCCAATATCATAGCCGAGCTGAGGCCTCAAGGGAACAAAAAGACTCTTCAATCCTGTTGGTTCTCCATTCGCTTTCAACCACTTTCTTTTCCAAACTTGAAATCTGATAAACTCATTACTTCTCTCCACTACAATGCCCAGGCCCAGAGTCAAGGATATTCCGCTGATAACTCAACTTCGGGTCACACTGGGTTACGGCGTGACTGGCGACAGGAAAAGTATATACTTTAACCAGACTGTTGCCAATTTCCGAAAGGATTACCGGAGTGCAGACGGGATTCCAGGCTTTTATTTCGCAGATTGGCACAATCGCGACCATAGAAGAGAACTTGAACGGATGGCGGACAAATTCTTGGTCACGGACCGCCGAGGACCACAGTTTTGGCCTGATATTGAGGACCCCAGATCCAGATCCTCACTTACCTGGACTACTCATCGCAATCGGTAATCCATCTAGAAATCTTATTGCCTACGAGAAATTGATCAGGGCACGGCTAACCGTAATGTAGAATAAGGAATACAATCGTCAAGTTGTTCTTCCGCCTCAATTACAAACCTCAACGGCAAGGAGGCCGCTCAGCAGACGCTTCATCGCGCCGGTCTCAGACATTGGAGCAAGGGTTGAGTATACCTCATGACTTGAAAAGAATAGTCGACTAATTCGGGACGGCTCTTAGCCCCGCAGAAGTACCCGAAACACGAACCGAAAACACTGATGGGAATGGAATCCGTGACGTTCAAAATGATCAACAGACCGATACAGAAGCACCACCTCCGCGCGCGGCTATTCCCGACCTACATTCGCTTCCATCCAGCCCTTTTCCATCACTAGACCATGTAAGTTTCGTTTACTCGTGGAAGATCTCACAGCCCTCTCTCTTGGACAAACGCTAATTAGAATAGCCCACAAGCTCAGATAGTGACGATATACCCGAAGAACAGCACCAATCCTTGGTATCCGAGCCTACAGGTGTTGGGGAATCAGCAGCTCCAGTTGCGCAAATGACTGAGGGTCGAGACATGCCTTTAACTCCTTCGACACTCGGGGCGATCATAAGCACTCATACGTTGTCCGGTCGTAGGCGAAGGCCTGTCGAGCGACAAGATTTCGTCACGACGCCAGACTTTTGCGCTCTGGACGATGCAAGGTCTCAGCTTAGTCCAGAGCTTGGGACCCCTTCAGAAGACCCTGATGCAATTCAGCCAACATACGGCCCGATAGATACCGAGCTGCCTCGCTCTTCTATCGAAACAGCAATCTCCCCAGAAGAGGCACCCGAAGATAGAAGAGCAATGCCCCCACCTCCTCTGCCTTTCCCACGGCCAACACAAATAGCAGCTACTAGTACGACACGAACAGTCATAAAATACAGTATCCAAAAGTCGCCCAATAATTTCCGAGTTTTGGACCTTCCCCGCGGCGCGTTCGATAGATTATCGATCTCCGATATCCAAGCAATCGAGGGTTTCCAAGACGTTGAATCGGTGCAATTTGTCCTTGACCGCAGGGGTATGAGTTGGGATGATGTGGTACCTATAAACGGCGACCTTGCGTTCCAAGACATGAAAGGCCGATTCAGAGAGAAGATTCGTGACGATCTTGACGAGATTGGGAGTCAGAGAGATGTTGTTTATTATGATATTCTGATCATCCCTATCAAAGGTACTGAGGCTCACCGCCAAGATATTAGAGAGCCGACGGTTACCATGTAGCTATTTCCCTTTATTTTTTATTTAAAGGAAGAGGCTTTGAATTTAGAGCAATTGCAGTATATTTCCGGTAAGGCTTACTTACTTGATACACAATGCTTGAATCTCTCAATCAATTTTAATCATACCTCGTTCTGTGGTAAGTGTTTTCTTACCATACCACATGCACTGGGATACCCGATCGTACTGTTAGCTTCGCCTGTTGACTATTCGAACGATATAGGCATATACATAAGGCTGGTGTAGAGAATAGGTCAAAAATTTGATCATTGTCATTGATTCGGCCTTGGCTCTAATGCTCAAAGCTGAACTTAAGCCCAGGCAAGATGTCGATATCATCAGGACTATCCTTGTCGCCGAGAAGCGTAAGATGAATATGTCGTTCTTGATCGCTGCTACTACTTAGCAAAATCTGGTGTTTCCCCTGCGACAACCCGGAGTGCACAAGGAAAGGCCACTTTCCATCTTCCACAGTCGACCCATGAATACCGTCGTAGACCTTAGAAATAGTGTCCCGTTCCACATCAGGTACTAAGATCGAAATGTTCGAGACGCCAACTGCCCCAGATGGATGTTTTGTATAAGAAGGAGAGGAGCCATCCTCTTCCTTGTACGGCACGCGTAGATGTCTTGCTGTGCGATCGAGACACCAGAAAGGCGCCTTCCCAGGGTGCAAAGCTTCGCCGGAGGTGGTGGAGGCTGAAGCAACAGACCACTTAAGTTCGACACCATCAGGTCTAATACGGCCTCCAGCCACGGGATCTTGATAAACCACTTCACTGCTGGCTTCCTTGACACGTTGTTGGATGATCTCAAAATCCTTTTCTTGCGGAAGAGTGTACGCCCAATCGATCACAGTGTTTTCCTCCAACTTGCCCCATCTATGCGTCTTGCGCTTCTCTGGGTCCAGGCCATCTTGAAATGCGATAAGCTCGATATACGCTCCATCAGAGAATTCGATAAGTTTGTTCAGTGTGCGGCCGTCTGCGTGGGTACCTCCGTCGATAACCGTCAGCACATTTTGCAGGCGCTTGGGAAGGTCTTGGAGGGTTTGGTATGAGACCAAAACAACGATATGGTCTAAAATTGGCCGGAGGTTGTACATGTCAGTCATCTTGGAGACAAGTATTGAATTCTAGGTTGGAGATGTCAAGATGAGGGGAAGGTGGGTGAAACGACTAGGATTTACGTTCTGTCGGAGTTGCATCTATTAGCGAGAGAATTGCGTGATTGGACAGCACAGCACGTCAATAGCGAACGAATTACATCAACCAGAAACAGCGACGATCGGAACCGTAGCCACGCATGTAGTTTCAATTGATGTTACTATTATAGTGTTCAACTAGATCTGTTTCCGCGTTTTCTCCACCTAAAGCCTCAGAGAACCATCATCCACAATTTGCTGCACAAACTCCTGAAAATCTTTAAGCAGCACCTCTGGTTGCTCGAGAGCAGCGAAGTGACCACCGCGTTCATGTGCACGATAAAACACCAGATTACCTGTAGTCTGCACCCAAGCCTTAGGCATAGGAGCAAGTTCATACGGAAACCAGCTGTAGCCCAATGGCTTTGCGATCTTCCAATCTGGATGATCGTGTGCGCCAACGTTCTCGGTAGTAAAGCGTTGGCGATAAGGATAGATAGAGGTTGGGAACGTATCAGTGAGCCAGTACAAGGAGACCGAGGTCAGAATCTCTTCAAAGGAGGGATCCTCTTCGGTCCAGTCGCGAAATTTCTCGCCGATCCAGGCTAGTAAAGCGAGAGGAGAAGTTGATAAGACGAGCCCGATGGTACTTGGCTTGGTGGCATGAGAGAGAGCGTATGCAGAGCCCAAGCGAACGAATTCGTCGGCGCGTTCAATGCCTTTTTTCTCTGCCTCCGTGATATCATCTGATACGTCGGAAGGTTTGGCCATCATACAGAAGTTGAGGTGACCAGCTATATGAGAGAAGATATCATTGTCAGTGTAACATTCTGTGGATAGTGCGGCACCTTTGGGTGGCCCTCAGTCATGATACCCTACCTTTACACTCGTCGTAAGTAGCAGCCAACACGCGCAGAACTCTGCTTCCAATGTCACCTCCCTGGGCAACATAGCCAGTGCCGAATCCGAGGTCGATCATGAGGGTGTTTATGATACGTGCAATATCCCCTACATCAAAGTTCTGGTCTAGCGGTGGTGGGCTCGAGAAAGCATAGCCGGGTAGGGAAGGGACTACAACATGATACGGGAGCGTCTCTGGGGTGTAGCGCTCTTTCAGGATGGACAAGATCTGAAGAAACTCCAAAAAGCTTCCGGGCCAGCCATGGAGCAGGACCACAGGGATGGCGTCTGATTTGGCCGAGAAAAGTCCAGTGAAATGGATCTCAAAGTCACCTTTGCTGTCTTTGACTGGTGCAGTCCAGTGATTGAACGTGTTGATGTGCTTCTCGGCAGCTCGCCTATCGATGGCAGTCAGTCACCGATCTTGGTATTTTCTGCCGTCATAAACATACCAGTCGAAGTCAATCCAAGCGGCCTTGGCGTCGGTAAGCCACTGGTGGTCAATACCGTAATTATGCTCTTTCTGAGTAGACTCATAGGTTGGTGGTGCGATCTTGCCCAGCTTGACAAGCTGCTTGAGCTCGGCGACCCGATCCTCCGCAATGGAGACTTGGAAAGGCTTAGGCTCGATTTGAGCACCAGCAGGGACGCGTCCGTATCCGTCGGCCATTTTGTATATTGGCTACCAGTGAAGCTTGAAAATAGATGGGTACGTAGTGTGCAAGACGAGCGTATCGATTATGGAAGTCGTTTTTGTTGTAGTTGTCTTTGGAAGAGATTTGAGGCTACACCAGTCTTAAATAGTAGCATCTGCATGTCCAATTCCCCTCTATTAGTAATGATATCACCAATGATTGGCGTCACCCGCCCTTTGCTCTACATGGACCCAACGTCATGGATACTGCACTTGGATAGTGAAACCTGCAGCAAGCCAAGGCGCAAGCACGACAAAAGACTTGATGGTAGCATATTGGACATTCATATTACGAAGCAAGGAAGAGGAGTAGTAAGCAGGCAATTGGCATGTACTCCATAGGGCGTATCAACGTTGAGCGAGGAGACTGGGTGCTACCCCGCTTTTGTGCGGCTTCAGCAAGAGCCACAACGCGGCCGCGTTCTAGTAGCCTTGGGCGGCGATCCCCAGCGGCATTCGCTGAGCCAGTGCAACAACGCCAGGTAAGGCCATCTACTTGGCCAGCCTGCGATACTGGGACAGTATGACGGATTGCGCAATCTCGTACGTTACTCCAACTACGTGGAGTCTCCTGTCGTGTAAATCTGGAGAGGTTCTTCTCGCTTGCGGCCGCATTCTTTGGTTTGCAGAGCGCCAGTGTTGCGGTAGGAGAATGTATATTCGCCATTAAGGTCGCTCAGAGACTTCTTAATAGCGACGTCATAGCCACCACCGTCTCTAAAGGCATAGACTCTATCACACGACACATTAGCAATTAAGACGAAAAGAGATACATGGAAAGCAAGGTAACGTCCACCGCGTTGGGGCCAGATTCTGATTGGCTGTGCGTAAGAGCGCCGTTGCCAGTCCAGGGTGCAATGCTATCAGACAGGCCATCAAACCCTGGGTTTAGGAATAACTGGGTTTTGACACATTCCGACGCTGTAGTAGTCGTTGTCAATTCTACCTAACTCTCTATGGTACTTTTGGCAAAAATGGTGACCGTGGTGACATCGACTGAGATAGCGGTGATGTCAGATGTGGCCGTCGACGAAGTATAAGCAAGGCTGGTCACGGCTGTGCTTGTTGGCCTACAAGGGCCAGCTTTGAAAAAAGAATGTTCGCAGAAGAACAGCATCGAAGGCAGATGCGGGTGGGAACTATTTAGCAGATACCTATTTCATAAGTGTGGCCATTCATATCTGTGCTTTCAGCTATGTAGGTGATGGCAGCCGAATAATCCTCTTGGCAGTAACAATTTGCCAATATTCTAAGGAGCTATGGAGAAATAATTTATTGAAGCGGGCGCCACTTGTCAGTTCTTCAATCAGTGCGCAGCAGGAACAACACATGTGAACCATACCATTGGCACCCTGTTTCGCTCAGACTCAGGTACCTGAATCATTGGTTAAAAGGAGGATTTAGGAGAAATGGTATTTCTTGATCATCACCTCAGCATCTTTAATCACACTGAGCTTCGCAATGTCACTGCAATGTCTCTGAAGGCTAGGTCGTATGGATTATCAGAGCTGACTGGAGTTTGACTTAATCCTCTCTACATTTAACAGTTTCAACTGAGCGCCTCCAGTCTACTCTTATCATGTAGACCACTTCAACAGTGGCGATGACAGCAGAGCCACCGATGATACCAGACCATACTCCATTCAGCCCCAGATGCAGCGAGCCCAATTCCAACCAGACGGCAACGGGTACTGCAGCCAGATAGTTTACGCAAAATACAACCCAAGCAGCGACTGATTGTTTCGCTAGGCCACGAAGTACACCATTGCATCCACATACGATAGAGTCCACCACTTGAAACGCTGCCACCGCGAGCAGTGTGTCCGCCACGATCCGTCGAACGGCGTCGTCGCTGGTATAGAAGGGCCCAATGTAATGTCTAAGCGAGAACAAAACCGCACCATCAAAGAGCCCCAGCGCAACAAACAAGATGCCATACAGTATAGTGATGTTCCGGGCAGCAGTCACGTGGCCACCACCTATCAAGTGCCCGATTCTTGTACTGACAGCAACAGACAGGGAAAATGGAATGTGCCACATGACTATTGACGTTGTGGTAAGGATAGTCTGTGCAGCGAGATGTATTGTGCTCAAATACGACGTGCTAACCGTGATGATCTCGAACGCTGCCCACTCTGCCAATGTCACAGCCGAACCAGCAGCAGACAGCCGAACCATGGGCCCCCAGCTATAAAATGCTCGGCGAGTAAATCCAGGCCAGCATTCGTGAGTAGACTTCTTGAAGAAGATACAGATTAGAAGAAGGGTAGGTCGTAGAGTGTTGGCTACAGCTGCACCGAGCGCCGCGCCTTCAAGTCCCATGCCGAGACGGAAGGCAAAGAGCCAGCTGAGGAGGGCGTTGACCGGTGCACATACAATCAACACTACCATGCCTGTGTTGAAGTCGCCCTGTGCCTGAAGGAAGCGTTTGAGAGCTTCGAAAGATGCATACCCAGGAATGCCAATTATGCTGACTCTGAGAAATGAACCAGCTTTTGCAGCTAAGTTGTCTTGCCTGAGTATGAGAACGAGGAATGCAGGTGAGCATATCCATATTGCTCCAACAGGGACGGTAACAATGGCCATGAGGAGGAGCATGCGTTGTACGTGTAAGCCGACACCAGCCTTATTCCCCGCTCCGTAGGCTTGTGCACAAAGTGTGTCCAGAGCTGTTGCCATTCCTTCGTATAGAGCAAGACCAGCAATGCTCATTGTGGTAACGCCGATTGCAGCGGCCGCCAAGTCATCGGGACTGAGATGGCCAGCTGTTGTCGTCGTGATGACACTGAAAGAGTACTGCAGCAGGTAGGTAGCCACGAGGGGCACTGTGTAGCGCCCTATCAGCCAAAGCTCAGTCCACCAGTCGCTCGAAGGACTTTGGCTGCCTGGCTCGCCATTGTCAGCTAACAATGGTGCAGCTTCATGATGACAAGCCTCATCGTCACGGTTATCCATGGCGAAGGGAGATCAACAGGAAAGATGATAACCGAAGCCGTGGGCAATTGATGTTTCGCAACGGCAACTCAAAAAAGAGCTAAGAGATGCTGGGGCAATTGATCATGGGGCAGGGAGCGTAGTGCGGAGAAAGATGATGACTCAAAAGATCACTCGTTGAGTCAGCAGAGAAGGAAAATTTAGAGTGGTTGGCAGCGATGTTGGGTTCACGCAAGCGAAAAAGATAACCTGCATTGGTCCACGGTTGCAGCAACGACGCCGCACCAAGCCAACAATTCACTCACGAGTAACCTATTCCAGAATTTCAGTTGTTTTTCGTTTGTCTGCCCCTGGAAAGAATGAATATTGCTGACTGGTACGATCAGACAAGGACAAGGGCTTTGTAAATGGCCAGGGATGATGTTCCGTGATGATCGACGGTTATTTAATTGTTACGTACCAATTCATGCCCTCCCAAGGCCTACTCCACTGTAAGGCGACACAGATACCGCCCCTGGTCAGTCAGCCCTCCAACTCCAATGCCTCCCAGCGCGTTTTAGAGGGGACAATACCAGTCATATTTGACACATAAAAAGTCATCAAAGAACCATGTTTGCAATTCTGGGCTCAGTTGCAGTAGTTGGTGAGACTATTGGTACCAAGTCTGCGCCAGGATTTGTGTCAGACATCTGTTATCCCGCACGTTGACTCTGTAAGCAGTCTCTCGTCTCTTGTCCCTTGTCTCTTTTCTTTTCTACCAACCTCAACATGTTGGATCAAGTCACCCAGACTTGACATTCTTGTTGGTCGAGTCCTTGCCGCCCTCGACATTCAATGCACACGCTACGCGGTATTTGCTCCGAGCCAAACATTTCCGGCCGCTAAGAATTACTCCGAAAAGCTAGGACGGCCCGTCAAGTTGCCTTTATTCCGCAACACGCCAAGTGGACCGAAATTTCAACGACTGAGAAGCTCTAAATGCTGCAATGCCCCTAAAGACTCCAGTTTTGTCTTACCACAATCATTTGAAATTGGGCCGATTGCTTAATCCCCCTTGTGCAAACCATTAAGCGCTCAGCCCTTGTCCTTTCTTTTTTGCTCTCATCGCGCTGAAGATACGCTAAATTGTCCCGCTAAGATCCTGCAGCCAAATGGGCCTAAGATCCGCCGAGCCGCTGAGAAAACCCCCGCCGCCACGGACTCGGTTAGTGGGTTCAGCTAACAGGGAGACTACTCTAACAAGGGCCTGTGGCGAAACTTCAGGGAACTGTTTCCTCAGCGATGGATGGGTGGCTTTACTGGCTGCATGTTACAAACGAGAGAACAGAGAAGTCATATTTAGTCGGGGAAAGGGTAATCAGCATCGAGGCAAGATATCTAACTGCTCTGCATACGATAAGCCCCCTCGGTAGACCCCATTGAGTCGGCTCGTGAAGCATGCCTGTCATCATACGAGACCTCGAAATCCGTGCTCACCATGACGCCTTCGGTTAGATTCCGCACACTATCACTTCCACTCGCAATTTGAGTCCGTGTTTCGGCAGTGATGTCCTCGCGCCATGTAGGCTGATTGCCGTATTTTGCCCTAGATCCCCTCCGCAAAGCACTGCCCAGCCCACTACCCTGTTTGGACGTTTGTTTGGTCTTTGTGTCCGACAGAGCTGTCAATTCAAGACCTGTTCCATTATCGCTGTCTTTGAGCTCGTAGGGAGCGTTGACAGCAGCAACGGCAGTCGAGCCTAGAAGACTGTCGATAACTCCCTTCAGGCTAGGTATGCATACCGTGAGGACCGAGAGACCAAGAGCAATCTGCCCCCAGATCATGGTTGATACAGCCTCCCAGGTCACATCATCCGAGTTTCGAAACATGTATTGTGCGTGTGTAAGTTCGGGGATCGTGATGATAGGAACGATGAGTCGAGTACCAAAGAGCGCCATGACAATGACCTTCCTCCTGATTGACGTTTGGACTTCCCACATCATGGCCACCGGCAAGATGCAAAGCGCGATATCTGTCAAAATGACCATGATGCCGTTGTATACAAAGATCGGTCCCTGGTTGGGACATTTTTGGAAGTTCCCGGCGAGCCACGGTTGGGGTGACGGACATTGGAAAGCAGTAGTGAATATTCCCGAAATGGCCCAAGTGATGACAAGTCCACCCAGTATCATGTTGGCAACATTCAATCCACCCTGCTTGTCAATTTGTCGAATGAGCAGGCCGAGAGACAGTTTTGTAGTCGCATGAACGAGTATCCCGAGTATACGTGATGCATACATCAACTGTGGACTGTTAGCAGGGTTACTTCCCGACAAGGCAACATATTTACTCACCTTGCTGAAACGCATGAAATCGTCATCTGAAATAGCATCGCGATGTTCACCGAGGCCATTACTGCACGCAGCAATAACGCAGGCTGTTTGGACAAAGTATAACAGAGTTGATACAAGTAAAAGGACATCGAAATCCTTCATGGACGTGATGTTCAGACGAATGATGAGTTTGCCGATGATACCGAAAACGGCGTAGATGAAGAAGATGATCGCCGTAACCACGACAAGGGCAGCATGGTTATCCTCCGTCAAGGGGTAAAACGGCGGAGCCGCCTGCGAAACGGTGGCCATGCCTTTTTCTCAGGTGCGAGTCGTGAACTAGACCACAGTCGTCGTCGAAAGCTATGAGCTTCAAACTCGTGCTGCACCAAGGGACCAACGTGTTGTCTTTAAGGCTGGGAACCAAACAGACGGAGCTCAGGTGACATTCGGATCCAGAGCGGTGGGACGTCGATAAAGTAGAGTTGCATTCGTGGGTACGGAAAAGGCAACGGCATCAATGCTACGGGCCAGGGCTACGAGATGTTTTAATTGACGTTACGGCATGTTTGTCTATACGCCACAAGATGCAGCAGAAATGAAGGAGCTCCATCACTCGCATGATTTTTCAGTTGGGGATCTCTAGTGAGTTTCGCCTTTTCAGCTGTGACGAAACGTTGCGAGACAACAACCAACAACTTCATGTCGGCCCTGTCATATAAAGAAACAAGGATATCTGCTCTATCTCGAACAACACCCCGCCATGTTTCAAACACCTTTCGGCATCACTCACTCTGATGTCCTGTCTTGGTGTGGGGACAAGGTACAATCTGCAGCGGCCTATGATGTACCGTCAACAAAGGTTGATCTATTGCATTGCCATGGATCATCGGGTGATGGTAATTACAATCCCTGCATGTCAGTTCGGTATGTTACATGGCGCAGAGTGACAGTCACATAGGACGGAGAGACCGCTCTTTGCTCGCTGCACAATGTTTGTCTCTCAATGCTACAGTCGCAGAGAGCATAAATGACAGCCTGACGGGCGTTGTGACAATGGCTGTTGGCTGCAGAAACCTGGCCCTTGCAAGTAATTCCTTCGAGTCCACTTCCAAGACGTCCAGAGTTTGCCAATCGGAAGTGATCAGCGCAGCCACATTCAGGGCCCCAGAGCTCAGACTTTTCCCGGAACCGTTCGATCTTTAGCACCACCGGCCTATTCGCGGCAATCTCGCCTCGCCTAATTGACGTGTCTACTTGCTCGTTTGCTACAAAAGTTATACTTGTTTGAGGCAATAACTCGCTGAACCAGGTTGCATTATCTGTACCTGCGAGTTCTCCGACGGTTGCATTCATTTACTGGGTTCCCACACTGTAGTGTACCCAAGCTGTGTCCGCGCATCCTGGATCCTTTTAAGTGCAACGACGTTCTGCCAATCTCATATTCCTGCATCGTCCCTTAACATCCCAGCCCCAGCCAGATGCAAACTTTCGCTCCGTGTTCCTGCAACTCAAAATTACTCGCATAATCTGGAGCTGCGTTTCTTTACCCGTTATTCGCAATGTCTCACGCCGACAGCAACAGCATCGAGCTGGAGCCTTCGGGCAAGCAGCAGCCCGTCCCCGTGAGCATCGACAGATCTGGGGAGGATTCCAACATCTACAGCGTTACAAGGACACGCAAGGTGTTTTCTTTTTCTCAACTGTTTGCTTTTTCTTTGACCTATATGGCGTTATGGGAGGGCATGTGCTCGTACGTGTTGTACTCTATCCGAAGACGAACTTGCGGTCCACTGACACTCAATACTAGTAACATGTACTTTGCGCTATACAATGGCGGCCCTCAAACCTTTTTATTTAGTTTCATAATTGTATTTTGCGGCGCTATTTCTCAGGCTGCATCCCTAGGAGAGATGGCTTCTATCCAGCCCGTAGCCGGAGCGCAATACCACTGGACTGTATGAACCCTTTTGCAGCCTCTAGAGCTTCTTGCGTCTACTCAGATATGAGATTGGGATATCCTGGTGAATGCGGGCTAACGGTTATCAGTACTACATGGCACCCACGTCTGTCAAGCGATTCGCTACTTGGATCCAAGGCTGGGCGACATGGTTCGGCTACGTTTCCCTCTTAGCTGCCATCGCCAACGTCACCATCATCCTACTCGAGTCTATGATCACAATTAATCACCCTAACTATGTGGCTGGTGGCTGGCATACATCCGTCCTTGTCATTGCCATGTGTGTGGTCCACGGATTGATGAATATCTACGCCTTTCAGCTCATCCCCTGGGTCGAGCTGGTCGCTGGTGTCCTTCACGTCTGCCTGTTCGTCATCTTTGTTGTCGTTCTTGTGGTCATGGGTCCCAGAAACCCCGCGTCCTTCTGGTTGGAACGTGATATCTCCTCAGGATGGGAGGGCAACGAGTACGTTGCTTGGAACTTGGGCATGCTCACTTGCGTATGGAGTTTCACTGGTAAGACATTTCCACCGGATTCCCACCATCCTATCCACTAACATCTGCAGGTTTTGACAGTGCCATTCACATGTCGGAAGAGACCCGAAAGGCCAAGTCTGCTGTTCCTCGTGCCATGTTTTGGTCCATCTTCATGAACGGTGTTCTTGGCTTTATAATGGTCAACGTCCTCATTTCCGCTATGGGGCCCGTCGAGGACATGCTCCAACAAACCAGTCAGATTCAAGCCATTCTCCTAAACGCCACCGGTTCTAACGCTGCAACTACTGCTATGATTGCTGGTCTTTTCATCGTCTCCTTCAGTGTCAACCTCGCAAACATTGCCTCGGTTTCCCGTCTTACGTGGGCTTGGGCACGAGATGGTGGTATGCCTGGCTATTTCGCCTACGTCAGTCCGACCCATAGGGTGCCTACACGCTCTATTGTCCTGACTGTATTCCTCGTTTGCGCACTCAATCTCCTCAACATTGGCAGCACTTCATACGTTGCATTTGGAGCCATCACTTCTCTGTCTTCCCTGGCCCTTTACCTGAGTTATGCTATTGCCATTGGAAGCATTATCTACGTTCGCCTCAGTGGATCTGACATCAAGCTTGGAGAATGGAATCTTGGACGGTTTGGCCTTCCCATCAACATCTTCGCTCTGGTTTATACCCTCTACGTTATCATCTTTCTTCCTTTCCCGTCAACCTTGCCAGTCACTGGTGATAACATGAATTATTGCGGCCCAGTCATGGTTGCTGTATTGGCTATTGCTGTTGGTCTGTGGTTCACACGTGCTAGGAAGCACTGGAGTGGGCCCAACTTGACAATTCTCGACTTCGTTGTTGCGAATGCGTCGGCATAAGACCGGAGTTGTGGAGAGGCTACGCCCTGTTATATATGTAGATCCGGATGAGGCTATGTAGCTTATATAAGATGAAATTTATCTGAAGTTTTCCATGATAGGCAGAATGTTTGTGTCTAATGTGAGAGTGCATATTGTTGTCCGGTTTCCTCATTTTCTAGACTGTAGTCGGAATCGGAATCGGAATGCCTTGGCTTTCAAGTGATAGTTCGCTGTCGGTCCCTCAACCTTGAAGAATGTATCGGTAATGTGTGCCAAGGTGATGATACTGCTTGTCCCAGTTTCAACACCCCGAGGCTGGAACTGGGAGAAGAGCACGTATTTGCAAGAATTGTGCTTATATGCTAACAATCGTTGTGTATTTCAAGATTATAATTAGATGATGGTGTTTGGTGTCGTCTATCACGCTGGTCAGGATCCAGACAAACATTGGCCTTGTTGTATACAACATACCTCTTACTCCGACTCTCTATCGGTCTGGAGGGTTGGACTTGACAAAGATGGAGGTTGCGGCCGGATTGTTTCTCATAAGTACTGAGATATACTCGATTACCTGTTCCGTGGCTCATATCAGGTAGAGCTTTGCGGTAAAACCTCGAAAGTGGATGTTATACCGTTCGACTGGGTAGGTATCCAGGAAGGCCGATAGGCAGAAGCTGCATGACCAATCCGTATAGAGATTTGAGGAACGATTCCGTCGTAAGCGATGATAAATCAAGGAGGTTCCGTGACATATAATGGGCTTATCGATCTATTGCCGACGAGTCACCACTTTCGCGTCCTGGGTAGCTGACACCCAAAAGCAACAATGTCTTGTCCATTTAACCAGGACTGTTCTGGTGAAAGTTCGACTTGCAAATTTCTTTTCTCCCTATACGGTCTTAGCTCGTCGTAAGTTCCGACTTTCAGGAAGATCGGTCTCTTTCCATGCTATTTCAAGGTCCCCTCTCCAGCGGCTGGTTTGGTGATAAGAACAGCAGAGCATATGTATGGATTGTTACGCCCACAAGGACAAGGACACACATGGCGATGGTGAGGTCCTTTCGCCGGCTAATATGATCTTGAAGACAAGCACTCATTTTGGCGATAAGTTCGAGTATCGTAGTAGGTAGAATCGAGTTGTTGTGGAAGACTCCCTATGAACGGATTTGGTGGAAGAGTGGTTGGGTTGAGTGAAAGGAGCGACGGAAGTGATCAGAGCGGCCTTTTGTAGGTATTCTCAGAACCGAAAGATGAATTGGGTTTGTGCTTGTGAGGCGCGGCGAAATTAGAAAAACAAAATGGGCCTACCAACAGGAGTGACTGGAGCTACATTTGTGTGTTGGTCGAGCACAATGTGGATCCGCATAGACCCGTTTACTCGTTTACTGAGGCTATTGGATTTGTCTGGACCGGGGGTATCCGTCAATGTAGTCAATGACCAAACGTCAATTCTTCGCTTCTCTTGGCTACAAAAGATACAATCGGCTACTACTTGACGTGTCCGAGGCGTGATATACTTGAAAGACATTATGGGACGACTGTCCTTTGATCTATATGGATTTGTCGGCCTGGGAAAGATTTTTGTCGGATGCATGTACGTAATCCAGGGGCATACCGGAGATTTCACATGATCCTCAGACCATGTCACTAGGCCATCTCAGGCAAGTGACGATGAGCCATGTCCAGCAGACCTACGGAGTACCGAGGTGAGCTCGACACGACAGGTTGAGTAATGTTCGCAGCCTCACTTATGCCACTGAAACGGTGCAAAACCTGTAGTCAAAAGAGAGGATGCACTGGCACATAGGCGTATCTGTTGAGTTCAATATTGAGTTTTCCATCAGTAGGAGTTTTCCCTGGAATCCGATAATTGAATTACTTGAATTGAACTGTTGGTTGCCACGTGGAAATCCCCTGCTCTGCTCGCGCCTCCCTCACAGCCCCCTAATGATGCTCCATCTGAGGGGTCTAGAACATCTATAAGAATGGTCAGCGCTCAAATAGGGCAAGGGCTCAACAGTTGTTTGTAGTCAGTGCTGAATGATGTTGGTTCAACTTCGAGCTATCGAATTCGTACAGCTTTTGCTCGGTCTTGGGTTTGAATTCCTTGGAAGGGTGTGAATATAATTGCCAAATTCTGATTGAGTTCATTGGACAGATTAACGATTAGCTATCGATAGATGATCGATGCGCGATCATATCTTATCGATACAGTGCTGATAAGATAGCGACGACTAATCGTCATAATATTTTCTACTTTAGCGAAACACACCACCAGCCTACCCTGCACAGTGACCGTATGAACCTCGCCAGCATTATTAGAATCACATGCGCACAACTACGTCATGTCTATAAGGCAGAGGGTCAGTTGAAGCAGCTCACCAAGTGTCCTGGAGTAATGTGATTATGAGGATGTATACTGACTTGGCATCAATACGTCCAAAATGACAGGTGCCGAATTCACGGAAGACAAACGAAAAGAAAAGGTGAATGATGAAGGGTGTTAGTAAACTTTCAGACATCAAAAGAAGAAAGAAGAAAGCGATAAATTGTGGGATAAAAACTTTGCCATGACAACATCCAGCAGTTTTTTATTTCTTTAATTTTTATAACATGATCTGCACTTGACTGCCGAGCGGGATGACAAGTGGGATAAAGCCTATGATGGAGACCAAGGCGCATTAGAGTTTGAAACTAGGTAAACAATGCTCCGCGCTTTCATGCATCCCACTCGGTGGAATGGTTGCCGTGCGTTCTACTCGTAATCAATGTTACGAAAATCTCCCATTGCTTACTTCCCCTGGGCAGGTTGAGCTCACGTACGTCTAAGCTTAGTCAAACATATGATTATTGATACGTGACCTTTGTGTCCATGGGCAACGATTCATAACGTGATGTTTTACCTATAAATCATTGATGCTGTTTCCCTCATTCCAGCTTTGAGTAGCTTCTCAGCATTAATAACCATTCCCATTTACTACTCAAAATCAAGCAACGGACTTTCAACAACCAACAGTACCAAAATGTTCTCGAAATTCGTTCTCGGTAGCTTGGCTATGCAGGCGAGTCTTGCGAGTCCTCTATCTCGACCGCTTACCTGCGCGCCTGTCTCTGGGAACAAAACAATTGATGCTTTCCAGTTGTACCCTGAAAACGCAGACTTTGACACCCGTCGCTGTGTTCTTTACTCAAGGTTAGTACCAATTATCTCAAGAACCTTCCCAGCTACATGGTGTTAACGATCCTTAAAGCGTTCTCTACAACGCGACAGCTGTTGCCTGGGATCCGTATCGCAAGGAGGTGTTACACACGTTCGAAGCTCCTGGACTAAGTGGAGATTCATTACTTCATGCCAGTGGCGTCCGAGTTGACCCCTTGGATCGACTATCCGTCATCATCGATGCTGGTGTATCTTTCGATACTTCTGGTCAAAACGTTGAGGGTGGCAATTTCCTTACAAAGTTCGACCTGAGGGACAACAGTTTCCTGTGGAAAGCCAACCTGACCGACGTTACCGGAGGTGTATACAGCGGTTTCCAAGATAGCGAATGCGATGAGGCTGGTAACACCTTTGTGCTTGGAACATATCCTAGCAGCTTGATCAAGGTCAGCGCAGACGGCGAATCGGCTATTCCCTGGTACTTGGTTGAACCGGCCAACCACACCATCCACGGATTCTCTGGTATTGCCAGAAAAGACGACTTTCTGGTGGTTGGAGATAATACGGATGGTCAACTGTACCGCTTCGATATTAGAGCTTCGAAGGGCACTCCGATTCACGTCCCTATTTCGAAAGGCAAAAGCTCCAAAACTGAGCGCATTGGGGAAAACCTTGACGGAATTCTTCTGCCTCAGCTTTACGCTGGTACTGTGCTACTTGCATCGGACAATACCAATGGTACCGTTATTCTGAGATCTAGCAACGGCAAGTGGGATTCCGCGGAGAACCTTGGTACCATCTCCAATCCCTTTCTCAGCCAGGGCGGCTATACCGTTGCGTCTGTGCAGATCGCAGATAGTATCTATTCTGTGACAGAGTTCTTTGGCGATGCTATCGATGGAGCTCCTGGAAACAGGACAGCCTTTCCTCTGAGGGATATCACAAAGGAGATCGAGGTCATTCTTAAGGCTTAGCCACCCGACCGATATCAGGCAATGGCTAGGGATAGCCTGCAACGGAAGGAACCATAGCCGTGTACGATTTGGAGTCATTGGGATACTTTGTGTGTTTATAGATGTTGTTAGATGCTCTTAGAGGCGTAGATAGATTTACATTCACATTATTTCGAATAACCGTATCCCTCAAACTTGAGAGAGAGCTCTCCATACTGATATGTAATACGATGCTTGGAGAACGTCGGGACTCGCTTCCGATGATGACTGAGATTTATGTGGGCGCTCCGTGTCCTGTGTATTTCCGCAGAAGTGATAAGCGGTGACCATGCTGACTCATAGCCTCTTGCTTGAGCTTAAAGTCTGTACTAAGCTTAAGATAAAGATTTATCTTTTCCAAAGGATAGGATAGATATCATAACGTAAATGCCTCACAGCTCCGCTTCTGCAGTTTGTACGCGATATGGCCAAAACCTCATGGTAATGGTGATGACTGAACCCATACCCGTGATATACAAGAGTTGGATATTTGCGGTCAAGGACACTCCTTCCTGTAAAGGTAAGAGTAAATGTATCCGCTCCGACGATCCGATACACCGAAACTATTGGTGCTCGTAAAGCTTTTCTCCAGAAGGAAGCAATATGACAGTTCGGCTAAGACTGATAAGGCGATGTGACCCCCAACCCCACAACGCGTATCTTGATAAGAGATCTAGCGGAGCCAAACGATAGCGATTGCTACGCGGTGCCAAGATTTGTTTCCGAACAACCCGCCTTATCATTCAATTCGGGATGTTTTGTAGACTTAGCGCCAAGAGTTCGGCGAAAGGTTCCATGATGAGAGGATTGAGCTTGTGTTACCATGACCGCAGGCTTTCGGTTCGCCGACCTGGCCGATTGCCTATCTATCGTCAGCAGTAGTCCTCGAGCAATTTTGCCAAGTATAGATGTATATATAGAAGTTATAGTATTCCCATCCAACACATAAGGAAAAGCAAATAGTCATCTCTTCGTTATAAGCTGCTACGATGAGACAAACCATCGCTAATGTCGCCCTTGGCGTGAGCAGTGCCCTTGCATCTTCACTGCCAGTTCGACTCGAAACCAGAGGACACCCGACATCCCACTTGGCCAATGTCTATGTGAGATTCGACCAACCTACTGAGAGTGCTTTGACTTTCACCTATGGTCCTTGTGGTAGCAAATCAAGCTCTGAAGCTCATCACACTATTGCTGAAACCGAAAGCACCAATGTTTCTCGACTGGTATGGGCCATCCCGGCTGATTCGTCTGACAATGGATGCATTTCGGCGTGGAATAGTGACGACAAGCTGCTCGGACGCAGTGAGCCTCAAAGACTTCATCGCGTGAAGCGACGAGCACCCAAAAAGCGAGCAACAGGTAAGTCGTTGTGTCTTTTTACCAGGATGCCCGACGTTAATATTGTAGTAGATCCGATTCTTATGGATGAAACTAACGGTATCGATACTCTGGGCCCCTGGTTCGACGGTGTTGAGCACCTTGCCAAGGCAGGCGTCTCAGCTGTTGATGCAGAAGCTGCCAAGTCGAAGGAAATTGCCATTGTTGGCGCAGGCATGTCGGGCTTGATGACATATCTGGTACTGTCTCAGGCAGGTATGACCAACATCAGTATTATTGAGGCCGGTGAGCGGCTTGGTGGCCGAGTCCACACAGAGTACCTCACGGGTGGCCCCTTCGACTACTCTTACCAGGAGATGGGACCAATGCGATTCCCCGCAACTTACAAGAGCCCTGAAACCAACGAGACCATGAACATCACAGACCACCAGCTAGTGTTTCAGCTAGCAGAGGAGATGAACAAGCTCAACAACCACAACAAGAACCTGAGTGTGGATTTCATCCCTTGGCTTCAGGCCAGTCCCAACGGCCTTTCTTACAAGAACGAATACAAGCTCCCAAGTGGCTTGCCACCGACTCTCAAGCAGGTTGCAGATAATGCTTCCCTCGGCGTCAAATCTGATCTTGGCCCCGAGGCTGAGGACTTGCAGGCGAAAGTGGATACGTTCATGCCTGGCTCAGACTTCAGCACTCTTATGGCCAAGAACATGTACAAGGCTCATAAGCAGTTTCTCGAGTCAGGACTTAATGGTCTCGGCGGTGACCAGTGGTCTGAATACGCCTTCATGGTTAACTACCTCAAGGGAAGTCTCAACAGTACTGATATGATTGGTGGTTGGTCCAGCGCAACTTTCTGGGACTCCTTGTATGAGGGAATGTATTTCCAGGCTGCCACTTACAAGACTATCGATGGCGGATTGAACAGGCTGCCCCTTTCGTTCCACCCTCTCGTTGACGATATCACAACCATGGGCCGCAAGATTGAGCGTGTTAGGTACAATGACACATCTGATAAGGTTACACTGCAGTGGCGTAACCAGTACAACGACACAACTTTCCAGAACTCAACATTTGATTATGCAGTTGTCGCCGTTCCTTTCTCTATCGTCCGCCGCTGGCGTCTTCCTAAACTTCCGGCCACTATCTCCAACGCCATCAAGGAACTCAACTATGGGACAGCCTGTAAGGTTGCACTCGAGTTCTCTGAGCGCTTCTGGGAGCACTATGAGAACCCAATTTATGGTGGCTGCAGCACAAATACAGACATCCCCGCCATTGGCAGCATCTGCTACCCCTCCTACAACCTTAACGGCACAGGTCCCGCTACCATCCTCGGCAGCTACATTAGTGGCGACATGGGTGTACGTCTGGCCAGTATGACCGAGGAAGAGCATGTTCAGATGGTCCTAGATGCTATGGTTGATATCCACGGAGAGTTTACTCGTGATCTTTACACCGGAAAGCATAACAGAAGATGCTGGGCTCTTGACCCTCTTCAGTCTGGAAGCTGGGCTAGTCCAACCGCGGGACAGCATCAGCTGTACATCCCTGAGTACTTTAAGACCTATGACAAGGTACGCGGTCTTATCCCTCTGACGAAACCTATGTTGACAACTTGAAATAGATGATCTTTGTTGGTGAGCATACCTCGTATACTCACGCTTGGATTTCTTCCGCATTGGATTCCGGTATTCGCGGCTCGGTCCAATTACTGCTCGGTATGGGCACAAACCCATAAATGTCATAGTGTCATCGCTAACCTGGTGGTAGAACTCGGTCTGGTCGACGAGGCAAAGCAGGCAGTTGAGAAGTGGATGGCGAGATGGATTGAAGTGGTAAGTCAATCTTGCGCCTTGTATGTGGTCAATTGCTAATAATTGTTTCAATAGTAAACCCGAGTAAGGAAAAGAGAAAAGCTGCGCAACTCTAATAGCCTTAGACATATCAATCAAAACAGAAGATTTGCACGTCCAAAGCTTGAGTGTTTATATGATTATAGTATGTAAACTATATGACAGGGCCACATAATTTCACATGCCAGTAACCCAAATTGTAAACTCCAAGTTCTAGTCGATTCTCGACTACCTACCTTCTTTACTTGACCTGAACCCCTCAAGCCCATTGTTCCTGGGATAAACCCGCATTTCATTTCTTGCCTGACTCAATTATAGGAAGCTAACTCTATACTATCTCGCGCCAAGCGAGTCAGATATGCTGAATGAGGCGGAATGCAACATCGAGAAAGCACAGAATAGGTCGAGGTTGAGCACAGCATACGGGGTTCCGGTCACGTCACCGACACCGACCAACCACAGGCGTCTCCCTGGTCATGAAGTTACAATATCGGGAATAAACGTTTACACACCCGGGTAAGCTAATTCTGATCTGAGTAATTCCTGTCGGAAACTTGGTAGGAGCAGTTGACGCAATTGATATTCAGAATGAGTACCACAGAGCCAGTCCTCCGATTGGTTATCTGGTAGAATGTCCATCAATGATAGCTTCATCGCCTACCACACAGCGTCGCATGGCGGGGTTTATGCGAATATTCCTTGATTTAGGTAACTTTGATGATAAGAAAGAAAGGCGGAGGCGAGCCGTTTAAGTGATTATCCACATGAATTTAAGCTTAAAAGAAGCATATCTTACCCGGCCGTCAGTGGCCATCCTCATTGTAGCCCTGGGCATTGAACTCAAGATGGCAGAACAGACTAAAGAGATTCCGACCGAATTGGTCCAGCCAACCCAAGAAAACCGCCTCGCATCTGACTCAGATGCGTCGGTAGTCGCTGTGTTGCAGGAAACCCCTAAGAGGACCTGGAAGTCATACCTTTGGGACACTTTCGACAAGTCCCCCGAAGAACGCAGGTTCCTATTCAAGCTTGATGCTGCTCTTATGACTTTGGCTTCTCTGGGTTATTTCATCAAGTATCTAGACCAGGTACGTTTGGGCTAGACTACAAGCATTGTGACAGTTCTGACAGTATAGGTCAACATCAACAATGCATTTGTGTCTGGTATGAAAGAGGATATGAATTTGTTCGGGAATGAGTTGAACTACATGCAAACGTGCTGGACCGTTGGTTATGTCATTGGGGAGATTCCAAGGTAAGATAATGTCCGCTGATTGTAATCATTACTTGTGCTAAGAGGTTAGCAATATGCTATTGACCCGTATCCGACCGAGTATATGGATTCCGGCCTGCGAGGTACATCTCTCCCATCAATCGCAAGCTTCCAAGCTAATATTTCTAGGTCACTTGGTCTGTTCTAACTATCCTCCTTACTCAATGTACAAATGCCACACAACTTTATGTCCTTCGGTTCTTCATTGGCCTCGCTGAAAGCACCTTCTATCCAGGAATGCAATACATTATTGGTTCTTGGTATCGCAAAGACGAACTCGCGAAACGCTCTTGTCTCTTCCATGCCATGGGCAATGTTGGGTCCATGGTCTCGGGTTATCTCATGGCTGGCTCGCACAACCTTGACGGCGTGCATGGATACCACGGATGGCAATGGTTGTTCATCACAAACACTATTGTATCTCTGCCTATCGCCATCTCGGGTTTCTTCTTCTTACCGGATCTTCCTGAAATCACTAGGGCGTGGTACTTCACCCCAGAGGATATCGCGCTTGCAAAAAAGCGCATGGTGCTTGAAGGTAGAGCACCGAGAACAGCTTATAACAAGGCCAAGTTCAAGAAGATCTTCAGCAGCTGGCATATTTACGCCTTGGTGCTACTCTACATACTGTTCAATAACGGTAATGGCGGCGTGTCGCAGCCTGCGTTTCCTTTGTGGTTGAAGTCAGAAGGCTATTCAATCAGAGATGTCAATCTTTACCCGACCATCGTAGAGGTCATCAGCGTTATTACGACGCTCATTTACGCATGGACATCGGACAGTCTGTTCCGCGGAGCCCGCTGGCCAGCCATCGTCTTCTCCGGATTGGTCAAGATCGTGGCCTATGTTGGCTTGACGGTGTGGAAGGTTCCCACAGCATTCACCTGGATATGCTTTATGCTGTGTGGCTTCGGCGGAGGCATTAGTGGCCTCACATTTGCTTGGGCGCATGAGATCTGCAGCGACGATAATGAGGAAAGGGCTCTTGTAACGGGTGCGATGAACCAGATGGCGTATGTGTTCCAGGCGTGGTTACCACTGCTTATTTGGCAGCAGGTCGAGGCACCGAGTTATCCCAAGGGGTATTCCACTATGGTTGCATTGGCGGTTGGATTGATTGGCACCGCCATCACAATTCGAGCGTTACACAAGAAACAAATTCGAGGACATAGACACGCGCTAGTGGATGCTTGAGGCCAGGACAGGCTTATCGATTGGTATAAGCATGAGATAAGGCGGCCGCCAACAGGAATACTCTCGAGTTGAACACTTGCATTCGTCTGTGTGGTAACGCAGAGAATGCAGGTATTCTTCAAAATGGAAGTCATATCTGATCTTTTATTGCCCAGCTTCCAATAAACCATTTCATGTATGATGTATGGTGTATGCCTGTAAGCACAAGAAATTGGAGGGCTTGGCTTCGCAAATGATTCTGCCGTGTCTTACTTTCATTTACTTGGAGAGTCATTTAGGAACGTGAGCGGCGACATTGTAGAGGCACAACTTCTTATCATGAAAATTTGAGGTGCACTAGGGTAGATCGGCACTTATTTGCTTTGTCGAAAAACTGATTCAGTAGTTCATCCTTTGATGCGGTCAACCCTTTATGTGGCAATGAAGCTAAAGGCCGGAACTTATCGTGGTAACCAGCCGAGCCAATTGCAACGGCAAATAACTTCTTCGCACCGCACAGACGGGTCTTGCCCCCTGTCTAGCGGCCGTTCCTCACCGTTTACCGCGTAAACGTGCCAAGGAGGACGCTTGGGCATATTCTCGCTCGCTATACAGAGTAGCCCACCCTTATTTAATCGACGACATGGGGGCGCAATGGTACAAAAGGTCGTCGATGACCCCTGAAAATAGGATGACCACCGTGACACAACTACGCACAATGGCTCTGGCTCAGGTCGATCTTAACTCCTCGGAGTTTCTGGCCGTAGCATTTGTCTTGGGCGTCTTCATCCATATTGTAGTCTTCCGACATGGTGAATGGGACCTCTGGACGAGTGTCTTTCTGAGGGCTTGGGTCGTATATGGACTAGCCTTGCCGTACCTCCTTTTGCAATATGGCAACACCCCATTTTGGAAAGCCCTCGCAATCACCAACAAGACCTTCCTCGCATTCGCCGCTGGTATGACAATCAGTATCTTGACCTATCGAGCATTCTTCCACCGCCTGAACCGTTTCCCTGGCCCCTTCCGAGCTCGTCTCTCAAACCTTTACGCCACCCTACTCGCCAATAAGGAGTTGCATATGTATTATGAGGTCCAGAAGCTTCACCAGCAATACGGAGATATTGTTAGAATAGGTTGGTGTGGTTATGCGTATATAACCTAGCAGTTCTGACCTTCGCAAGGACCTTCGGAGTTATCAATTGCGACACCGAAAGCATACAGAACTATGCACGCCACTCAATCGCCAGTCACCAGAGGGCCATTTTACGAAGTCGCAAGTCCCAATATTAATCTTTTGGCTGACAGAGACAAGAAAAGCCATGCCAGTAGAAGAAAAGCATGGGATAGGGCATTTACTACAAAAGGTACTCTTCCGTCCTTTTATCTATACGTCTTTATGCATGGGAAGACTGACAGTTACGACAGCTATGCATGACTATGAGCCACGAGTAGTGGAATGTGTGAAGTTGCTGACAGATCAAATCGATAAAACAATTGGTGAGCCATTGAACGTTTCAATGTGGTTCAAATTCTTCACCTTCGACATTGTGGGTGAGCTTGCTTTCGGGAAAAGCTTCAATATGCTTCGCGACGGGGTAACACACAAGTTCTTGAAAGAGGCCCACGTGAGCTCGAGAATGGTGGGTTTGTTTCGACGGGCTTCGTGGTTATTTCCTGTTTTCAAAAGTACTCCCCTACTGAATAGTGAATGGCTGTCCTTCCAAGCCTGGTTGAAAGCGACAGTCGAGGAGAGACGCAAAGTAAGTGGTTTTTCCCATCTAAGAGCTTTTCTCATTTGTTATAGAACAAACCTTCTAGACCCGACGTGTTCTCGTGGGTATTGGAAGAGTACGAAGCACTCGAGAGCCCCAAGAAGCAAGACTTGGACAAATTATATGGCGATGCTCATTTAATCTGCGCTGCAGGAAGGTAAAGGTTTGGCCATACGATTCTCAAGTACTACGCTTACACGACATAGTGATACTACCTCTGCTGCCACAACTTGCCTGTTCTTCCAGTTGGCCACCCACCCCGACGTCTTGGCCAAACTTCAGGCAGAGATTGATGAGTACAATGAGAGCCACGAGCAGTCAAATAATGCATCGTTGGGCAAGCTCCCATACTTGCAAGCATGTATTGATGAGTCGCTTCGACTTTATCCTGTTGTCCCTTCTGGCCTCCAAAGAATGACGCCTCCAGAAGGGATGCAAGTTGACGACGCCTACATCCCTGGAAACACCATCTTTCACACCCCTACTTACACGATGTGTCGCGGTACGAGCCTCTGAGTGTTATATCGAGGATCAAGTCACTTACTGGGGATTTTAGATGAGAGAAACTTTACAAGCCCCAATGAGTTCATCCCTGAACGATGGACTTCCAGGCCGGAGTTAATTAAAAATGCCTCGGTTCATGCTCCTTTCCACATTGGTAAGCTATGGGTAACCAGCGAAATAGATTTCAACTGACGTGGCTAGGTCGTGGTTCTTGCGCCGGAAAACCGTTGGCTCTGATGGAAATGCGCTACATTTTTAGTGAGATCCTCTCGCGATACAATATCAAGCTCGCCCCAGGAGTCAATCCGCAGGCATATATCGACGGACTTCGGGACTGCTTCACTATGGAGGTCTCCCAGTTAGAAGTGATATTTACTCCTAGGTCTTGAGCCACAAATATGTCTGGGAAGTATACCGGAATACTATCTGGTTGTTAGGAACTTGAGCATCAACCTTGATGCATTGGCTTTGCTACCGGGGGTTACTGGAGGTGATTGTGCTGTTGGAGTCTGCAACAAAAGCACTAACTAATGTGAATCGAGATGAATTAATGGCAGGTTTGGGGAGTTAGTTGGAAGATCTAGGATGTGGCATTTTGACAAGGCTTGGACATCAAGCATGTACTTATAAACGAGTTGAGATGATTATTTCAGTGTACTATATATCTATCGAGTTAGGCTTGTTTACGCTCAATCCCGTCAGTGATCAAAATGTCACTGGTAGATCCACAATGCCAACATCCCGATTCAATGGTGTGTAATTGATCTTCTCGAAGGGTATGGCGATCCTTAGATTTGGGAGTTTTTGATAAAGTGTAGCTAGAAGACGTTAGCCAAGGATGTGCCTTCTAGGACGCAAAATATATACCAAGAACAGTTGTTAGTTCGGTTTTGGCAAGATGTTCAGCAATACACCGATGGTCACCAAACCCAAAACCTAGAGGGTCCTCAGCCGGCCACTCACGGTTCGTATTGAACTCATCAGGGTTCTCGAAAACATCTTCATCTCTGTTGGCTGACTGATTCGAGGCGATGATGCCTTCATTTGCGCGGATGAGCTGATAGGATTAGTACTTCCTTTCGAGGCTTCTTATTGCTGTATCAAGGACTTACCTTATCACCGATCATAACATCCTCCTTTGCAGTTCTCTTGATAGCTAACGCAGATGCAGTGTGGTAACGGCAAAGTTCTTCAACGAACTTGGCGGCGAGAGTTGGGTCGGACTTGAGTTGCTCCAGCTGATCGGGATGTTGGGCCAGAACAACGACACCCTATGTAATGCCATTAACGGTGTTGATTGGGCGAGGGAACAATACATACGAGTGCGATCATGTTTACCATAGTGGCATTACCAGCAACAAGCAGTAAAAACGCAATCTGGACAGCGTCGGCCTTTTTGATTGTCCCGGGTTTGACTTGCTCAGTGCACAGTTTGCTAATGAGATCGTCCTTTGGCTCACCAAGACGGTTCTCCACCAATTTGGCGAGGTAGTCAAGTAACTCCCTAGGGAGCTTCAGCATCGTATGACCCCAAGACTTAGTAGTTAGATCGGACTTACTGGTTAGCGGAAGATGCCTCTCGCGCAGTGGAACTGCCGTTGGTTCGAATCGCATTCTGCTGGGTGAGGTACTGGAGATCATGAAAAGGTACACCGAGAATAGTGTAAATAATCTGCACTAATATTAGATGAGATCGAATTAACTTTGACCTACCAACTCACGTAAGAGGGTAAGGGGAGAGCAAACTCTTGGATCAGATCAACTGGACCGTCATCACAGCCCTTCCTGATCAGCTCATCCAATAGATCGTCGACAGTCTTCTGAATGTAGGGTTGCATTTTATGAATAGCCTTGGGAGAAAATATTGACTCAACCATCCCCCTCCATTGTACGTTATCATCTATGTTTAACCGCAAGGGTAATTCAAGGTGCTTACCTCTGATGCATATGATCTGGAGGATCCATATCCACAAAAGTCGGCTTCGCTTTGGCAGCTTGCTTTCCACCAGCACCCAACTCGGGGAAACCAGGACGTGTGCGGATCTTCAAGATATTAGACTTTGAAGTGATATGAGGGCTTATCAGGCCTTACCTTGGACAGCTTATCGGAGGTAGCGACAAAACAAACGTCTTTGTGTTTGGTCACTAACCAGGCCAGACTACCGTCGAACAACTTGACTTGCGAGACAGGGTTGGTTGCTCGAAGTTTGGCAAACTCGGCTGGTGGTTCTAAGCCAGATGCCCGCTGAAACGGAAAGCTTGGTGCATGGGGAGTCATTCTGAAAATACAATTCAGCTTATGTCTTCAATGTAAGTGGTGGTGTAAGAGGGTCTGGGTTGGAAGAGTCAGTAGTCAGTGGATGATGAATCGAGGAAACACGAGCGAGCCTAAGGGTGTTTATTATTTGCCAACAACACCAAATAAGCTGGGAGCTGCAGTACTCGGGGCCTCCAAATCGCCCCGATGCATCCTTGCTCCTCGGAGATCCTAAGGTGCAGTTGATTTCCAATCATTCTATATTGCCTAGTGGCCTTTCTTTTCATCCCGATCCTAGCGCGAGCATCGCGTGATCGCATCTGGCTATCCATCATAGAGTGAATGCATGAAAGAATTTCAAATATCTGTAACCTGACTTGTTGTCGACTCCAGGTTATATCCTGCAAGTGTAAGCCCTAGATAGAAACAAGGTACAGTTTGTCAGAATGATCTGGGCTCATATCACGGATGAGTGCAGCTCCAATAAGCACCGTCTGGTTAGGGGATGTTTTGCACAAAAGCATTGCAAAATCCCTTCCTTGTGACTGATCGGGCGTTACTGGTTGTGAAGAGCGAATAAGCATTCTGGATGATCTGAGGTAAGACGAGAGTGACTGTGGTCGAAGATAATTAACCGCCGCGGAGATACATTAGATACGGCACGTCCACATCTCGATCAGAAATATGATTCCATAGCATGGCACTAACAGTGCTCCACTTACTAACAATTCTGGCCCAGTTGCCGTAAGCAAGTTGGATGTCTCATCATGCCACTTTTTTGTCGAAGATTGATCATGAGCTTTTTCAGTGGAAACCTTGATCCTCCATCTCCGCGTGAGCCCCAAATAGCGAGTTTGAAGGTCAGCCACCGAATGGCCTCCTATAGTTAAATTTTTGGTGAGAAATTGCCAATGCGGCAAATCTGTCTGCTCGTTGAAAACTCTCGAGCCGGCTCAAAATATGGTGTTGTTATTTTCTACAAGTTGGAATATACCTCAGCTATATGTCTTATCCAAACTGGCGTTGATCTAGTTACCTTGGCTTCAGGAATAATGCAATTATTTCTATGTCAGTGTCTCAGAAGGGGAGCCTTCATAGCAGATGTCTTGCAGTATTGTCCATATTGGTAGGTTCCAATTTCGTCGCCAGGTTCATAGTAGAATGCCACGTTTGACGGGCAAGGCTGACAGTGTCGAACAGTCAGCTTATCGTTTATTATATGATATTGACCTTGTCCGAATATTCCTCTGCAATGGATCCAGGTTACACAGTAAGTTTGCCACATTAGGGCACCATGAACGATGCCCTGAAATACACTTAATCTCGATCTATCGTCACAGCAATGGATATCATACTAAACAGTCAGCCTCAACCGTTTGCTGTAGACCCCATGATCTTACTAGCTTGCATCAGAACCCGCACTTAGTTTACAGTGGCTCATAGAATACCATATCACTTTTCTTATCGCCTTCTTCAATCTATCCTGATGACAACACCTGGATCTGAATAGCTAAAGCCATCATTATGAAGTAGAAAATCCGAACTACTACCTTTACAAGACTGATTAAAGGGTATTCTTCGATTTGTTTAAGTCAGGTCGTGAGACTAAGCTCTCGGTCAGATCATGAACCTTGACTCACATAATTTGAAGAAAACAAAGGCTATATACTTTAAAGCTTGCCTTTCAAGACATGTTAGGAAAAGGTCACTCAGCATCCAAGTTTCTTTCGGACCCATTAGGGCACCAGAGCAAACTTCTTGTTTCGATCTAGAACTCTACACCACACTGGAAATAAAGCACAACCAATCCCTCAGAGAAATTGCATCCTTTCTACATCAAGAAACTACCGAATTTGCAACCCAATCAATCAAAAGCTATGAAACAGCATCATGGTGCAGGCAAGTCAGCAAAATACGAAACGAAAGCATGATAGTGCGAGTCAAGATACTATCTGAGAGCTTCGACGATCTGAGGCTGTGCTAATATTTTCCAGTGTCTTTTCAGAATTCTCATGTCCCTCGGGTGCTACTGCAAACGTCATGCTGCTCAAAAACTTGACGCCCGTCTCGCGTCGCAAACCCACGGGAGCACAACTAGAAAGAATCACTAATTCACTGCTTCTTCTCGACACGCACCCAAGAGAAAGAAACCATCAAATACAACTACTCTCACCGGCATCATGTAGTGCTCTCTGCTAGTACTAGTCAGAGAATGATGTAGAATTCATGTCTCCACGAGGAATCATAGCCCTGCTGCTCTTACTATGGGCTGGCTTTGAGAATGTTGAGCTTTGGGCCGACGATCAAGACTCTGGTAAACTCGGAAAGGCGTGGTTGATAGAAAAGCTCAGATAAGCGGCCGGACTCCTTGATACCACAAAGTGACACATTTTCTCCAAGCCCAAATTTCTACTGGTGAATAGAGTAGCAAGTCGAGCTAAGCCACTCCGCTTCAAGCAGTGATGTCTCAGATTAATTTGCAGGGGATGTTAAAGGTATCCGTGCATGTCTAACAAATGACGCCATCATTCTCAAGTAATTTCTTGAACCTTGCAGTTCTTGTAGAAATAAATGATGATGAATCGCAATTATATGACAAAACTCTGATAATGGGTGGTGATAGAGTTCAGTGTGCTGGCTTGGCTTTTTTAGATTACTTTAAAACCACAATGGTGTTACTTTGGTGTCTGATTATCCTAAACAATGGATTTGAAGCTGCAATGACCTGAATTGTCATATCCGTTACTAATATCTCATAGGCAGCTATTGTAATGAGATGCCACGACTTCTTCTATTTGCTAGACTTTAGGGATCACGAGCTGTAATTATTCGACTTCATGATGGATCCGCCACGATCAGGTACAAATTCTAGCGCAAAGAGATCAGATCCTCACACCGCACCATGCCCCATCGAGTATAATATAAGGAACCAGCCGTGTCTTAGCTTGAGCGTCACCGTGGACGATGACGTTGAAATGAACGAGCCAGCCCGACGGCCCGGGATATAAACAATGCAATCTCGCCTTTGCTTTCCTTTTCACAACATGATCAATTGCCATCCACGGGACAAAAATGGACTTCAATAACCCATACGCCCTTCCGCTCAGCCCAAAGCAATATGCTCCATTTGCAGTACCTTCTTTGTCCGAATGGAAGCAACTATGGAACGTCTGGGACCTTGTCACTACACAAATGATCCCAGCGACTGCGTTGATGGAGCAGCCAATTCCCTTACGAAACCCTTTGCTTTTTTACCTCGGCCATATACCGACATTGTCAGTCAACAGGAGAGGCACGTTGTAACTTTGCTAAACCCTACTGCAGTGAAGATAATCCATTTGACTCGTGCAACAAATGGGAAACCCACCGAACCAGCATATTATCATCAGATTTTTGAGCGAGGTATAGATCCTGATGTGGATGATCCTTCCAAGTGCCATGATCATAGCGAGCTTCCGGATATTTTCCCACGTCTTGAAGAAATACTTCAATATCGCGACCGTGTGAAACAACGCATTGCAAGCCTTTACAAGACCGACAGGCCTTACACCGACCGTTGTGTTGGACGTGCACTTTGGATAGGATTTGAGCATGAGGGTGAGTCCAGTCTCTACGGAGTTTAGGCCCAGCTCTAATTTTTGCAGGTCTTCACACAGAAACATTCCTCTTCATGACCATACAAAGCTCCAACATTCTACCACCCCCTGGACTACCCATACCAGACTTCCCAAAGCTTGCCAAAGAAGCTGCCCTGGGTAGAATCCCAAATCAGTGGCAAACGGTACCGGCACAGACCTTCACAATTGGGTATGATGACCCAGAAAGCGACGATGGCCCGGATAGATTCTTTGCATGGGACAATGAGCGCGAGCCGTACGAGATTCAGGTTCCACGTTTTGAATCACAAACTCGACCTGTGAGTAATGGTGAGTACGCCAAATACCTCATGGAGACCAGATGCTCGCAAATTCCTGCAACCTGGAACAAAGTCCGGTCCGTAGGGGCCTATGGAGATTTTACCACCTTTGTCGCTCATCACAGTGTCAAGACGGTTTGGGGTCCTGTCCCACTGGCGCAGGCGCTGGACTGGCCTGTGATGGCTTCATTCGACGAGGTTGAGAGGTATGCCAATTGGGCTGGTGCGCGTTTACCAACGCTACATGAACTGCGAAGCATCCACGAGTACGTTGAGCGTCGCCGCAAAGCTCCAGACAGCAGTGTCAATAAATATTTCCATACGGATCCTTCATCGATATTCGTTGATTTGACGGAGACGAACTCAGGATTTCGCAACTTCCATCCAATGGGCATCACGCACAAGGCCCGTCTTTGCGGGTTGGGTGATACTGGAGGCGCAGCTGAATGGACAAGAACAATCCTTGCGCCCCAGCCAGGCTTCAAGCCTATGGATATTTATCCAGGGTATAGTGGTGAGCTCCATGATATTCCTTCCGGACAGCCATCCACCCCCATATGATCTGACAACGTGTAGCCGACTTTATGGATGAAAAGCACTTGGCTGTGGTAGGAGGCAGTTGGGCATTGCACCCACGCATCGCCGGCCGAAAAAGCTTGTGAGTTCATGGACGTTTGCAATTGGGTCAGCCACGTTAACATTAGTAGTCTAAACTGGTGGCAGAAGAAATATCTCTGGCCTTGGGTGACCTTTCGGCTGGTACGAGATGTCAAGTACAACGCTCCTGTCTAAATCCCTCACCGTGACTATCGTGAGGTTCTTCGGCCGTGCCGATTGTTGCTGCCGACATCACCAGACCGAGGTCATAGCGAATTTTTGCGGCGGATTTGTGGATGCTTTTCTAGTCCCGTGTGACATCATACGATGTAGAATTGAGTTTTCACTAGATCTCGATAGGATGGAGACTCGGATATAGAATTTAGTCGATCAAGTCAAGCTTCCCATTGATCAATTTTTATCTTTAGTGGACACTTAGCGTCCGCTCTACCCGACGGAATGGGTGATGATCACTGCACTTGGGTCTAACAATCAAGAGATACAGTCAGCCACTACGTACATGATCCAACTTGAAGTCGTATATAAACACCGCAGCCTCTCTTGTAAACAACCAGACAACAAATTCTAATAATTAATTCACACACTTCAATATTCATAATGTCTCTCCCACGATTCCAAACAAATACACCCCTGGATGATACCTTTGAAAAGGACATCCTCGACACCCATCTCGTCTACGACTATGACGCCAAAGACGCAGAAGGAAACCCCGAAAAATGGCGCTATGAGATCTGGTTCTTCTCCAAAGATCGAGTCGTCTACGCCATCCACGGTGGTCCCATGGCTGGTCGCATCAACTACCAAACCGCAGCCTACCAGTGCATTCGCCCAGGAGAGCTATGGCAGGTCAACTGGCTAGAGGAGACTGGAACTGTTGTCTCATTGGTCTATGATATTCCCAACAAGACGGTCAATACCTTGCTCTCATTCTCTGCCGGTCATTGGGAGAATGCAGAGGAAGCGCATGGTGACAAGCGGGACCCTGAGAAATTCAACAAATGGAGAGATCTGGCCAAGATTGGAAAGCAGACCGACAGGTTCATGTTGACGGAACAGGCCAAAATTCTTGAGGTGTACAAGGGCAAGGGAGACCTGGTGCCCATTGCTCAGGAGGATCCGACATTCTGATCTCAAAAGATCGGTGGTATCTGTTGTAGACTCAATAGACTTCGCTTTATTATTAAATCATCGTATAACAAATCCTTCTTGTGAAATAATTATTCTGTTCTGATAATTCTCTCCAGTGTTAATCAAGGCTTCTTTTGTGTCTTATCCAAGGTTCAGGATGTGGGCTGTCCACCACTAAATATGGCACGTTTTATCGGTACGACCGATAATGTGGGATAAGCAATTTAGACTATATGTCTTGAGTATTGGTTTACAAAACGAGGCGAGATTCGGTCTGATGGAGACGGTTCAGTGCATTGACGAATGGGCGTCAATGGTTTTGAATTAGTAGATAGAAAATCCCGGCACCGATGTGACGTGACACGAGGAGTCGCATCGCATGATGTCGTGAGAACAGCCTCGCAAATTCTTTCACTAATCCGACTTTAAGTTGAAAGACCATTGTTTCCAGCCGCTATGGTATCAAGTCATATCGGCTTGGGAGGTTGATCATCATCACCATCGTCTCGATCCGCCAACGCTCGTCCGTGCAGCCGAGCTTTGGCCGCAAGGTACAGTAGATTGGATCTTCAACTGTGCATAGATAATGGGGCACTTGAACAAATTGCATCTCCCTTGAAGGTTTGGCCATTCAATTACGGAGGTGTAGATGTAAGCCTCAAGAGAACCCTGCGTCCTGTTGTCTTGGCTTCCACACGTCAGGTCTCCCCTCACGATGTCAGGTTGTTTTGTAATGAGGTATTACTGCTGGCTTGAATCGCAGCCCAGTGGGACTGGGGGAAAGTCAAAGCGCAAAGCTGAGGCTTATAAAGCTTTATTCCTCTATATGAGAGAAATCTAGATGGCTTATCACTTCACGTATCTCCTAGTCCGCCTGTTTGCTTCAGCCGATTTCTAAGGCTAATTATCACGAAGTTGATGTGCATCAGCATTTACATCGACAAAGAAAAATATGGTCAAATGGCAGTGGTTTCCAAGAATAATCTCCCTTCCCATGCAAATACCAGGATGCAACATATTTTCTTCATAGAAAAGGCCACGATATTGGTGATTCTGACCAAATGTCAATGACAGGCGGGATATACATGGATAATGTACTAACTGATAAGAGCTCTTCGGGGTGTCTATCAAGCCTTATCTGCTAGCACGTCATCTTCAGGCAACCCTAACTCGTTTAAGCACTTAAAAGACTTGAAGCATATGTTACTTGTATTTATTTGTAGAGTATTTGTAGTACCGCGGAAGCCTCACAAGCGATTCAAACATGATCTTGCAACATCTTTATCACTGTCAATCAGTGGCAAGACTAGATATCGCCAGTGACGTCCAACGAGGTCGCTCGTTCCCGTGGGGCCTGAGCCTGGATTCTTCAACCTGAGAGAACATATCGGCCATTCTACCCTAGACTCTGAAACTATCCGCATCACGAACTGTCACGTGTGTCTTTGTTGAGAGCTTGTGGGAGCTAGATCAGAACGTGACAGTTCCTCGGCCCCCTGGACTTTAGTCGAACACCGGCTGTACCGCGTCACAGCTAGCCCAACCGATATCCAATACATCCTCCTTAGCTCCATGCCAGCTGTCACATCCCATACAGAGACATGCATGATGTTCTGTTGGGCTGGGGAAGTGGAGCGTAGCCTCACAACACCGCTCGTGTGTTTTACATGCATGGCCCAAACGACGGCAACACGGGCCACCGCTGGGGATGAGAAATTGGGTCTCGAATACGCCTCTCAACCGCAATCTCATATCTATGGCAAGCTTGGAGTGGCCAAGAAGCGCCCTTTCCGAAGACACCAGACGCCAAGATCTCTCCCCGGAGATACCAAGCGAGTTGCATCCTCCCCAGACCTGCCAGCTGTCCACACCGATACGATAATTGGTGGATCGCCTTCAATGAGTCTATTTAAGGCTTGCCACCTTAGATCTGCACGGTAAACTCGGCATGCACAAGTTGGCATACCTGTCTACCAGCCTTCCAGTCAAGCTCATGTCCAGATGAAGCTGGCTGGGGTAAGCATCTTGGCCCACCAAGAGATATTTGCCATTTCCCTGGACTCTGGAGTACTACTACTAATCGTCAGTCAAAAATTAATTCACTGCGACTTTAACAGCGACAATTGCACAATGGACAACAGGAGGTTGGGAAAAGGAGGCAGACACGAGGTTGGGAGGATTTCAGCAAGATGTCCAGCAGAGAATGTAAATCATGGCCAGATTCGTCGCTCAAAGTGGCATAGAATCATATGCAGGATACATCAGTGCAATACCATCCCATCGGTGCGCCAAAAAGGCACACTACCTGATGACTGGAAAAGGCACGATCACGCGAAAAATACCTAAAACAATAGTGATTTACCAGTCTACGGACACATGATGCCACCGTTTGTCAACGTCTACTCCACTTACGATCTAGAACTAACCAAGCATACCAAGTAGGCCAAGATTGGAATCTTCGACGGGATATCGGCCCAGACTCTGGGCGGCATGGGCGGCCGTTGCGCTGGGTCATCAACCCTTACCCACGACAGGACCAATTCCTCTCGCAGCGGACTAACCGTTGACAACCCTATTGTGTTAACGTGGAATCATTCTGAGGTAAAATAGTCGGAATGAAAAGCCATCCAGCCGATCAATGACTCGTCAAGGGAAAGCATCAGCGGCGCAACATCTGCTGGTCAAAGACGCCACCATCAGATGTTGAACGCAAGAGCAAGGTGATTCCTCAGCCGCAGGTAGGGCAGCCACATCGAGACCAGCGAATGCAAATTTCTCCTCGGCGGGTGGGTCTTCAAGGTCCGGAGATTGGTACGATCGCACCCTGTCGTTGAAATACGCGGGAGGACGATACATAGCTTGACGGGCTCCAGAGAAAAGAAGCTTACCCCATGGGGGAGGGTCGAGAAGCAAAAGGATCCCGCTTTTACCGCATGTTTCTTTGCTTATTTGGGATTGACTCAATCGAGTTGCCATAGGGCCGGAGAGATCGGGGTCATGATCCGGACGCGATGTTTGTTATTCGTGGAGAATTGGGACTTGGAATGCGGGGGAGTAAGCTTGTGTTAAGCTTCAAACCCCATGCTCACTTTTGAACCGCGCTTTGTTACAAGGGCAAATTATGAAGAATCTAGATGAATCAAGTATTCTTTGTAGATCAAGTCTACTACAGTCGAAACCATATGTCGATGATCTGATTGACGTTCAGACGATGCACTCTAGCAACAGCAATGTTATTGCTCACCAGCAACATAATCCTCTTCCAAGTCTCACTCAAATTAGGACTTTTGTCCCCAACAGGGATCTCAACCAATCGTTCTGCGGTAAGGCGGGCCGGCCACCACAATCACTCGTCCCAATAAGCACGCCCCGAGGAAGCAGTAAATTTGGCGGCCACATTTGACAAGTAGCTATTCGTGGTGCACTCAGTAGCTCCGGGCCACCCCGGCTGGCCGCAAAGTGAGCCGATAGAGTTCAAGGGAGGAGTATAGAGCGAGAATTTGAAAAGTATGCATGGCGGACCATAAACCCGAAAACAGAAGCGAAGTGCGTGTGGTGTACGAGTTAAGCGCCGTTGGTACGCGGGTACAGCAATCCAACGCTGGTCACTGTCCATTGCATATGCACATGACTTACTGCGTCCAGTAACAAATTTCCATGCTCAGACGTTACCGAATTCTCAATTTCCTACCATAGATCCCATGTGATACCGGCTGTACGTTAAGTCGGGATAAGATTCAGTTGACTAACCTTTACACTCTGATGGTCTCCAAATGTTTAATGCCAAGCTTGATTGAGAGCTTGGGCTCTACAAGTTACAGTCTAAATGAACAGAAACTCTTACACAAAATTGCAATTCTGTTTGGTAGCTCTTTCTCGGGACAATGGCTAGCAAATACAAGACCAAAAGCTCTGCACCCCTTACGGCACTCGACCGAGCTACCCCCAGACCCCGGGCTTGTCTCGGCCAGAAACAGAACTTGACCGTTCTTGTCCAAACTAGGCCCTAACAATATGACACTCGATCGACCATTGTCCTTCAGCTATCGGAAGGTTGGCCGTCGATCCGTCATCCTAGACGAAAGCTGCTCGCCACGAGCAAGCAACCATTTTGAGATCTTTGTGGTTGTATCGGATCTGCAGACCGTGTTCCATTGTGCAGCTGTGGCACAGGGCTTGAAGGCGGTACTGGAACCCAAAACCACCATTACCCCAGTATTTCGTGACTGACAGGAATTTAATATATATTCCTCGATCTATCTTGGATCCAAGAGTCTTTTCTTGTCCAGATCATCTCACCCATCAGCAAGACAACCATTTAACTTGATACTCAACAGCTTCAGCGCTGAGACATCATCATCATGGGGTCCGATTCACTCCACAGCGAAAGACACAATGAGAAGGACGTGAGTCTTTGCTCCTTGTCAAAATCCCGGTCTGAGTAACACTGACTTATTTGAAACAGCCAAAGCACGAGGTTGCTATCGTCAAGACCGCTATCGGAGACGAAGCCTATCAAGCGGCCCTGATCAAGGAGCCTCCTCCTAAAATTGCAGTCCCTCTCGTCATCTTTGCCAGCGCGGTCGCTTTCTGCTGTTCGACTGCCAATGGTTACGATGGTTCGCTTTTTGGAACGCTTCTGTCTAATGAGGATTTCAAGAACTTCTTCGACGTTGACAACAAGGGTATTGGAACAGGTACGTCTCCCTGCCGGCCAGTATTTCGACCTCGAAATTAACATGTTTCTCTTTCACAGGCATCGTCACTTCCATGTATCAAATCGGCTCAGTTGTCGCTATTCCCTGCGTTGGCCCTGCTATCGATACTTGGGGTCGTCGTGCTGGTATGACAATCGGTGCCTGGATCATCCTTATTGGTATCGCTATTCAGATTGCCTGCATCAAGACTGCCAGTGTTGACCAATTCATGGCTGGCCGTTTCTTCCTCGGCTTTGGTGTATCCATCGCCGCTGCTGCTGGCCCCACCTACATTGTCGAGATCTCTCACCCTGCTCACCGCGGTATCATCACCGGTCTTTACAACGTCATGTGGCCAGTTGGCGCCCTCGTTGCCAGCGCTGCGGCCCGAGGTGGTTATAATTACAAGCACACCAACAAATCCTGGATGATACCCGTATGCATGCAGCTGCTTTTCCCATCTGTCATTGCCTTTTGCGCTATGTTGATCCCCGAGTCGCCCCGATGGCTGTACACCCATGGAAAGAAGGAACAGGCAACCAGCAACTTGGTCAAACTCCACGGTCGAGGCAACCCCGAGAGCGAATGGGTGAAGCTTCAGCTCCACGAGTATGAGGAGCATCTTGAAATGGACGGTAGTGACAAGCGATGGTGGGACTACCGTGCGCTCTTCCGCAACAAGGCCTCTATCTACCGTCTTACTTGTAACTGTCTGGTCTCTCTCTTTGGTCAATGGGCCGGAAACAGCATTGTCTCCTACTATCTCAGTGCTTTCCTCGATACTGCAGGTATCAAGAAGGGTGAGACTCAGAATGATGTCGCCTTGGGTATGAACGCCATTCAGATCGTTTTCGCTGCTATCGGTGCGGCTCTGACTGACACTGTCGGCCGTCGTCCCATGCTTATCGTTGTTAACATTGTCTGTGCTATTTGCTGGGTTGGAGTCACTGTTCCTGCCTCAATTGCCAACATCACCGATCTTGACGATAAGGCACAGAGCGATGCTGTCACTCCCCCCGTTAGCAGGGCCATCTTGGCCTGGGTCTATCTGTTTCAGATCTTCTACTCTGTTGGTTGGACTCCTCTCCAGGCTCTCTACCCCGTCGAAGTTCTCAGCTACGAGATCCGAGCCAAGGGTATGGCCTTCAGCTCCCTCTTCACCAACGCCGCCATGCTTGTCATGCAATTCGGTATCCCCGTTGCGCTCAAGAACATCGCTTGGAAGACCTACATCGTCTTCTGTATCTGGTGTGTCTGCCAGTCCATCATTCTCTACTTCCTCGTCCCTGAGACCAAGAACCGAACTGTAGGTGTCCCCCCTAACCAACTGAAGAACTATGACTAACAATATCACAGCTCGAGGAACTCGATCAGATCTTTTCATCTCCCAACCCTGTCAAGGCATCCAAGCAGAAGAAGGTCTTTGAGGCCGATGCCAACGCCAACATCATCCATGTTGAACCTGCTGTTGTCGACGCCAGCAAGGCTTAAGTCGAGAGACCTCGCCAGCCGTCATACCAGCAGGAAATATAC
The DNA here is from genome assembly GCA_013396295.1 of Fusarium heterosporum. Classification (NCBI taxonomy): domain Eukaryota; kingdom Fungi; phylum Ascomycota; class Sordariomycetes; order Hypocreales; family Nectriaceae; genus Fusarium; species Fusarium heterosporum. The sequence continues at coordinate 207,463 of JAAGWQ010000079.1, read as the reverse complement.
AATCCGCATTTCGTTACCATGATCCGGGTTCAGATTGGATGAAGAGGGGTACCAGCAGTAGGAAGATAGGCGTTGACACGCATAAGTTTAATACATTCTTTATGGACAATCACCTGGTTAATAGCCTTTCTCTCTACCATGGTTCTTTACGTGGCTAGGATGAAATGACTTTAACAGCCAAACCATCCTGTCGGCACACTTCGACTCAACCACCTTCCTTCTGCTCAAGTTACTCACAGTCCGAATGGCGTCTGGGGCGTTATTAATATACATTGATAAAACGCCGATGTTTGATAATGGGTTTGTCCAGTTGAACAGATTACATGTGCTGTGTGTAGATGTATTGAGCTGTCAGAAAAGGTTCCATCAATATATCATCGTAGCATACGTAACGATTGTTTTAATATATCTGATGTATGTGAGAGATACTCATCTCCACGCGGAACAGTCGCAAGGAGTCATGTTATCCACTGGTTGTCTGAACTCACCGTGAACTTCAAGACGACCATTTACATTTTGCGATATAGGTCTTCATATGGACCCTAGATTGCCAAGGCAAAAGTGACCGTATTTAATCATCTATTTTGGTCACTGGCATGATGCAAGAATCTGAGTGACTTCCAGTCTTGGTAGGATATACATTTGGTAAATTGTGGTGCTAAACATCCATAGAGTAAGAGGGCTAGTTACTGCCCTATGAGGCGCTGTTCTTTGAACTGACTCGAAGACATCATGCAACATCGAAGGGTTTCTATCGACTGAGCTTTAGGCAGTGTATTGGAACACCACAATCCGGGTACGTCTACCACATAGCCTTACTCATCGACTATATATATAATCATTCCAGGGCCGAACGGTCGAGTCTTGATCTTAACTTTAACTTTGCCAAGGAAGTGGCCTGTGCGACTCTCAAATGAACCAACATATATATGCAAGGAGGTGGGACTACCCTGACAACTAGCCATTGCCTTGGTAGTGTAGGCTTCTTCATGCGTCACTGGTAAAAACAGCTTTTTCAGGCAGCCTTGAAAGCACCCGTAGTTCACGCATCTTACTTAAAGACTCCAGAGTACAAGGGACTAGCGAGATAAACGTAAGAGTTGGCGCTGTTGAGCGGTCTCCCTGATTATATCGGTCGGAAGCCTTGTCACCTGAACGACGTATAAGTATAATGCGAATATAACGGCAACACAAGACTCACAATATAGCTGAATTCTATATCACCATATATTGGCCGAATGTACTACTCCATTTTCCATCCATTGACTCATGAATGCCTCGAGTTCTGATGGTGATGAGCCACATTGCTGGAGATGCAGTTAGATGTTGGCTGTACGTACGGCGAAGTGGTGGCAATTTCCAATGGTAATATTATATGACTGTTTGCATGGCAAAATCCTCGAACTTTGTTCCAGTATTCTGTTGGTGCGCAGTGAATGCAGAAGCTTCAGCCCATGTCTAAACTCAGAATAAGTCACCTCCAACTTTTCAGTGTGAATATGGCTACTTATACTTAGAAAACGCTGCTAGCTACCAGGCGCAATGTGAGTAATGCTTAATGTGAGAGCCCGTCCTTCTTCCACTTGTAAATCGATAATATTGGTGACCCTGTACGCCAAAGTTGTTTCAAGCTTCATAGAAGGGAAAGTCTTTGAGTCGCCACCAAAAACAAGTTGCACCACCAGGCCCAACTAGCGCTCGGCCTGGTGGTGCTATGTGTACTTTTATCCTAAATATGTGCATATTGGCTAAAGACGCAGTCAAGAAGAAGGGAACGAGACATTTTGCGAGATTGTTGGGTCTACCTTGCGTGCATATGTATGTTGGTTCGGTTTCAATCAGTCCTAAGTGGGGCGATTGTTTGAAAGGCCATAGCCGTTCTCGGTTCTCGTCTTGCAGGCTACGAAATTGGTTCCAAGGTCATCTCATCTGCATTCTTTTACAAGTAGTTCACTAGAAATGGTCACTTTCGAACGACAAACTGAGCTGCACGGAATCGTACAGAGCCGCAAAGTCCGCAATATCAGACCGAAGCCATCACGAGGGTTCTACCCATGCACTACAACTCAAGGATATAAGGGGAGAATAGAAGATGGTCCTGAAGTTGACCCTGCATTAGATAGCAGGTTCTCTTGGGTTAATCCGAACCCGCTTATAATGACAGCATATGAGTAAAATCCCCAAGCTTCCAAATATTCTAGACCGGGGCCACAGAGCGATTTCTTGGAGCTGTGCCTTTTCGGCGGTTCAGGGGTCGCGAGTTCCGGTGGCGACTCATGAGCTTGTAATTTTAGAGAGCCAGGGTATCTATTGGTTATGGGTTACCACATACATCACCAACAAACATACACATACTTGCATGGCATGAGTCGTATCACCACATTCGCCATCAATTTTGTATAGAACCTGGTAGTAGCCGAGAGTTCTAGACCCACGATGTTCTGTAGCCTGTGCCAAAAGTCCCATAATTCTCATTTTGTGACGAATATGTCAATAGTTTCGTGCGAGGATGCGGCGAGGGCCCAGGACCACAACGTGAATGATATGTTACTTCGTCAAATTAGTGTTACTGCTCAAGGACCAAGTCTTAATCATCCATGGGTCATACCATATGTTCCAGTGAGTAAATGGAGCTATTCTTTGACACGTATGGGCTGTTCTGGGATATAAAAGTGGCGTCCTCTGCACTTTTTTAACCCGTTTTCAAATCTTCATCATCTCACCATCAACCTACTCATCTTCACCAAAACACTATCATTCCTACGAAGCCAAGTTACTTCACTTCCTGATTAAGTTGGTGCACGTTGTTTACATTTTAATCTATCGCTAACCTACGCTTTTAGTCACCATGAAATTCTCGCTCCCAGCAATTGTTGCCTTCTCACTACTCGGAGCCTCCCATGCATCCCGCATTGAGCTTCATACCACAACCGGACCAGCAATTATTCCTATCTACTCTTCTGCTTACTATGACGACGCTGGAGAGTCATACCCTCTTGGTGCCTTCAGGGACGGTTGCAGGAAGACCGATTACGGTTGGATAAAGCAGATATGCATAGACGACCCTAAGGAGAGAGCGCACGTCATTTACTCTGGCGGGTCGAAGAACTGCTACAAGGTGACCAAATCTACATCGAAGAACTGCGGTGGTCCTTCAGCCTGCTGGTCAGGCGTTTGCCAGAGATGTTGGACTGCTGTTTACACCAAGACACCTTGTACCTGGCGAAGTCTAGATGACACCGAAGCTACCGATGAGGAAGAATCCACCTAAACTCATGGGAGAGACCTCAAAGCTGCACTTGATCTATCATAGGCCTACAACGCGTGCGGTCTAAAATTGGTCCTATCTCTGCCTCATGCCACGAACCATCCTGTCTTTACCGATAGTTTCTTCAGTTGCTTTCAATACACTCCTTTTTCGCTGTCTTGATTAGCCCTACAATTCAAGAGCCTTAGAGCGAACATCCTTAACAATTCACTTGTAAGATAATGAAACCATGTTTTCACTATTACGCCAGATTGATCTCAATATTAATATTATGTGACTGGCATTTACGAGATTGGCTGGCGTAGTATATAATTGATTCCGTTGTCCTTCTTCCCAACCAATAGCTTCTGACTTATGCATCTAGAGCGAATACTTATTTCGAGCTTATAATCATAAAGAGGCCAGGACTCTCAACCTCTTTAATTTAGTTATTCACAAGCCCTAGGTTCGATGTACCGTCAAAAATTCCGTTACCAAACCCCTATAGTTAGCACAGAGCAGATATTCAAGCGCTGAATAAGCACTCTTATTATGGCTTTTAAGTTCTTTCAAAACCGTCTCTCAGTGAAGCTAATTCTTCAATTTTCTCATGCTCTATGTACTAATAATAGGTGTTTACGTTGCTCAAGGTTGTATTCACTAGATCAGCCCCCAGACCTATTAAACATTTCTTCTAGGTTTATTCCAAGGACCCTATATTGGGGCATCAGTGGCTTGAAGGTCTCTATCAATAGCTTTGTCGTCACGGTTTCTGGCTGCCGCTGCACTCCATCCTGTGTAACCCTATCGCCCGCCGTCTTGAAGAATAGTCGCAACCCTAAGGGTTTTCCTAGGAGTAAATCGGCATCAAGTTCAAGAAAAAGACTAAGCAAAGTCGAAAAATCAGAGCGAACTCTTTCATAACTGCAAGGTAAGTATCAAGTCCTCTTTGAAGGTTTTATTCAATAGATCTAGAGGAGTTTGTAAGTCATTTATGAATCACATAAATTACAACATACACTCTCCAGAAGCCTGAGTTGTCTACGCTACGAGTTTAGTCTGGTACTGATAATTCGTTAACATGGTCCGGTTTCGATCTAATCCCAACATTTTTCATATGGCACCAGCAAGCTACACAGATTCATATTGTGTAGAGCCACGGCCAAGATTCGAGACCTTGGTCTGCGGGATCTTCTCATGACTCTATAACAGCTTCGGTCTTGAAGAGGTAACTGACAGTCGTGCAGCTACCATATGTTAACGCCAGTAGGAAGGTAGCACAAACCTTGACCATCTAAAGGCACGCAGACTATGGCTATAATAGTGGTGAGCTCTCTGCAGTTTGGCATCTCATCCCCTTCAGAACTCTTTTCATTCTCCGTCTAGCCGTTTATCTTCACCAATACACTAATCCACATCGTGTCAATAACTTGAATTTATTGTTTCCAGATGAGCGACTCTAACACAGACTATCAGCCATTCAGGCCACAGCTAATTGCCGTAGCGTCGTCATGAGTTCTTGCTTCCGACTGTGGCTTTTGCAGTCTCTCTCTTGGGTGCCCCAGATGACACCAGTATTATTATCTATAGCACAATTAGGTATGGACTTCTTCCAGTTACATGCACTTACTGCAATGACAATGATGTTCTGAGGGGAAGGGTGCATGTCAGCTACTCCGACGGGAAGAAGGCCTGTTTCAAGAGGACTACCAACACTTCTGGCCGTTGTGGTGTGGATGAGGGCTGCTGGAAAGGCATTTGCCAGACGTGCTTCAAAGAGGCTTACACTCCGACTGGCTGCACCTGGTAATGATAGAAGGATATCGAAACACTTATAAGTCAGTTCGCGGAGAAGGGCAAAGGCTTCCCGTGAACTAGTCGAGACTTTCTTACCAGTCAAGTCCTTATCGCAACTTTACAAGGTCATTCATACATCTTGTATTTATCACAGCTTGTATAGCTTCTTCCAATATGCATTTTATTCCATACTCTTTTTAGTCTTGTAAACGTAGATTTCACAATGATATGAGAGCTACGGTTCAAACCACTATCAGTAAATTCACAGCTGTGTTTGGCCAGCCATATCTGGTATATGAAATCGACAACACCTTCGTCCGTTTCCCACCAGCACTGTATGTAGAGACTCTGATTAGCCACACCAGACTCATCCTCGCTCGTCAGCATGTGGGGTGTAGTATTTTTCTATCCCAATGGATGCATGCCAGCGAAATAATGGGGTCAAATAGCGGTATGGGAAAGGCACCGCTTTACGCGCAGACTAGTTCGAGTTAGTTATAGGAATATGCATCTATGAGAGCTGATTCGTCAAGGGCCCAACAGCCCTCAACTCCAACGTTGCGTCACTATCAGGAACGCCATTTCGATTTTTTTACCCATCTTGTTCAATCAATCATTCGAGTAACCAACGCCTGTTCGACATCTCATCGCAATATTCCGACACAATGGCCAACTTTCTATCATACAATCCACTCAACTTGGCATCGGACATCACCCCTGCCGCCGTAGCCTCGGCCTTACCCCTCCTCTTCGGACTGACCGGCACCAGCATTGGAATCTACAGCCTCGTGTCGCCCTACGACGCCATTCGCCTCTATGGCCTGCAGAAACCATCATCTTCATCTTCATCTAGAAGAAGCTCGTCTAGGAAGAGCTCTTCTTCGACAGAGTCCGATGCTTTCCAGAAATCTCTCATCTATTCATCGGGCATCCGGAACATTGGTTCAGGCTTGAGCACTCTCGGCCTCTATGCCTTCTGGAAGTTCTCCCCGATTTGCCAAGTCAGCCCGTTGGCCGGTGCTATCACCAAGAAGTGCATGGGAATTTGCTTCATGTTTGCCACCTTCGTGGGGGTTGGTGATGCTGTCGTTGTGCGTCAGTTTGCCAACAAGGATTTCGTTCAAGGATCGGCGGCGGACAAGGCTACCAAATCCAGCATCGGCCATGGCATTTCGGCTGTCCTTATCCTAGCGACTGGTCTCTTCTTGTATCTATGATGGGATGAACTACATTCACCGTTAGATACATGTGGGAGTCACGACAGCTTCCTATCAGTAGTATGACTCATTGATGCGTCTGAGCAATCTGCCAACAAAAATTATAAACCATGAAAGAATTATGAAAGAATTATATTTCAAAAGTTTATTGATGATATGATTTGTTTGTATTGTATTGGTATATCATTATTCGTATCAACAGGTGAAATGGCCATTGTCGGGAAGCTAGTCTTGCGATGACCAGCTACTGACAGTGATGGGAAGAACTGGAGTCACCAGTGTCATGAATCACATTTGGTGCTGCCCTCTCAACGCTCTCGGGTAGCGTCTCCTGGACCGTTTGTGGCAGGATCGAGGCCTCACCGCCATCCTTGGCATGTGAAACGTTGGTGGACTTCCAGGACTGGGCGGGTTTGGATTCCGTGGGATGGATCTGAGATATTAGAGTTGATCTAGATGGCTTCTTATGGACGACATACAGATTCAGGAAGAACTTTCTCGACACTCTTGGGGAGTTTCCTTTGGAGACCTTCTGGGAGTTTTGAAGGGGCTGATGCATGGGAAATACCCTGGCCACGTTCGTTCTGTGCGAATCCAGACATTTTTATGGGTAGTTATTCTGATTGAGGATATTGGAATTGTATTAATTTTGTGTTCGTCAAGAAAGAATGAACAGTGACTAAAGTTGGATAGTTGTGTCGGAGCGTTATGGCAAAGTAAATGATCAACGTCATGGATTTTTGTCGAGTTTGAAAAACCTGTGGCGTGAACATGGTATTTTTCTCAACTCATGGCATTATGATATCGCAATGTTGTAAATAGCATTGGCCGTGGTAGTGATCGTCGCTCTGCTCGTCCAGTCATCACTCGAAAGGTGACCAATCGATGACGTATAAGCTGTGTTTTCCGTTACGTCATTATCGCGAAGGGTCATTTACCAACCATCTTCGCCAAAAGTTACATGCGGCGTTCTCTGCGCAGCTCTGTGGAACCAATTATATAGGCCTTTCGTGTTGGGAGCGGAAATGGGATTGAAATAATGAAACAGGTACGCGATGAGCGTTTGCGCGGCATTATAGAACTCGTAGTTTATATCGACGCTACACGAAGAGTAAGTACGATGCGAAATTGGTACTCGATGAACGTTGCAGCAGCTTTCCACATGGATGGTTTGTGATCGTTTCATTGAGGGCCAGTGAAAATGATCATTCTTCGCATTTAACTACGTTCGCCCACGACGCGCTTAGCGCGAGCAGCGAGAAGTACAGTGAAAACTAGCAATAAAAGTGTACTCCAAAAGAATCTACATTGAACAGTTGCCGAAGTGACAGAGTTACTGAGAAGTGAATGCCGACGGAGAAAATTAATCGCCGCAGGGTAGGTGATGGTCTTGAGAGACATGTACTCTGATAGCGTCGTCGCCCAAGTTGATGCTGTTCCTTAACAGATGACGAGTACCGAAAAAAGTAGCACTCACGTGATCTGGCGTCACTCATCTCAACTCGAACGCGTCCCGCCACGTCAGGCTCGGCCTTGGACCCTGTCATCGCCATCACTCAAACCCACCTATAACTTCAATATCTTTTTCTTTTCCGCACACCCAATAAGTCTGGAATTTTGTGCCTCACTCAATATGAGCATCCCAGACGAAGACTTTGATTCTGGCGACGCTCTCTTTGACGATGTCGATGAAGACGACCTGATATTCGACGGCGTCGAAGAAGCAGAAATGATCAGCAAGACCTCTGGAAAGCACAGTAGAGGCGATGAAACCGATACCGCGGAACTGTCTGCGGTCAAAAAGGCACGCCGTGACTCTGTCAGTACTGCTGGTGGGCAGCTCAACGAGGCGCAAAGAATTCAAATTGCACGCAAGATCCTATCAGATAATTTCCGCTACAAATCATTCCGCCATGAGCAAGAGGGTGCCATCAGTAGACTCCTCAACGGTGATAATGCCCTGGTTGTATTCCCCACCGGCGCAGGAAAGTCACTTTGCTACCAGGTTCACACCCTTTTCGCTCCCCATTTACCGAAGCCCGACTAATCGATGTAGATTCCTGCCATCGCCTTCCCAGAAATGGACCGCCAGACCAAAGAGAGACACGCTGACGACTCGGGTATCACAATCGTCGTATCGCCCTTGATTGCCCTGATGAAGGACCAAGTCGATACGCTCAAGCGGAAAGGTATCGCAGCGGAGTGTATGGACTCGACCAAAACTTGGGATGAAATGCAGAAAATCAACAAGGATCTCCGAGAGGGAAAGCTTCGACTGTTGTACTGCGCTCCTGAGCGTCTCAATAACGAGGGCTTTGTCGAGACAATGAAACGTGTCAAGGGTGGAGTCAGATTGATCGGCGTCGATGAAGCCCATTGCATTTCTGAGGTAAAATCTCCTTCATTCCAGATGCGCAAGTAACTAACTGTCTGCCAGTGGGGACACTCATTTCGTCCCGACTACCTCAAAGGTTCGCAACCCATGCACTCGTTGCTCGAACTCCACTAACTCTCGACAGTTGCAAGATTCGCCCAGGAGATTCAAGCTGAGCGAGTTATATGCCTAACAGCCACGGCTACACCGCCGGTTATTAATGACATTTGCAAAGCCTTCGACATCTCGGAGGATGGTGTTTTCAGAACCTCAGTCTATCGTCCCAAGTATGTCTTGTCTAAACTACTCTGGTGCCGTTACTGACCATCCCTAGTTTGCGATTGGAAGCCAAGGCTGTCAATGTTAAGCAGGACAAGTATGAATTATTATACGAGTTTCTGAAAACCCACCCTGGTTCGACTCTTATTTACGCCACTCTCCAAAGGGTTCTTCACTCACAATCTCTACCCATTATCTGCGGACACTGACCTTCGAATCAGCAAGCGGAAGAGCTGGCTCAACACCTTTCCCAGAAAGGATTTCCTGCTGCCCACTTCCACGCCGGCATGAAAATAGAGGAAAAGAAGAGTATTCAAGACGATTTCATGACATCTAAAATCCAAACAGTATGTCATTCTGAGAATAAAGTTGACCAGAGCTGACAATGGTTTAGGTGGTTGCAACTATTGCATTTGGTATGGGCATTGACAAGCCAGGTAAGTCCACACAAAGATCCCCATAACTACGTGGCTAACAATGGAAGACATCCGTAACATCGTTCACTGGGATGTCCCAAGCACCATCGAAGAATATTGTCAACAAGTAGGACGCGCCGGCCGTGATGGAAAACAGAGCTACTGCATGCTTTACCTGTGTCGAGAAGACTTTTGGATTCGCGAGAACTTTGCCCGTGGCGACCTCCCCTCCCGCAGCTCATTACGGGATCTCCTCAAGGACATTTTCGACGATGACGTTGTCAAACTCCCCAAGGGCGACACGTTCAAAGTCAGCCACTACGGACAATCTACCAAATTCGACATTCGCATCAGTCCGCTGAGCGTTATCTACGCAGCATTGGAGTTAAGATTCAACCTCATCCGCGCCACGACGCCAGAGTACAGCTCATACAAATTCGAGGCAACTCAAAGTTATTACCCCCGCCTCAAGGCCATTAACTCACCAGAGAGCAAAGCCATTCTGAAGCACGCCAAGAAAGCCAAAAAGTACCACTCTGTTGACCCAACAGAGGTGGCAAACACAGAAGGATTACGACGCACTGATCTGGTCAACCTCCTCAACGACCTCAACAACAACGGCGCTATCGTTCTCACTGTCGGGGGCGTGGAGCAGAAGTATAAAGTCCTGGACAAACTGCCCAAAACGGACGCTGCAATTGATGATCTAACGGACAAGCTCCACGAGGACCTCAAGAGGCGGGAAAAGCAGGCCCTGGATAGACTCAATGATATTGTCAATCTTGTCACAGCGCCTAAATGCTTCGGTCTCGCCGTGGCACAGCATTTCGGTATGGATCTCCCTGAGAAAAAGGATAAGTGCGGGCACTGCACGTTTTGCTACACAGGGGCACCTGTAGAGCTACCGCCATCGCCGCCGAAAAAGGTAGATAAGGCGGCGATCAACAAAGTGCTCCAGACGACGGATATTCGAGATGATGCGCGATTCCTGGCGAGGATTGCATTTGGAATCAAGAGCCCGCGTGTTGGGAAGTTGAAGCTGGACAAGACGCCAGCGTTCATGTCGATGGCAGATCAAGATTTCGATGTAAGTGATATTGCCAGCTTGTGTGTATGTTGACTAACGTTGGCAGGCGATATTGAAAGAGTTTAAAAAGGCGTGCAAGGAAAAGGATGAATGAACCTGTAAGTGGTGGGATTTGTTCTGTGGTGTCAACCGTATGGAGGGCTAAAAGAGGCGTCTGACCGAACCGAATGTTTTATGGGAGTTACCTGGGATTGTACAGTCGAGCCAATGTCATTGTCACGGCTCTGATGGTGTTTCTAGTGGAATTGTTAGCTTACCCCGACAACGGGCATTTGAGAAGATGTGTCAAATGGGTGTTGGAACATCCTGACTTCTGAGACCTTGAATTTGTCGCGGTGTGAAGATTGCAAGTACGGAATTGTTGTCATTTTGGACTCCGGGTAAACGATCCTGGTCTTCCACATCTCCTTCGTTTTGCTTTTTTGCGAATTCCCCGATGACCTAGGTCTTTGGACAGACACTGTGCTACTTACTGCTTTGATTCCAGGTCGCTCACACCTTTGCGACCTTGAACTGTCGTGCAGTTGCATTGGCGGATGTGCTCATCAATGCGAGCTGGCCAATTGGTTCAGTGCATGATCTCTACTAAACCCGGAACAAACCCGGACAATCATTGAACAACGCACGAGCGACTTGGTCAACGCTAGAGTGAAGGCCTCAGCGATCCATTTTATCATTTATGCTATGACCTGCAAACCCAGCAGGGCTGGCATCCATGGTCAATACACCAAGTTTGGGACGAGATGACCAATGCAAGGGACGTTATATTGTAAGGGGACCGTGGCGTGTCTCGTGTGACGCAATGTGCCCTCCAAGACAACTGGACGAGTCTGAAACGGGACGGCCGACGAATTAGCTGGCATTTTGTTCATTCTGCAAGTGCGCCATTTTATCAGCCGAGTTAGTGGTCTTGTGGCGTCCAAGAAAAAAAAAGTCGCCAAAAGGAATTGCCGAAGGTCTAAAGGTGTGATGGCGGCAGATGGAAGCGTGCGATCCTGATTAAAAGATGAATAGAACGAAAAGTCCGGCAGAGTAACATTGTTAATTGTCGATTCCTTGTTTGTCGGGCATCATCTCTGTTTGGGTCTCGTATAATTTATGCAAAATATTGAAATGCAGGGGAGGAAACAGGAAATAGATGGCGTCAGTGCACTAAGGGTACAAGGGAGGTTATAGTGGTACAAAAGCGCACTGTTGTTCAACGCTCGAGAAACATCTTTGTTTGCACCGCAAGGGGAACGAAAGATGGCTTGTTGATCTCGGGGTAAATGCTGATCTAGTCTATTTTATCTGGGACGGACACTGGATCTCCCACGATCTGAGCGTTTTTCTTACTTCTATTTTTGCTTTCTGAACAAATGTAGTGATATGTGGTCCATGTTCTGTGGGGTTATACTGTATGTACAGTGCAGGTGGGCCTGATGGAATGTGGATGTGCCTGTAACGTCTCCAGGACTAATGACGCCCTTGTTTTCTTTGACGTAACGGTCCGTTAACTGTCAGCCACTGCGAAAAAGTTAGATGTGGTCGGGTAAATGGCATGTTGTGAACGCAATAACCAACATGGCGAGATAAAATGCATATTGGACTATACTATTCTATGTAACGACGTATCCCATGATGTGAACGGGCACACGCATCAAGAATTGCGCGTATACGAGGCTTGTGCCTGGCTGCATCCATCTCGCATCTCAACCACCAAAAATAGCATGTTTGGACTTTTCTCTTAGCTGACAGGATTTGAAGATACGTCAGTATCACCCAACCAGACATGTCAATGCTGGCATAATATGGAGACACTAGTTATGTGCATCCCCAGTTCTTTTCTTCTTTTTCCACTGTGTTACTGTCTTGTGCGCTGGCTATCAGCTGCTTCATCACACAAAAATCTGCTCTGCACTGCTGTACCTGACAGTAATGGAACTGTAGCACGTACCAAGCTTTTGCCAGATTTTTCTGCCTGATCTTTTTCATTCCCTCTTTCTTTTCTCTCAACTATCACAAGTGTCCCAAGGACATACGAGAAACAAGGGTTCTTCCATAATCACTACTGTAATATCTTTTGTTCTTTCCTGTCCCTCGTTTAATTCCCCTTCTCGGTTGGTGGTTGCCGGCACTTCCGTATCGCTATCGCCTTGCATTGCATGTCATCATCGGCAGAGCTTGGATTTCTCTAGAACAAAAGAGACAATATAGTCGCGCCGACGCAACATATCACAGCTCTTTGTTCATTTTTCTCTTAAATCTCTTTCCATTACATATAGAGAGAAAAGGGCGCAAATATGGTGTTTAACGAAAATGGTCGTGCCCAGAGCGGCCCAAATTACGATGCGCCACGCGAACTGCAGAATCTACCCGCTGGCCAGGCAGTACGTTTTTAAGCTCCGACACGTGCGCTGTGACTCGCTAACCTATCACAAAGTACCACTTCGACGATGCCACAGCAGTATCTCCAGAGACCAATCCATACGACCACGACTTCGAACAATTATCTCCCCCTCCACCGATCGGCGCACAACGTCCTGTCCCCGAACAAAATGACTCGAGCCGCGATTTACTACACAACTCATACCAGGGCAGCATAGGCCAGCACAGCTTCGAGACCCCAGGGAGCTTTGGTCATAACAGCTACGGACCTGGCGCTTTCGGGCATTACCCGCCTGATCAACATGGGCGCATACCTGGATCTCCGGGCTACGAATACCCAGAGCCAGAGTACGATGTCGAAGCCTCGCGCTTAGCCGAGTCTCGTCTTTCAGTTATGCATCGTGCGCCGACGATGCAGGACTGGGGCCAGAATGGCGAGAACATCTCTGTCCCGGCAGACTTTGCACATGGTCGCCCAGACTCAACGTATCAGGAATTCGATATTGACGAGAGCTGGATGATGCGACAGCAGCAGCAAGGCGTTGGTGGTCTCGGCCGTTCAAAAACCCGCAAAGTTAAGCTCGTTCAAGGCTCCGTTCTCAGCATCGACTACCCAGTTCCCAGCGCCGTCAAGAATGCCATCGAGCCGCGATACCGCCACGGTCCTGGGAGCATGGAAGAGGAGTTTACAAAGATGCGCTACACAGCTGCGACGTGCGACCCCAACGACTTCACTCTGCGCAACGGCTTCAACCTCCGCCCGCGAATGTACAACCGTCACACCGAGCTCCTCATCGCCATCACCTATTATAACGAGGATAAGGTGCTGCTTGCGCGAACGCTCCACGGAACGATGCAGAACATCCGGGATATTGTGAATCTCAAGCGCTCCAAGTTCTGGAACAAAGGAGGCCCCGCTTGGCAGAAGATTGTCGTGTGTCTCGTTTTTGATGGTCTCGACAAGGTCGATAAGAACGTTTTCGATGTGCTCGCAACTGTCGGCATCTACCAGGATGGTGTGCTGAAGAAGGACGTCAATGGCAAGGAAACAGTCGCACACATTTTCGAGTACACGAGTCAAATCTCTGTAACGCCCGATCAACAGCTCGTCCGACCAGACCCCGACAAGCCGCACCGTAATCTCCCTCCCGTACAGTTCATTTTCTGTCTCAAGCAGAAGAACAGCAAGAAGATCAATTCGCATCGCTGGCTTTTCAACGCCTTTGGCCGTATTCTCAACCCAGAAGTCGCCATTCTCATCGACGCCGGAACCAAGCCTGGCCCTCGCGCCCTGTTGTCCCTCTGGGAAGGCTTCTATAACGATCGCGACCTCGGCGGCGCTTGTGGAGAGATCCACGTTATGCTGGGCAAGGGAGGAAAGATGCTTCTTAACCCGCTTGTCGCGGTGCAGAACTTCGAGTATAAGATCTCAAACGTGCTCGATAAACCGCTGGAAAGCGCCTTCGGATATGTTAGTGTCTTGCCCGGTGCATTTTCAGCATATCGCTTCCGTGCGATCATGGGAAGACCCTTGGAGCAGTACTTCCACGGCGACCACACGCTCTCCAAAACGCTGGGCAAGAAGGGTATCGACGGCATGAATATCTTCAAAAAGAACATGTTCCTTGCCGAGGATCGAATTCTCTGCTTCGAATTGGTCGCAAAGGCCAGTCAGAAGTGGCATCTCAGCTATATCAAGGCTTCCAAGGGCGAGACGGATGTGCCTGAAGGCGCCGCCGAGTTTATCGGCCAGCGACGTCGATGGCTCAACGGATCTTTCGCCATGTCTTTGTATTCGCTTATGCATTTTGGCCGAATGTACGGCTCCGGTCATAACATCATTCGACTCTTTTTCCTCCACATCCAGTTCGTTTACAACCTGCTCAATGTCTTGTTCAGTTGGTTCTCGCTCGCCGCTTTCTACCTCACCACCACCATCATTATGCAGCTTGTGGGAAACCCGAACGTGATATCCGCATACCACGGATGGCCGTTTGGTGACACGGTCACGCCAATTGTCAATGTCCTGATCAAATATATCTACATCGCCTTCCTGGTCCTACAATTTGTCCTTGCTCTAGGTAACAGACCAAAGGGTGCGCAGTACACATACGTCGTCTCTTTCATGGTCTTTGGCTTGATCCAGCTCTATCTTCTCGTCTTGACTGGTTATCTCGTATACCGTGCTTTCACAGGCACGCCAATCGAAGAACAGATCTCTTTCGCGTCCGGCCAAGCCTTTTTCGATAGTTTCTTCGGGGGCAATACAGGTGTCGCAGGTCTGATTATCATCGCGCTCATCACCATCTACGGTCTCAACTACATTGCATCTTTCCTCTATCTCGACCCGTGGCACATGTTCCACTCGTTCCCTCAGTATCTTGTCCTCATGTCCACCTACATCAACATCCTCATGGTCTACGCCTTCAACAACTGGCACGACGTGTCCTGGGGAACAAAGGGTTCCGATACCGCCGAGGCCCTGCCTTCAGCCACCATTGTCAAGGATGAGAAGGGCAAGGAAGCTGTTGTTGAGGAAATCGAACAGGAGCAGGAGGATATCGACAGCAAGTTCGAGAAGGTCGTTTGGCGAGCCCTTGCGCCCATGAGCGAAATGATGGAGGAAGCACCCGAGAAGAAGGATGTCGAGGACTCATACAAGTCTTTCCGAACTGGTCTTGTTATTCTTTGGTTGCTATGCAACATTGTTCTCATTGTCTTTGTCACAACAGACGATTTTATCAGTCTCGGCGTCTCGGTAAGTCACCCGCACTCTCTGATGTCCCGCAGGTTACTAACAACTCCTCCAGAAAGCCGCAGATGTCCGCACACCCATGTATTTCCGCTTCCTTCTGTATTCGACAGCTGTGCTGTCCCTTGTTCGCTTCTTCGGTTTCCTCTGGTTCATTGGACGAACCGGTATCATGTGCTGCATTGCAAGGCGATAAAAGAGGGAGTGCTTGGTGGGTAAATGTCTAATGAACTTTTTTATTCTTTGAAACTCTTTTTGGGCGGCGGGAAACGGAACGGAATGAACATACCGGGGCTTAAAGTCATTATTCGTTATGCAACGCAACGACTATTACTTATACATTGGCGTTGCTACATAGGTAGTTTTGTTTCGGGTTATGAGTTAATCCACCTCGTATATTCTTATGATACATCTTATATGCAATGCTTGCGTGAGTCAACCAGGTTAAGCAAAATACCAGACAGTTAGCCACTTGGTGATCGTCAGTCGAGAGTAGTTCTCTAAAGTTATCATGTCGCTTAAGAATATAAGGCTTTTCATCCAACCAGTCTATTTTACGTTGAGATGTTGTCTTGCGTCTTCTACCTCAGATGCTGCTGCAACTTGTGGCCCCCGTTTCACTCCAAACAACCTGCCACTGCGGATCAAAAGGCAGTATCCTCCATCGCATCGAGTCTTCAAACAGTTTCCTATAGGGCTTCTGGTAGATTCGAAGGAAGTGCTTATAGTCGTTCTCAAGGGAGTAGTAACCTTCGCTCCTCTCTTGTTCCTTAAACGCTGACGTTCCCACTCCAGCTTCTGTACAATAGAAGGTCGTGGCTTGGAACGACTAGCTGAGAACCGAGTGATAGCTCCAGCATGTCACTCGAATACGCGGAAAGTGAAGCCTACAATCTTAGCCAGTTAGTTGGCTCACAGGATAGAAGATGAGGAGATGTTTCTTTCCAACAAAGGTTGATGCGTGATCCTCTACATCCTGCGCGTGTTAACAGACCTCAAAAGAGCGGCCGGAACCTTTCTTAATACCGCTCTGGACCATGGTCCAAAAGAGAAGGCTAAATGCGTGACTGGTCCCATACATAGTACGGTCTACGTTGTCAGAATAGGAGCCATTCGCGAAGTGGACGTATCCAGCTTGCGGACCAAGACGCCGGATGGCTGTTATGATAGTTATCTTTGGATGATGCAAGTAAACCCCTTCTAAGCTTCAATATGCTCCCCCCAGAAGGAAGCATGCACTTAGCCATGCGCAAAGTCGAGGATCTCATGGATAATGTTGTTGGAAGAGATTGTTCCTCCAAACACAAACTCGCGAGGTCAAAGTAGCTCAGAAGAGGAAACCACTTGTCTTGTCGAATTGCGAGCTACTGGAAAGCGTTTGCTATGTAGAATACCTCAATGAAGTTCATCAACATACTCCAAGAACCCTTTTAACACCGGAGAATAAGATACGCCGTAGTGATCCCATGCCACCAAAACGTCAAATCTCTCTTGCTGTCAGTAGTCGACCTCTCTCTGTAGGATCGCTACTCCCTCAAATCTCTCCTTTATCACATCCTCTACTGTAGCCACAATCTCGAGTAATCTGAAAGGACCTTGACGAACAAAGACGTCTTCCACTCAGTCGCGGATGGTGAATTGGTAGCGAAATGGCACGTCGGCCCTACACTTTGGTAGAATCTATATCGAGATCTTATTCCGAAAGGGCTTTTGCTCATAACTCATGATTTCAGGCGTGGTATTACTTCCAATATTCCTATGTTTAGGTGTGTCTGAGAATCAATACTGATCACGGTTGACTTGGCTGGGCATTGGAGCCACGGCTGGCAAGTATTCCGGTAGAGGCACCTTCTACACCAATAGCCTTCACTTGAGCGACTATTGCAGGTCAATCTTGAAGGACTAGACCAGCCACTTAGTGTTCAGGAATAATTGCAAGACTAGGAGGTAGTAGAATAACATCTCTGTTCCTGTCAAGCAGGGCTTTTCAAATGAATAATTCTTTCGGTGGCATGCCACCTTCCATTTCCCGTGCTGAGCGATGATTAGAACACCATGCGCCGAAGTTTTTCTATTTGACCTAACAGTAAAACTTGGTGATATCAGGTTTCGGATAAACAATGTACGCGAAATTACAATGACTATCTCGATCTCAGAGCGACCAATCGATTGACTTTGACCAATGACGTTAAGAGGCTGGATAAACGACGCAAGGATCATGCAGACATTACCAGCTAAAACACCCTCAAAACTCGATGGACAACGTCGATCTATGACCGAAATCCGGTGGTGTGCTATCTCATCTCTGCATCACCAATCCTACATGTCCTAATCAGGCAATTGAGGCACAACAGGCCAAGTTTCTGAGCATGGCAACACCCCGACAAGTGCTGCATCAGTAGCGCTACACACAAGCATTCCAACACGAAACGGGCGTTTGTGTATCGTAAGGGTGTAGGCTGATTGGCCTGTCCAAAGCCTGGGGTGAGGGGTTATCGGTATCGCCTGGTCGAGACAATCTAGATTTAAGTTTTGGGGTGATATCACTGCCGAGCTACCGTGAAACCCAATGCCCAAGGACATTGTTGTCCGATGTCCGGACCAATAATTGCTGCACAGGAAACTTGTCGATCTTGGTTTGGCTTATCACGGCTCCCTCCATTTCAGCCTCACTTTGTGGTGTGAGGCTAGGCCTTATCATTGGGAGAGAAGGAGTGTTGCACTGAAGCTTGTTATCTCCTCACCGAGCACTCACCGCTTGTCTGAGCTTTGCAACCACCTCCAGAACAAGTCACAATGGTCAAACGATGTTTCAAAATAGAGGTTCTCAATTTCTTCTAGAAAATAATGCAGTACTCTAGTATGCTAATTAAGCGACTGCCAAGTCATGATCGTTCGTAAGTAAATCCAATGCCATCATCTTGTAAAACACAAACTCGCTTTTGCCTCAAAATCCACAGAAAACAATTATTCCTGACCCAATCTAAACAACAATAGCCTTCTGGGCGGGCCTGTAGTCGGTACCCGATGAGTAGTTGACACCACCCTTGGATTTTGTGCTGATTGTTGTCTCGGGGGCCTCTTGTTGGGCGGGCCAGATCTGCTTGCCAATGGCCTGCTCCTTCTTGTGGTGGTTCTGGAGCTGCTCTCGGATGCTCTGCTGGAAGAAGAGAGGGCCCTGCTCCATCTCGGGGTGCATCTCGCCGTTGACAAAGACACCAGCGTTGACATTCTTCTGGGCATTGGCGCAGAGGTACTTGTCCTCAGACATGACACGCTTGTAGAGCTCGGTGATGAGGTTGAAGTCTTCATCGCTGGAGTGCTTGTTGCGGAAGAACTCGTAGCGCATGGTGGAGCGGGTAGGGCTGTGGGGAACGAAGCGCTGGATCATGAAGAAGTGAGGAGAGATGTTGGTGGAAGCATTGGGGAGGTAGTAAGTGACGGCGATGCGGAAACCACGGTCAATCTGATCTTGTCGCTGGGCACCAAAGTGCTGGATATAAGACTTCTGAGTCTCAACCCAGTATGAGTTGAGGTCGGCGATGGTGGGAATATCAGGGTGAGCGACCTTGCAGTGGTAGCACTCGTTGTAGTTGTCGGCAAGGATCTTCCAGTTGTAGTCGCCCTCCATCTCCCAGACGTGATCGAAGTTGTAGTCGTCGAAGTTGTAGTAAGAAAAGCGGTCGTGGGTGTCGAGGTTGTCGAAGTCATCCTCCCAGGCGACTTCAGGGACCTTGGCACCGTCCATGTTGATCCAGATGAAGCCACGGGCATCGACCTTGACGTGGATGGGAAGAAGACCGTTCTGCTTCTGGTCGAAGCCAGTGCTGGCATCACCGTTATCGCCCTGCTCAGGAGCGACAATGGGGAATTCACCAAAGCGGGAGATGTTGTGGAAAGCGTTGATCTTGTTGTTCTCATCCTTGGCAATGACGAGCTCGAAGTTTGCAATCTCATACTTGAGCCAGTCGCCAGCCTTCTGGAGTCTGGCCTGGTGTGTTGTGAGGAGCCACTTCTTGGAGAAGATGGCGCGCTTCTCAAGCTCGTACATCTCAACTGATGTGTACCATGAAGCGGGAAGGGCACGAACGGCGCTCTTCTCAGCGACAGGGGAGGGAGCGGCAGCGGGAGTGGCAGAGGCGCCGAGGCCAAAGCATTTTCTCAAGAATGACTGAGCCATTGTGTATGTGTGTAAGTGTGAAGAGAGAAGAGGTGTTTGGTATCTTGGTGAAGATGGGATGGAAAGTTCAAGTCAAGAGATAATGACTTGAAGTCTTATATGAAAGTGAGTTGGTTGTTGGAATGGTAGAGTAGTGTTTGTTTATGATGACAATAATCGATTGAGGTTGGAACTAGACGTCTTCTAAATACTTCTTTTACCTTTGCCCATCTGCCACATCTGAAGCTAACAGCAGGGCGTGTCCATACTCTATCGCCAAACCCAACCCCCCCTTGCCACCTGATACCTGATGGCTATTCTCGATAGACTGAGTTGTTGTTTCCCATCAGGTGGTCCTCCATCTCCGGTGCTGAGAACCGGTCACATGATCGGGGTGTGTATCTTTGGGGCCCGCCTAGCATACTTCACCCCCCTAGAGACAAGCCATGTCCGGCCTCAATTAGACCCTACCAGAGTCATAGATGACGGTCTCTTTGTGACCTGATTAGGGGTCTGTTTCAGCGCTACTGTTTGTCTCGAGATGTCCCCCACGTTTACTACCTACGTCCTGTCGAGATGTTGCAATTAGACTGCTCCGGACCTGCAAATTCCCGGTCTCGGGAGGAGTGAGGAGTAATTTACAACACATATCATGATTTATAGAACACCGGCACTTTGATGTCAGTCATGCAATCGAAGTTGGAGGGTTAGTTTAGTGTAAGTGCTCCAAGTGCGGCGGGTGACAGCGCAATGATGCCTGAGTTTCCTCTTAGTGAACGCATTTCGAATTCCGAACGTGTGTCTATTCAATCGGTCATACAGTGCCATGGACTTCGTAATAGTTTCCCTGACGATACTACTTTGTAACAGCCGACATCGCGATGGATGCACATACGCGGAGACAATTGATTGCAATTGCTAATAATTGACCGGTGGAAATCGATAACGTGTCGTTAGCTATCGGCCATCCCCCTGTCTCAACTAGCCAATGCGAGACACTATCAAGGACAGCAACTTTTGGCGAGGCAAAGGTAGACGAAGCGCTTATTTAAGTGGACTGTGCTGGCGAGTCCGGGGTTAGCGAATAGGTCTATGAACTAACTTCCAATCTGGACCGTCAGCAGCGAATCTACGACTCAAGGCTGATCACGCAGGAATTATTCGAAGTAATCATAACCGATATCTAGTCGGTGAAATATTTAGCCAAATTTTATGCAACGCGTAGAGATGCCCTGGGAGATAGGATTTGCTTTAGACACCTTTGAGCTTGACTTGGGCCAAGTCTCGCGAAGGCCGAGCGAAAAGGTCCATAAGATCTCGTGGTCGTAGTCTGAGGAACTCGAGTATAGCGGGCTTTGCAGCACCGAATCCATTGTAGGGCTGGTAGTTAGGAGGGGAGTGAAAGGAGACCTAGTGATCTCTTGCTTTTCGCTGCAAAGCGACATCGCACTCATCGAAACCGTGCGACTCTCCTGAGCATTCATTGCCTTAAGTTGTGGTTCATCGAGATGCAGATAGGCGAAGCATCAAACGCAGCAAACAGTGTTGGAGACAGATCACCACAGTGAAAGCATAGTTTATGAATTGGGATCGGGGAAAGCAAGGGATCTCGATCTCTGCTTTCTGCATTCAATTAATAACCTGGAGCGTTGTTATAAGTCTCAAAAGACTACAACCTACAAGGAGTCAGAAACGGTCGACAAGATCATTACGCAAACATTCGATTAAAGTGCAGTTTGCTTCTACTTTCCTTTATTGTGGGAAACCCTGGTATTGATCCAAGAATCTTACTTGATAGCTCTGATAGATCGTGATTATAGAGATGCAAACCTGTACTCACAAAGCCTCCCCATACCAATTATTGAATACTACCCTACAACAGAGCATACAGATCTAGTAAACGACTGCCGTTCTCCTTCCTATCAGCGTAAGTGAATAGAATCTCACTAGAATTCTACCAGAATCAAGCCATGGAAAATCGATCCAAGATAGGGTTTCGAAAATTGTTCCTTAGCCGAAGGCGTCACCAGAGATGTCCAGTTAGCCGTCTACTGTGCCTCAAAGACAACACCATCATCCTCAAAATAGACCGGCATCGGCTTGACTTGCATCATTTCAAGCTTCTTGCTTAATCACGGCGTGTTCTGGAAGCCATCACCACTACCGACCTGTTACACGTGGGGGAAGAAAAACGGTCTACACTCCGGGGTAGGTTGTAGATAACACGGCATAAGCCTCCGCGGCGTGTATCACGATGGACTTTTCCATCCTTTGATATCTCGATGATCAAATGATAGGCCAGAAGCAGACATGCAGTGTAGCACTGGCCATGCGTTGTGCCTGTCCGGGCAAGGGTGACGAGTGCCGGAGTTGCCACGCCAGCCTACCAAGACCAAAACGGGCGGTGGACATGGGGAAGTGGGCCAAACTCCATCGAGATAAGCAGAATGACCCAGCAGTATCTTGACAGATTGCTAGGCTATACTAGCCTCATCTGCGAGGAGTGTCTGGACGTAGCCGGTGCGCAAAGATGGTGTGAGGCATTGGGCAAAAGACCAAGATAAGTCTTTGTCGACCCTCCCCCCTCTGCAGAGTAAAAGAGTTTCGCTTCTCAACACCCTTGCTACTGTTCGATACCAATTGAGGTTGGACGAGTGCAAATTGTGCATGAAGCTAATCCAGGAACGGTCTGGAGTCATACGTTATCTCGTCGTGCGGAGAATGGCGAGTCGTGGTCCATGTTTTATGATATCAATGATCTCCATGACCCACTGTTGCATGCCGATGAAGGAGAATGAGTGCGGGGGAGGACCCAGGACAAGGTGAAATATGGAGATAAGGCCTTTCCTGATGCGGGATCGGTATGGCAACTTGTACATGAGAGGTTGGACGCTGGAACAACGGGCGTGGATAGCCTCATGAGTGAGGGTGAGTCCAGGTGATTGCTGGATAAGAGGTTGGAAGGGTTGTCTTGGTCTGGTGACGGGGCACAGAGGAAGAGATAGAGGAGCGGCGAAGGGAGGCTAGATACCGCATGGTCAGTGCGGAGGAGCAAAGAGAAGCATTCACACAACCGTGACGGTGATTGAGATCATTCACTTCATTCAGTTCAATGGCTACAATCTTGAATACAGCAACATTGAGAATGAAGCCATCACGACGTTGGAATCACCTCCAAAAACAATCCCAAGATGGAGGATCTCACGTGATCGGAACTCTCCATACCACAGACCGGACTCCGGCTCGCCTCCGGAATTCCAGACCCGTTACGGAAAATGACTTTTGGTGAGAGACGCCCGGAATACAGCGACCACCGACACCGGCATACTCTTCAAGGCGGGGTGATAAAAGGCCCAGTGGACGGGATGAATTAGACAAAAACTCACTTGGACTTGATAGTCATTTATTAAACTATCTTTACTTCACTCTGCTGTCAATTGGCAGATTGGACGTATTCCCCCCAATAATTGCCGTCACCAATAGCGTTACCGCTTGCAAGACGTATAAAATGGCCTCTTCATCTTACCTCATCGTGGGAGCAGGTGTCTTTGGAGTTTCTACAGCCTACCAACTCATTCAGAAATATCCCAATGCCTCGGTCACAATAGTCGACAGGGACCCTTACGACGGTGACAACCGTGTAGCTGCGTCCTGGGACTGGAACAAGGTGGTCCGCGCTGACTACGATGATTTGCTTTACTGCCGCCTCGCTCTTGAGGCGCAAGATATTTTCGAGTCAGACCCCCTCTGGATGCCTCACTTTCACAAGACCGGCGTCTTTTGGGTGTGTCGCAGCGACTATGCGCAAGATGTCATAAACAACTATAAGAAACTTGGGCGTGCATCCGACATCCAGGTCTACTCCATTGAGGAGGCTAAGAAGCTGTATGGGGGTCTCTATGAGGAGGCTGACTACACCGGTGCCAAGGAGGTGCTTGTCAACAGGAACAGTGGCTGGGGCGCTGCTGGCGACTCCCTGCGTGCCGTAACGCGCGAGGTGATGAGGCTGGGTGTCAAGTATATTGTTGCCGATGTGGCTACACTGCAGATTGAGGATGGCCGTGCCACTGGTATCCAAACAGGTACGGGCGACATCATCTCAGCTGACACCGTTATCCTGTCTACCGGAGCCTACACAGCCAAGCTTCTAGAATACAGCGCTGCGCGCCACAATATGCCCGATCTCAGATCTGGCGATCGCATCACAGCTGCTGGTATTACTACCGGCATGGTGACTCTCGATGACCAGTCATTTGCCAGGATGAAGGACATGCCAGTTGGCTTCCAAGGGTATACATACAAGCACAGTAAGTTCAATAAAGACATCAGCCATCTCGGGGATGCGCTAACACCAATGACAGAGTCTCCCTTTATTGGCAGTCTACCACCCACAAAAGATCGCGAGATTAAGTGGTGGGGTCGCCACATCTTCAGCAACACCCGTCAAGTGCTGCCAGGCCGTTACGTCTCGGCACCACCAGATGAGAAAGACTACGCTCAATGGAAGACCCCCACAGCTCTAAAAGAAGACATCCACAACGCCAACCGTCTATTCTTTGGCAGCAAAGGCGCTCACTGGAAGTATGAGAAACACCGCATCTGCTGGTATGTACCTCTTACCTCACAGCAACAATAAACACCCGACTAACGTGAGATACCAGGGACGCATTCACGTCAAGTGGAGACTTCATCATCTCTCCACACGCAGGCGCCAAGGGCCTCTACGTAGCCACATGCGGCTCTTTTCACGGGTACAAGTTCTTCCCTGTGCTGGGCAAGTATGTGGTGCAGATGCTCGAGGATGAACTGGAGCCTGAGCTCAAGGAGAAGTGGGCTTGGGACAGGGAGCGGCCCGATCCCGCCCTCAACTGCGAATTCCCCAATGGCGAGATGAGGGACCTGGCGGATCCTGTGGCCAGGCTGTAGTTATAGAATACCGGGCAGAAATAGTGTCGATCGCTACGTAGAAGCATGCAGAGAACAAAGTTGGCCAGAGGATCAGTCGGAATCAAGGAATGGGCGACGTTTTTTGGGGGAGGGTTGTATGCTGAGGGGAACACTGCAGCTGCGGGGGATGGATAATCAGGGATTAAGCGAGTGTGATTGGGCGTCTAGCATAAACATGACGGTAATGAACGAACTGAGCATTAATTTTCATCGCAAAACGACATGAGCAGTGCCCTGTAAATGCTGTGATCGCTTTAGCCAAGATCTGAATTGAGCTTTGTTGCCGGACCGGAAGCCACTCTGGGCTACGTAAGTTTCTCTGCACCTCCACCTTCTTATCTAAAGCCCCTGCTTAGTAGACGATCTCTGGGCTGCAAGCATCTCCACAAGCGTTATCTATCCTCCTCCGTTAGTCGGAGATGGAAAAAAACGAGGCGAGGTGTGTCTCGGTGAAGGGAAAGTTATTTCTGGAAGCCTCTGATAGAAGGTGGGTTCTACTGGTCGAGACGGGTAGTGGCAGATAAGCGCGTGATAGATAGGGAATTCTACGGTGTAAAGAGTTTTCTTTATTGTTTGGGATCATGACTCAATCTTTACGGCACAATGTCTTTGCAGTACGGATACAGTATTATTTCCCATCAAGGGATGTTCATGCCGCAGGCAGTGGGCCTCGTTCTGACGGGGAGTTTGGGTTACCTATGGATGTTATTCATTCACCCCCTACAATCCTTGTTCTCGTCTTTGTCCTGTAACGCCTGCAATGGCTGCACATTATTTAGCCTTAGCGTAGGTAGGTAGGTAGGTAGGTATGCTACAGCAGCTAACTAAACCCCGCGTTATCGCACCCGACTTCAACCAGTAGGCAGTGCGGGGTTTGTAACTGTCCCCAAGTGCACTGTATTTCCAGCGCATGTCAAAAGTATTTAGTGGAAGCAGACCCCTTTCGTGTTGAGCGCGAACAAAGCCCGGCTACCGCTTTCGTCTTTTTATTATTCTTGTTATCATTACTTGGTTCGTCTCAGCATTCGGCGTCTAAAATTATATTATTGCTTTTCACATAATGTCACGGTCATCAATGTCCCCTACTGAAGAGGGCACCAACGGTCCTCCCATCAGCACCCGCGGTCGACGACGATCGCATCACGCCTGTTTGACTTGCAGGTTGGCAATACCACGCATCGCGTGCCCATCTTTCTGATACTGACAAAACTGGCCGACTTCAGACGAAAGAAGACCCGTTGCCCAGGCGAGAAGCCAGCGTGCTCGAGCTGTGTACG
Organism: Fusarium heterosporum; assembly: GCA_013396295.1. Classification (NCBI taxonomy): domain Eukaryota; kingdom Fungi; phylum Ascomycota; class Sordariomycetes; order Hypocreales; family Nectriaceae; genus Fusarium; species Fusarium heterosporum. The sequence goes on along the minus strand of JAAGWQ010000079.1, from coordinate 181,544 downwards.
CCTCAAACAGTCGTGCTCTTATCCCCCGGCAATCAGGCCCTCCCAGAGCGGTCCTTCGGTACGTTGTGCATGTCTGCACACGGCTACAAATATGAAAAAAGACGTGTATCTTGACCAATTATTAGGAGGAGAGACTGGCGCATTTGGAAGAGAAGCTCGATTTTCTGCTCAATGGCAATTTGTATGTTTGCTCTTATTTCCACTGTTTGTCTTTGCGTTGAGCGACCCAACTAACTTTTTGGTTTAGGCCTACGTCACAACCACCAAAACAACCCTCACAGCAACAACCCCTACAATCCCTACAACAACTCGAGTCGCCCCAAGATACAGAGACTTCTGAAAAGTCGTACTCTGGCGTGCGAAACACGCGCGAGCAAAGTTATCCTACGAGCCACCCCTCGGTAAAATCCGAGTCGGAAAACTCGTCCCTACGACCCAGCCCGTCCGATATTGCTGGTGGCATTGCCCTGTACTTTGAGTACTGCCACCGACAGCCAATATGGTGTTTTGAGCGCGACGAGGTCAACGACTTTGCGTCCATGCCTGATGAGCTTGCTTGCAGCATTCTTGCCTTGACATTGCGATACTCTGATAATTCTGACCAGGCCAAGTTGTATGCCAATAATGCAAAGAGCCTGGTTATGCTCAGGATCGCAAATGGCACGGTTGATCTTGCAACGCTCGAGAGCCTGTGCCTTCTCTCCTACTCTTCATTTATTGGTGAGTCAATTCCTGCATTGCTTCTAAGCGCACTTGTACTAACAGCGACAGATGGAAATGTCCACCTTGGCCAATTCCACCTCGGCCTTGCGTTCCAAGCTTGTCGCTCTGCCATGCTAGACGTCGAGTCTGCCTATCGCATTCAAGACCCAATGGCAGAACGCAAGAGACGGTTGTTCTGGAGTCTGCAAATGCTCGAGCAGTCATATGGTCGCCAGGAAGGCCTATTGAGCGTGTCGACAGAAATATGGCGTCCTTCTTATTCTGCATATCGCGGATCTATGTCGGAGCATGACCCAAGAACTCCCACCCTTCCCCGCGATGACCTTGGCTGCCACCATCAAAACGAGCCTGGCATCTGGAACACGAGCGTCCACCTTGGGTGGGTATGGAGCCAAGTGAGAAAATATGTCTCCAATTGCGCACACAACAACATCAAGGAACCTTGGCGCCACGACTCAATGTACGCCAAAGTTCTCGCCGATTTTATGGAGACCGAGAACAGGATCCCCATGTGCCACCGCTACGACACGGTCAAATTTTACGAGCGCAAAGTTGAGGACTTGAAGATGCATCGCGACTACTGGGCGCCCTGGCTGAAGGAGCAATTCACGTACCACGTCATTCCCACCGTCTTGAACCATCCTTTCTTATACATCGTCGGCGCACAGCACAACCCCAATCTTGCCATCCCAAACACATTTTGGAGACGATCGTCAGAGCTCGCCTTGTTGCACTCTACATGGATCGTTCGCATGATTGATATGGTCGTCGACAAGCAAGTGCCCCTTGCAGACCCTTTCTTTGGCCACGTCGCGGCGATTGCGGCAACGGTTCATCTGTACTACTGCTGTGCGGCAGCGGCGAGATTAAAACACAAGTCCAATGCAGACTTTGCCAAGTGCAGGAGATTTCTCAAGACCTTTCTGCCCACTTCAGCTGCTTGCAGGGCCTTGGTATGTATTCCTGATCATTTGTGTAACATACATAGACTAACAACTATCAGGATCGTAACCTCGACAAGATGACGCGCATTGCTGCAGGCACAAGTGACAGCATGGATGTTGAAGATTGGATGCCTTCCAAGATCTATCTCAGCGTCCCACTCATGTGGAAGATTCTCCAATTCAACACCACAGCAGACACACAAGACCTATCAAGCGCCGGCCTCCTCAACCAATCTCTCGTTCCTAACAACACGAGCGAGGATGCCAATGAGAACACCACGCTGGAGATAATTGTTGCCAGCGCACCGGAAATAACAATCAACACTGCCGACGGAGGCCAAGAAGCGCCCACGCTATCTTACAAGGCACCGCTATCTTCACAGGGTCCAGACTCGGCGCGTGACACTGTCTACGACGAGATCCCTGTGGACGATAGTCTAACGCTATGCACCACACCGTGGCTCTACGCGGACTCGTCGCAGTTCGTCAACATTGCCGACATGGGCTGCGAGGACCCCCAACCAACCCTGAGCGAGAACAGAGGGCCTGCTTGGTGGGAGGGTGAAAACTTTAGTAATATCATGTTTAATCATTTCTAGGAGTAATGGGCCTGGGGTCAGGGGGTAAAACTTTGGGATCACTGGGTATACTGTACAGGTAGAATATTCTTTGCTTAATTAGGCGTCTAGAAGACCAGGGTGAGTCTTGACAATTTACTTCTCCCGCTGTTCTATGCATAACGAGCCTTGTGCTTTCTTGTTCAGTGAAGTGGTACATGAACTTGCATGATTATTCTCTCAAACCATCCACACTCCTACAGAACCAGGTTGAGGAGTGTACTCAGATATCTCCACCTATGACAGCAACACGCATACAATATTACGACAACCCTAAAGATATCAAGGCCACGGTAATAATGACGGAGCTAAACCCCCTTCCAATGAGAGTGGGCTCTCCGATGAGCGCCTCGATTTGGGGGTCCGGGATATCCGAAGCCGGAGTAAGAATTAGCAGAAAGGTGTGAGGCACTTCCGAAAATATCTGGGGTAGCCAAGGGTAAAAGTTAGCGTTATGCGGGGAAATGAGAAACAAGAAAGGTTTTCCGGAGATGGAGATGGCGCGCTAGGTATGCACAATGTGTCCCTCTCTAGCCCGAGTGAGCGTCGCCAAGTCTTTGACTCTGATGAGAAAAGCATAACAGTTTCGTCCTCGAAGCGTTTCTATGTGTCATGGACAAACTTAGCCAGAGCGGCATGAGAGTAGCGCGCTTCACATGGGGTATCCCCATCTGGGGTAAACAGCCTCCTTTTCCGGGGAATTCTGGACACCGAGGATTGTCGTGTTGTGAGGGGGTAGGACAGGATTTTGACTTGGCGATTTTAGGCGACTGGCTTACAGGCGGCGGGTCACCTGAACCTGTAGACTTTTTTCTAGTCTCTCAGGGGATACAGAATGGCAAATGGCACTGCGAATGGCCTCGTGAGAAGCTGAGTCGCTCACCTCAAGGTGTGTGGTCTCACCGCTTTGCTAGAGGGCTACCCAATGTGGCAAAGGGATATTCGTATCCGTAAGGCCAGTCACCAGAGCTGTCTCTTCAAATACAGTGCTCACTTTTACTTTGTACGACCAGAGCTGTGAGGTGGAAGGCGGTTTTGGCACAATTGAAGGGTCAATGAGGGCGGGTTGACTGGATGGCAGCGCATCGTGAGATTCCATCTGCCTGGCACAAAGTGAGCCAATACACAGCACTAATTGAATTATTAGTCCCCAGTGAGCGATGTTAACATCGGTCGCGGCAGAAAGCCAAGGTCAGTGGCTCAAACACCTTGCCAGTGGCTTCTCCACGCGTAAGCAGTGTCGGTATCAGTTGTGTGTAGTTTCAATTGGCACAAAACTCATGGCAATACGGTGCGAGGTGGTGTTCACAAGTGTGAATGGCATTTGCATACCAAATGCCAGGCAGTGGTATCGATTTCACTTGTTTGAGTTGTCAAAACAGACTGTCCATATGCATGCACTCCATTTAGTGCAAGGGTCCAGGGCGCACAGGGATAATGTCTCAGGAGGCTACTGTGACAACGGTGAATTTCCACGGCAAAGATGAAGCTATCGTGAAATGTGACTCTGCCGCAAAAGGTCCCATGACCAGAGGCTTTGGGTGTTTTTATGTGCCAGAATCAGAACGTGGTTAGCTCGGAGGGGGTTTGTGTCCGCCTGATTGGCACTTTGACCTCCAAACCCCAACCGAGCGTCTTTGCTTAATGGAGAAGCTAATTGCATCGCATCTCAAACGCATTGATAACGGCAATTGCTCGACTGCAAGATGCAGCGCCGCGTGTATCTACCTCACGGACCCTGCTGCGTTATCACGGGTCCTATCATCTTGGCACGGGCTCATGATGTGTCGACCGGCACTTGATGCCCGGTCGATATGAATAGGCGACCAAAATAGATCTAGACTTGCCCGTTATCTCTGCTCCCCGCATACCAAAAAGGACTCCTACGACAACGCCATAGACGCACGCCCTCCATCACGGCGAAGCCGATCGTCAACACCGATCACGTGAGCGCTTCCGCAACCGGAGATTCTCGTGTTAGTTGCCTTATCGCAATGTCATAGTGACAAGATACCTGAGAGGTTGATCATGATGCGGAGGAGTGCGGAGTCGTAGATTGTTGGTAAAGATATATTTCAACTAGAATCTTTGCAAATAGAAAGTATTGTGTTGGCAATCCATCTCACCTTTTTCACCCATCCCGCAAACCCTCATTCATATCACACATCGACAGTCATGGCACCCTCACCGCGGGTTCTCATCATTGGCGCTGGCATCGTTGGCGTCAATGTCGCCGATGAGCTGGTCGAGCGTGGCTGGACCGATATTACAGTCCTCGATCAAGGACCTCTAGATATGCCCGGTGGCTCAACCTCACATGCCCCAGGCCTGGTCTTCCAGACAAACACATCAAAAACCTTGACCAAGATGGCTACCTACACAGTTGAGAAGCTTCTCTCACTAGGTAGCTTCAACCAAGTTGGTGGTCTAGAAATTGCCACTACCCCTGCACGACTAGAGGACCTCAAGCGGAAAAGAGGCTATGCTTATTCCTGGGGTGTTGAGGCAAATCTCATCAGTCCTGAAAAGTGCCTAGAGATATATCCCCTGCTCGACAAGAGCAAGGTCCTCGGTGGACTTCATATTCCCACTGATGGTCTTGCCCTAGCTCGTGATGCCCAAGCAAAGCTCATTGAGCGAACTCGAGCAGCTGGCGTCAAGTATCACGGATCAACAGTGGTTACATCCATTGACCACGCCGATGGCCACGTTTCTGCCGTCAATACAAAGAACGGCACTTTCACAGCAGATATCGTCATCTCATGCGCTGGGTTCTGGGGTGTCGAGGTTGGAGCCATGGTTGGCTTGCCTATTCCCCTGACACCGATGGCGCATCAATATGTCCACACAACATCAGTTCCCGGCCAGAAGGGCAAGAATGAAGAACCCAATGGCGCTCAGCTTCCTATCCTTCGTCACCAAGACCAGGACCTTTACTACAGAGAACATGGTGACCACTACGGTATTGGATACTACGGCCACAGGCCAATGCCAGTTGTTGCAGCTTCTCTGGGCGAGACACCTAAGAATGTCGATTACAAGAACATGCCCTCCAGTCTCGAGTTTACGCGTAAGGACTTCGAACCCGGCTGGAAGCTGAGTCAAGAGATTCTTCCTGCTCTCCGAGAGACCGAAATCGACCACGGCTTCAACGGTATTATGTCTTTCACCCCTGACGGAGGACCTCTTGTTGGCCAAGCTCCCAACTTTGACAACTTATATATCGCCGAGGCTGTCTGGGTAACACAATCTTCCGGCGTCGCCCGAGCCCTTGCCCAGCTCTTGACCACAGGACGAGCCGAGATCGACCTTTCTGAGTGTGATATTTCTCGCTTTGAACAGGTCCAGCTTTCTCCCTCCTATGTCACCGAGACTGCATCCCAGCAGTTTGTTGAAGTTTACGACATTTTGCATCCCCTCCAACCCAAGGAGTCACCGCGAAACCTCCGTGTTAGTCCCTTCCACCAGCGCCAGCAAGAGCTTGGTGCCTATTTCCTCGAAGCCGGTGGCTGGGAGCGTCCGCATTACTTCGAAGCAAATGAAAAGCTTCTCAAGGACTTGCCCGAGAACTGGAAGCCTATCGAGAGAGACGCTTGGTCTTCAAGATACTACTCCCCCTTGTCTGCGGTGGAGGCGTGGAAGACGAGGACGGGCGTTGCTCTGTATGATCAGACTCCCATTCGTCGACTGGAAGTGACTGGTCCTGGTGCTGCTGAGTTGCTGCAGCGATTGACGACGGGTAATGTTGCTGGCAAAGTTGGCAAGGTGACATTCACTCTATTGTTGGACTCCCACGGTGGCATCAAAAGCGACATCTTCGTCTCTAGACTCGGTGAAGACTTGTTCCATCTTGGTGTCAACGGACCCGTGGATCTGCACTACTTCACACGTGAAGCCAAGGTGCAATCGAAGACCAATCCTCACAGAGCTGTTCAAGTCCGCGATATCACTGGAGGCCTGGCTAGTGTTGGAGTTTGGGGACCCCTGGCTAAGGATCTCATCAAGCTTGTCAGCAAAGCAGACTACTCAGACCGGGCATTCCCCTACCTAACGGTCAAGAAGGCTGAGGTCTCCGGAATTCCAGTGATTGCTACACGATTCTCATACATCGGCGAGGAGGGTTATGAGATCTACACAAGTGCCGACAATGGCCTCAGACTATGGGATGCCCTTTGGCAGGGCGGTCAGCCTTATGGAGTCATTGCCGCCGGCCGAAGTGCCTTCAATGCTCTCCGCATGGAGAAGGGTTTCCGATCCTGGGGCATCGACATGACCTCCGAGTACGATCCTTACGAGGCTGGCCTGGAATTCGCCCTCCACTCTGGCAAGGACGGCTACGTTGGTTACAACGCACTCAAGGGTCGATCCAGCGAGAAGGTTGCTCGACGGATTCGAGGTCTCACCATTGACGATGGTCGGTCGGTCGTTCTCGGCAAGGAGCCAGTCTTTGTCAAAGGCCGAGCAGTGGGATACGTCACCAGCGCTGCCTTTGGCTATAGTATCCGCAAGCCTATCGCTTACGCATACCTACCCAAGGACGTTCTTGAGGGTGACAAGGTTGAGATCGAGTACTTCGGCAAACGTGTGAAAGCCACTGTCACGTCGCTGCCTTTCTACCAACCCGAGAAGAGCGCCTATGGCCAAGACTCGCAGGCCAGTTTCTCTGCTCGACTTTAAATTATGACTTTACGATTTGGTACCTTGGACAGGGTTTTTTTGTGTTCGCAGTTGAATTGGACAATCTCATTGGGTTATAGTAATGTTGGGTCTCTTGCACAACAGAAGTGCTATTGAGCTTGGAAACACTGTATATAGGCAGCTCACTCTTGCATAACGAGCGATGATCGATACATGTTAATGAATTATGTTTTACATTCACATTGCCATTTGTTTCTTCGCAGCCCTGCTTCGTTCTACGTCGTGAATACTAACCATGTTTCTCGCCGACTATCGACTTCTGTCAGCATACAAGGATACGAATCCACACCACGATGGTTTCTAAGCCATAACGTTGTTGCTCGTCTCGCTTAACAATCACTTGGCAATAATAAAACACAGTTGGAGTCGACGCAATTCACCTCACTTCCCGATATTTTGACCTTGCTCTCATATTTATTTACATCCATTCTTCGTCACCCATCATATATAGCGTTATCACTCATAAGCATCAAGATGGCTAACATGAAAGCTTTCGTGAAGGATGGCAAATGTGGCGGATCCGTCCAGTCTATTCCACGTCCAACACTTGGCGACGGTGAGATCCTCATCAAAGTTCACTATGCCGCTGTAAACCCAGCGGATTGGAAGATGGTTGAAGGTGATATAGTAAAAGGGACTTCAATCCCAGGCGTTATCGCTGGTTGCGACTTTGCTGGGACCGTCGAGGTTGTCAACGGCACGCACTGGAAAAAAGGCCAGAAAGTTGGCGGTTGGGTCCACGGAGCTACCTACAGGGGAATTGGGTCTTTCGCCGAGTTCCTATGTATTGAAGCAACACTTGTCTTTGCGGTTCCTGATAACATCACCCTGCAGCAGGCTTCAACGATCTCGCTAGCTTTTGCGACTGCGACGCAGGCGTTGTATGGATACCTGGGCTTTTCAGAACCAGACGAGGCTCACAATGAGCGGGGAGATATCTTGGTTTATGGAGCGTCCACGAGTGTTGGGCTGTACGCTGTTCAGCTCGGCAAACTCAGCAATCTAAGGGTCATTGCAGTGGCTTCTGTCAAGAACCATGATCTCCTCAAGTCCCTGGGGGCGGAAGTTACTGTAGATTATCACGATAACGACTGGGTTGATCAAGTCAAGGAAATTACTAAAGGCCAGCTCAGGTACGCCCTTGACACTATAGCAGAGGAAGGGTCTTCAGAAAAGGTCGTTGCTACCCTGGCGTGCAGCGATGGAGCTAAGCTGATGGCTCTATCGCCTGTCGATAAAGACTCGCTCTATGCCATCAACCCTTGTGTCAAAGCAGAGTCCATGATGGCATTTACAGTCTTTGGTAAAGCTTTGGGCGATGAATATGCCATGTTTGACCACGCCGGCCCCCCAACACCGAATGAAAAGGTTGCTTGGGAGAAACATCTTCGGCTTGTGACTGGGATGCTGGAACGGGGTGACTTGAAGCCGAACCCTGTTAAACAGGTGGGTACTCTGACGGATGTTGGCGAGGCCTTTCGGCTTATTAAAGAGGGAAAGTTGTCGGCTGAGAAGGCAGTTCTAAGAATTGCGGATGGCGAATGAAGCATAGACTTGGGTGCCGGCGTGGACGATGCCTGGCCCTACTGTCGATACGTCCAAATAAGAAATGTTTTAAGCATATCGTGATGATCATGATCGAGATGCAAATCAACAAACGGTCAAAGGCACTGTTCCGCGTTTGCGGAACTAGGGTGCTCTAGTTGATTAGTGTGATAACAGATAAGGTTGATATAGTACTCTGATAAGCAAAAACTTGTTATCGCCTTATCGCATCTCCTCGTCATCTCGCTTCAGGTTTGTCTACGTCATGGAGAGGAATCCTTGTTTTAGCCGTTGAATAATGTTTGCACGCGACACCACAAGATGGATGGTAGACAATGCGAGCTAAAGACGGATAAGCCACGCTAATTGCGTCACTCTGCCGCTGAATGACCTATCTCCCTATGCTTATCGCTGTTTCGAGTCGATTGTAAGAGACGCTGTTGATCGTGAATCACCTTGGTGACAAAAGGTGCTGTGCAATAACGGCTCTAGGGTGGGTGATCCACTGAAGCGCCGAAGATCACAGCGCCAGGCACCAATTTAGGGTGCCCTAGCCCACGACGGGATGAGGTTGTCTTTCGCGTGGGCAAAGCATGCTTGACAAGTGACATGTTTAACAGCAATTAGCTTTGACCAGGCGAAATTGAAGGGTGCTTGGCCAACGTCAAAACCAACTGCCATAAACACCCATTTTACGAGCTTCCTAAACAGTTCGTGAGGTACGCGTCTGTGCCCCCTGGCCTTGAGTCTCGCTGCCAAGATGGTCATCCTAGATTGCCAAGCTGTCATCGGCCTTCCAAGACTTCGCCAAGAGATCAATTGCGGCTTTAGTTCTAGAAATATTTCCGACGACCTGGATATTCGTTTCATCAACTTCAGTTGCAAAAGAGCTGCGTTCAAATCATCACAATTGGCATTTCACATGGTCTCGCCACTAAACCACCTTGAAATGAACACCCTGGCATGTCATTTTGTCTCTGGCACACCTCGCTTGTTTCCTGACATCAGATTCAAGCAACCAAGGCGAACTCTAAACATGATTGCATCCCATTCCTTCCCCCATGACACACCAGTCAAACTCGGTCCTACAAAGGAATCCCCATTCGTATCACCCGTGCAAGCAGATAAGCATGTCTCTGCCCAATTAAACCCCGTCTCGCTCTGATTTCCCGTCGTATGTTGGGACTGGGATCAGCGGGGCGTTTGATAAGAACGGACCGGTTAGCTCGGCCCCGGCGACGCACAGGAAACCCAATGATCCAACCGATCCGCTATTTGTTGCGCAGATCAGAGATATTCTGGGGTACTTGAATCTATGACAAATAGATTCCTCAAAAGAGGACACTTTCCCCAGACTCCCAGCGGGCGTTGTACTGCACCTTATGTCGGCTGCAGATATGGTGATGCCGAGAGGTCAGCGTAGGCATATTGAGCTGGCGTTTTCTGGAAAGTCACTGCAATTCTTTCGGCCGAGAATCAACGTCTCTACGCAATGATGGATTAAAAACGCCACAGCGTCATCTCGGGCCGCTCAGCTGCGAACTATTCAGCTTTCAAGGCGAGGTACGACGGGACGTAGCGCGTTTTCCCACACTTGGGCATGCGAGCCAGCGGCGTACTGATAGCATCTGAAGACGCTAGCCCAGACTCCTTTGGAAGCTCCCATTCGGTGCCCACTGTTGCCCCAGCTGAGACATGCCGCTCTATCCGTAAGATTAGAGGTGCCTCTGCGCCCCCAGAACGATCAACAAACAATTCCTACAATGAAAGTCCGCAACGGCCAATTACCTTCCCCATGTTGCATTGTTACCTGCATCCTTCCTACAGGAGCACCTTCCGCTTTCTAATTAGGCCTGTATCAATCGGTCCCTTCCCCCTTTGGGAGAGGGGGGGAAATGGGAGTAGGTAGTATTGTATATATGAGTCGTCGCGCTGCGCTTAATTCCTGTGACGCTGGTTCCCTCCTGGACTGTCCCATCTCCAACAGACATTGACTGCAGCTTGATTCTTAACCGAGGCTAAACACCCCTCGAACAATGGCCTCCGAAATTCACCCCAAACAAGGAGCCCTCGAGGCTCAGGATGGCTCCCCGCGATATGACGAGAAGCAGGGCACCACTGAAGCCATCGGCGGGACGAAGCAGTCGTGGGCCATGCGCAATGGACTTACGCCCGCATCTTTTGGCGCCCATGAGGACTACTCAAAGGGCACCGTTGAATTGTCGCGTGAGATGAAGCCTCGTCATCTTAACATGATCGCCATTGGTGGCAGGTGAGTGCCTTCTCTTTTCTTTCGTCATCGTGGTGCAATGCCGGCTTATTGCCGTGTGCTAAAAGGTGACGGCGCATGTATTGGTGTGGTGCGCTAACACATTTGCAGTATCGGAGCTGGTTTCTTCGTCGGTAGTGGTGGTGCTCTGCAGACTGGTGGTCCTGGTTCGTTGACGATTGGTTTCCTGATCATGGGAGTCATGATCTTCAACGTCGTCTATGCTCTTGGTGAACTCGCTGTCATGTACCCTGTATCGGGTGGTTTCTACACGTCAGTACTGTCTTGTTTCCCTCCCAAATAAGTACTAACAACTCTTTCAGCTATGCCAACCGCTTCGTCGATCCCTCGTGGGGTTTTGCTATGGGTTGGAACTATGTCATGCAATGGGCGTTTGTCCTTCCTCTCGAATTGACAGTTTGTGGTACTGTCATTCAGTACTGGGCACCAGATACCAGCGTAGCTATCTGGGTCAGCGTAAGTTCAAGCATCCATGCCATTGCCTGAGTTGATACCGACCGAGTCTAGGTATTCCTTGCTGTCATTATTCTGGTCAACATCTTTGGAACTCTCGGTTATGCCGAAGAAGAGTTCTGGGCCGCGCTTCTCAAACTGTCCGCCACTGTCATCTTTATGATCGTCGCCGTTGTTCTCGTTTGTGGAGGAGGTCCTAGCAATGGCATCTACGACAAGTACTGGGGTGCCAAGCTCTGGCACAACCCTGGTGCTTTCCAGCACGGTTTCCGAGGATTCTGCGGTAAGTCATTTACTATTATATCAAACCTTTCAGTGTCTAATATTGGGTAGGTGTGTTTGTCACTGCCGCTTTCTCCTTCAGTGGAACAGAGCTTGTCGGTCTTGCTGCTGCTGAGGCTATCAACCCAGCCAAGGCTCTCCCCAGCGCCATCAAGCAGGTCTTCTGGCGTATTACTCTCTTTTACGTTGTCGGTCTCCTCCTTGTCGGATTCCTGGTTGACTCCACCGATAAGAGACTTCTCAATGCAGGCAACAACGAGCCTAGCGCTTCGCCCTTCGTTATCGCTGCTGCCAACGCCGGTCTCAAGGGATACGACTCTTTCATGAACGTCATCATCCTGGTATCTGTCCTGTCCATTGGTGTATCATGTGTTTACGGTGGAAGCCGAACCCTGGTCGCTCTCGCTCAACAGGGATACGCCCCCAAGTTCTTCTCTTTCATTGACAAGTCCGGCCGTCCTCTCCCTGCTGTGGTCTCCATCATTGCCATTGGCGCTCTCGGATACATCAGCGTTGACGGCGAGGGAACCACCGTCTTCATTTGGCTACAGGCCCTTTCTGGTCTGGCTGCTCTGTTCACCTGGGGTTCCATCTGTCTCTGCCATATCCGATTCCGAACCGCCTGGAAGTACCACGGCCATACTCTTGATGAGATTCCATTCAAGCATGTTTTCGGTGTCTGGGGCTCCTGGGTCGGCCTCGTCCTCATCGTCATTGTTCTCATCGCGCAATTCTACACTGCCATGACAAACATTGACGGATCTCTCGGTACAGCGGAGGGATTCTTCCAGTCTTACCTGGCTCTGCCTGTTGTCATCGTTTTCTATATTATTGGATATATCTGGAAGAGAGAGGGTTGGAGGAAGGTCGAGGAGATCGATATCGACACTGGTCGCCGTGAACACGACTGGGATACCATCAACGCTTACCGCGAGAAGCTGGCCAACGGACCTGCTTGGAAGCGAATCATGCACCACTTGTTCTAGATTATATACCAACGCCACCGCACTAGGCTGGCAACAACTTTTTACAGAGATAAATCTATTTATTCAAGACTAAATATGTCGTATGGCTTAATAATGCTGTGAAAATACTTGAAGACTCTTGACGTCTAATGGTGAGCCGTTGTGCTCTCAGATGAAACTGTACTTCCCTGGTTTGTTTGCAAGAGCAGAGCAACTAACATGGGCCATATTTGATGCTTCACTAACCTCACCCAGGATTGATTGTTACTACAAGTACGAAGATCTGATCAAGACACTTGAGAAAATTAATGCATCGAATGGTGTTTCTCGAACTGTTACCACCAAATCATATTCTCGCTGATTGTTAGCCAAGGTGGAGTCTCCGCTCTAAACACGAGCGAGGTCGGCTAGTTGCTGACATTGGTGATCGTGAATGCCAAGCATCCATGCCAACTTTCATAAACCACAAAATATGAGGGAATATGCTAGCGGGCCGATGGGCCGACGGCTAAATTCTTCAATTGCTATTAAGCGATGCCAATTGACCCATTTTGAGCCTTTCTTGCTCACCCTTTCAAACATTCTCATTCTGTCTTCATACGTCTTATAGGAAGCATCGGAAACAATGGCCAACCCGAATTTTGTCGACGTCGAGGCTCTCCTGCACCAACTGACACTGGATGAGAAGATAGAGCTCCTCGCAGGCCAAGGGTCGTTCCGGATGACAGGCCTTGAACATCATGGAATTCCCGCTCTTATTGTAAGTCTGACAGCGATATTCGACAAAAAGGCGCAGCTGACATAAAGTAGACTTCAGATGGCCCTCACGGAATTCGAGGTCGACGATCATTCACTCGCGTGGGTAACCCCTCATTTTCAAGCGTGAATCCACTGAATAACACAGACCAACAGATGCCCAGTCCAATGCTGCCGTCGGCTACGGCAATGGGTGCCACCTTTAATGCAGACCTTCTCCACAAAGTCGGCAGCCTTCTAGGCGAAGAAGCAAAGCATCGTGGCGTCCACGTTCTGCTAGCACCAACACTATGTTTGCAGCGCTCGCCATTGATCGGCCGTGGCTTCGAAGCCTTTGGCGAGGATCCTTTTCTCAGCGGCACTTTGGGTGCTCACTACATCAACGGTGTCCAGGAACAGGGCGTCGCAACAAGTGTGAAGCACTATGCAGCTCACGACCAGTCTGACAACAGTATTGAAGATAATGTTGTCATGACTGAGAGAACACTACGAGAGGTGCATTTGTTGCCATTCCAGCTTGCACTGCGAGGGTCAGACCCTTGGACAATCATGACCTCATACAACAAGATCAATGGAATTCACGCGAGTGAAGACTCTTTACTGCTCAAAGAGATTTTGCGTGAGGAGTGGGGATTCAAGGGCCTTGTTATGAGTGACTGGTTCGGCACTTACAGCACATCAGAAGCCATCAATGCGGGCTTGGACCTGGAGATGCCTGGTCCGACCGACTTTAGAGGGAAATGCCTGAGTATTGCTGTCAATTCTCGCAAGGTTTCCAAAGCCACTGTCGATCAGTCTGTGGAAAAGGTTTTGAACCTCATTAACCAAGTCAAGGCTGGGGAGTCATCTGGCGACGCTCCTCGCTCAGATACCCCAGAACAACGAGCCTTGATCAGGCAATTAGTTGCCGAATCGGTGGTGCTTCTTAAGAATAACAATGGCAAGTTGCCAATTAAGAACCCCGAGAAGTTGAAATTTGGTCTTATTGGAGATCATGTAAAGAACCCTGCTCTATGCGGCGGTGGAAGTGCTGAAGTCGAGCCTTACTACGGCATCACTCCGTATGAGGCTATCAAAGAGGTGGTGGGAGAAGAAAATATTTCCTACACTCCAGGCTGTAACTGTAAGTGTGATTCCCTGACTGCGACCTCAATACGGCTATACTAATGCAGAAGCTAGCTTTCCGATTCAGTCCACTTATCAAGGGCCACAAAGCTCCAGAATCTGACACGGAAGGCTGGTTTGTCGAGATATTTGGCGAGAACCCAGAGGAGCAAGCAGACGCAAAAGCAATCGTCTCGACCGTTGCAGAGAAGCAGTTGGTTGATGTTCCTGAGAGTTACCACTCCACGATTCCAGCCAAGTATTTAGTCAGAGCCAAGGCCAAGTACACAGTCCAAGAATCAGCACGACTCAAATTTGGCTTCAGTACTTCAGGAAAGGGCAAGCTGATCATTGACGGAAAAGAGGCCATCGATCTCTGGTCCAGTCAGCCGCCCAAGACAGACTCAACTCCCTGCTTCAACCGCGTTTCCATGGAGCGATTCTATGAAGCTGATTTTAAAAAGGGCCAGGTTCTTGACCTTGAGGTCCTTCAAGTCAATGAGAATCTCGCGGGTGGTGTTGGTACTGCGCTAACGCTCACTGGACGTGTTGGAGTCTATGAGGTCTACGATGAGGATCAGGGCATCAAAGATGCTGTGGAGCTTGCCAAGAAAGTCGATGTTCCTATCGTAATTACTGGTCTTTCTTCAGACTTCGAGTACGAAGGTAGTGATCGTAAGCATTTGAACTTGCCAGGCCGGGTAGACGAACTGATTGCTGCTGTCTTGGAGGCGAACCCTGATGCTGTAAGTTGGCCAATATCCAGCCGAGCTAAGAAAATCTACTTGCTAACACAATCTCAGATTATTATAACCCAATCAGGACTGCCTATTGAGATGCCTTGGGAAACTCAAGCTGCAACACAGCTCCATGCCTGGTTTGGCGGCCAAGAAACAGGACACGGAATGGCTGATGTTCTCTTTGGCAAAGTCAATCCTTCTGGAAGACTATCTCTAACCTTTCCTAAGTCCGTCAAGCACACTCCAGCATATCTCACCTTCTCCAAGGCCGACTATGACATTGTATACGGCGAAGGAGTCTTTATTGGTCACCGATATTACGAAATGATTGATCGGGAGCCTCTCTTTTATTTTGGACATGGTCTCTCATACTCTAAATTCGAATACTCAAAACTTTCAGTTCCCAAGGAGTTTACCTCCGCTGTTGATCACGAGATGCACATCACGGTTGACATCAAAAATACCGGCCCTTTCGCAGGAGCAGAAGTTGTTCAACTATACATTCGCCAGGAAGATAGTTCTCTTCAGCGACCTCTGAGAGAGTTGAAGGCGTTCAATAAAGTATACCTGGAAGTTGGCGAGACTAAAAAGGTTGAGCTCACTCTTGACAAATACTCGTTGTCTTTCTGGTCGCAGGAAGCATCAAAGTGGAAGGCTGAGGCTGGAAAGTACACCGTTATATTCGCTTCAAGCTCGAATCCCAAGGATGAGATCGCAAGAGAGAGGTTTTCCTTGGAAAAGAGCTTTTTCTGGAAGGGTCTCTAAATGCTGGTCTGTAGTAGTACATGTAGGTATGGTAGACGTCTTGGCTGGCTATAAAGTAGTTGCCACGAGTCTGAAGGACAAACCCTCAAATAAACACTATCTTGTGCTGTACTGGATCTCTCTGGTCGAAACAATTTCAATCCCACCCGGTCTTCCTGTCTTGCCAAATCTGGGCGGATTTCCTCCTGGACCATCAGAGCCTTCTCCGGGCGCCGATATAATAACCTTGTGGGCACCATGATCAAAGCTTTGGTGGGGCTTGTGCCAAAGGGTAGCTTCGTCATCATCGATAACCTTCCTTCCTGACTCGGAATCGTCTCCTGATTGAAGTTCGATAGCATCTGTCTGCTTGCGGCTGAGTTGTCTCCTGCTGCTCTTGATGCCGTGTGACCCGCCCATAGCTCCAGATGGACCACCATAGCTCGCGCCGTGACTACTGAAGATACTGGGTAGAATTCGCTTGAAGAAGGGTTTGAGGGAACTGGCTGATGCGCAGATGACACAGCCGGTCAACTCTGCGTACATCCAGCAGAGCTCATATGCTAGACCCCAGGTGTAGTTCGGACTGCTGAATAGCTTGACAGTGAGGATACAATTGTAGATGGCGACGATGATGACACTGCAAGAGTTAATTGGCTTCCATCTCTATAGAACCAAAGAGAACGTTACTTACAAGCCACCTGTGGTAAAAAGAAACAGAAGCGACATCTTCTGACGTCTTGGAATTTGCAGCGGAATGACAATGCGCAACGGGAGAAGAAGAATGACCAGATCCATTACAACATTGGCGACCGACGCAGCCAAGAAGAAACCGAACTTGTCAACGCATTGTCCCGTAGCTTGCGCAGCGAGATCCCATGAGGCTTTGATAGGCCGGCATCCAAAAAGACTGATCATGGCATAGATGAGGGCGTAGAGGGCAAAGAGGCTGATCAAGACTTGGATGACGAGTCGGAAGTTTCGCTCGGGAGATAGTCGTAGGTAGAAGCATAAGAGGGAGATCTTGGCGAGATCGGATGAGAGCATGTAGAAGATATTGACAGGAATCGTCCACTAAAAGAGGTCAGGCTTGTCGGGGCGAATGGTTATATAAGGGCATGCGTACCTTGAGAAGTGCTTCGTAGGACGATTGTTTGACTTGCCAGAAGTTGGTAGCACAACCACCTTGGGCAACCACTGTTTGTGTCAGCATTGTACAGGTCGGTAGAGGTAGGTTAGCTTACTGCCCATCGTGCAGGCGTAGAATGCCCAGCAAGCTATCAAAGACGCGCCGGTGAGGTCTAAATGAATGGTCAGATCCAACAATTCCATCAACGGGACAAAGTCAACCCACAGTCATCTAGACGGAGAGAATGCTTCAAGAGTCGTGTTCTTGTCACGATCCGCATCCCATAGATGATTGTCGCAAGCGTAAACAGACAAGCTCCCAGAATAACCTGTGCAGTAGCCCGACTGCCGGCTTCCCACCTGTCCTGCCCTTTGGGCGGCTCCATCATATAAGGGTCGTCCATGGTACTCGCAAACACGGAAGCTGACAGTTTATTGTGGATGTATCGTGGAGAGAAGAAGGTATGGCGAATGTAACTCAATCTTGCCCCAGATCAGCTTATCCATTTCGTCGGGACAGAGCTTTTAATGAATTTATCTGAAAAGATGATCTGCAGAACCTTTGTCTTGTTGTCGTCTCAAGAGATCATCTCAGGAGACTTCTTTTCTCTTCAGACTTGTCAATAATGATTGACTCCACTTTCTCAAGTCATCAAGGGTCATCTTCTGGGGATGGCAGTCCCGGCAGAGGATTCTATCCCATACAGCATGAACTGCGGGATTATTTGCCTGAAGTTTGAGGACCTTGACCTTGTCACTGTGACGTTTAATAGGCCACAGTTTGAGAAATAGTCGGAGAGTGAGACAGGAGACAAAGCTTTTCGGTACTTTTGTCCTTCAGGTCATTCCACGGCACTTCACAAACAATACATAATTTCTTTTCTTTCTCACTTCTGCAAATGTCATTCGCTCCAAATGTTCTATAGGGAATCTCGGGTAGGTTAACGGCAGCGACCCTCAGGGGAATCAGCTCGGTTGTATCCGCAGAAGACAAGAAGTGTCAGTTATGATATCCTCCCCATGGGTATTGCTTTTGCCTGACTGTCGATCCACATTATAAAATTAGCCTGGTAAAAGAACGTGGTGCAATGTAGAATTGATCGGCGTGGGATGGAGGCTCCGTTCCTTGCAGGGCCCCAAGACTGAAGGATTCGTTGAGACGTTGCAACGGTGGACTGAAGATATTTTGTGTACAGTAAATATGATCCAACGGCTGTGTCGATCGTTTCTATAGCATGATTTACCCGTTATTATTAATGGGTCCTGTCTCGGAGATCCCAGGCTTGCTAGGGCTTCTGTTTCTTGGCGAGCATGTGAAGGAGCAAACAAAGGAACAGCTCATTGTATCCAGATCCCTGGATCCGTCTCCGTCCACTCGGGTCTGCACAATTGCGTTGTCCTTGTTCTTACCGACAGAAGAACCTTGTAGCTACCAGCACCGCATTAGATAATAATGTAAGTTCTTCCATTTTAGTTTTCGTCCCATAGTCTCTTTCCTCCTCTCTCTGGATGTCAGATGAGTTTGCCAGCCGCTGCACTCTCGTGGTCTAATCATTAGCGATAGGTCAGTTATCTTTTTTTCGGCTGGAGAACCCAACATCAACTGTGTATGCTTTCATTCGCCAATGCTTTTAGTGCTATGGGGGAGTCTGGGAGAAAAGAGAGCACTGGAGGGGCCTTGTCAGGTCAGGCCTGCTGAGAACAGGATCAAACCCCTGTTCTTATCCACTGATTTTCTCACGACCCATCAATTAAGACTCATCACTCCAGACACTAGAAGTGATAGCACCACGAACATCACGGACCGGACCGCTTGTCCGACGTTAGCAAGCCGTTACTTCCCGTAGACACTAAAAGAAAAAGTAATTTATTTGATGCGGCTGAGATTTGATGCGGCTAACATTCGAGGCAACAAAAAACCAAGACTCTCGAGATAACTTTTTCCCCTTTACAGGGTTCGCATCATCAAGTTCCAACATTGGCCGGACATTGGAGCGTCTTTCTTGGCCCTGTATCGCCAGGCTTCCTCCTGGGTTCCCCGCCACTGGAATGCAACTCTACAGGTTCGTTTGTAGGGGTAAGTGTTCCGGTACCAAGGCGAGCTCCTCCTTTCGAAACGGTGTTCCCTGCACATTCCCTAACCGAAGGGGATTTACGAAGATCTCTTCCATTGTGTCGGGCGTGATATCCTCTCAGGGAAAGAGGAACGTTGCGATTCAGCCTCCTCCTTGTAACCAAGAAAACGGAGTCAAAAATGCCAGGGTCACAGTCTCATGCTTTATCCCCGTATCACTTTCACCACCATCAATCATTCCCGTTCGACCCAGCAAAAAACCAACCGGGCTCGCCTATATAGTCCACTACGCTGCAGCAGCCTTTGCTCCATTTCTTACAGGTCACAACCCAACACTTTATTTTACTTTTTCGACATCTAAAAATGGCAAACCCGTACCCTTTCCAAGACAAGGTCATTGTCGTCTCTGGCGCTAGTCGAGGAAGCGGGCTGGCTCTCTCACGGTACCTCCTTGTCCGTGGCGCCAAAGTCTCCATGGCAGCGACTTCTGAGGACAACCTAAAGAAAGCCATTGCCGGAATTGAGAGGGATATTCCTGATGTGAAGGACCGCGTCATGTATTTTCCCACCGACATTACGAAGCCTGATGATGTAAAGGCGTGGATTGAGGGCACTGTTGCCAAGTGGGGAGAGCTAGACGGAGCTGCCAATGTAGCTGGTGAGATACTTGCCCACGCATATGCGTGATAACATTCTGATATGCTGTGCAGCCAAGATGAATAAGAGTATTCATCCCATTGAGGAACTTGATCTCGAGGAACTGAGAGAAATGCTCGATGTCAACGTCATTGGAACCTTCAACAGTATCAAATACGAGATGAAGAACATGAAGCCTGGAGGCAGTATCGTCAACTGCGGCAGTCAGCAAGTTAAATATGCCTCTGGACATATGAGCGCATACGCAGCTTCCAAGAATGCTGTCCGCGGACTGAACCAAAGTGCTGCGTACGAAGGCGGAGCAAAGTATCCAAAGAATCCCATCAGAGTTAACCTCTTGTGCCCGTAAGCATCCCTAACCTAAACCTACAACGAGTTGCACTGACATGCCCATCAGTGGCTGTATCGATACAGATATGATCCGTCAGCCTCTACACTTGCCCAATGGTGGAGGTACATGGACAATGACAGAAGATGATAACTTGACATCCATCATTAAGCGATACTCCAAGCCAGAAGAAATTGCGGCCTCGATTGCTTTCTTGTTGGGAGATGAGAGTAAGTTCATGACAAAGCAGGAAATTTATGTCGACGGTGGCTGGATGGAGGCCAACTATGTAGCATGATGTTATGTATGCATACAAAACATATACACCGTGGCAGAGTCGTAATCTAATCGATAATGATTGCAAATCGATAAGCGATGGCCAACCTTGGCATTTGTTTTGCGTCAACGATTTTTGTGCAGGTGACTCGACATTCATTGTGAACAATCCTTTACTCTATGTCATCCACTCAGCATGTACTCTTTGCTGCAAGTCTTTACTCGATCAAACTTAGTTGCTACTGCTAAGATTGTGAATGAATCATTTTTATTTCAGCTCGTCGTGGATATGACGAAAAGTAATTGCCTGCTCCCACATCCATGTCAATACAGGGTAGCTATCAAACTTTATTTATTGCTCGAACAAACCTACCCGTAACGAACTTGATATAAATCACAATAAATCACAACCCTCAATTAATAAGCTCGACATAAAAGTCTGTAGATCTATGTTTTGCGCAAGATTGGGAAATTCGTCATTGTTGTTCCTTATGAGGCTGTCGTCATTTGTCATCATTCACGAATCGTGCACCTACCCGTTTAGGAAAGTGCAGTCCTGGCCCGTTTCTATAGTTCGATCTCATCTTCAGAAAGGACCTGTAGTAAGACGTCTAGATTTTGCTTTCGTTTCTTGCACTTTCTTCTTCTGGAATGTGCAAGTCTTGGCAGAGCTCGAGCTTTCTTTTTGATTGCTAATCTAGCAATCCAGCAAATGTCATGGTTACTATAAGACATACGATGATGGCCTCCAATGACTTTTCATATTCACCCTCATCTTCATTCCATCACATACTAGAACAACAGTTTACTTCAAACACTATCAACTATGTCAAATATCGAGAAGTTACCTGTAAAACTGGTCCTCGGAGCTGCCAATGTAAGTATTGCTAGGTTCTTTTACCAGTTCATCGCTGAATCAGACTTGTCAGGTCGGAGACACATCGGCAGACCCTATGGCACGCTTCGACAGCCCAGATCAAGTAAATGCTTTCTTCGACGTCTTCGCCAAGCATGGCTATAATCAGATCGATACCGCCGCCGTGTATTCGCCTCAGGCTCCGTACACGTCCGAGCCTCGCATCGGAGCAGCTTCGGCGGGTGATAGGTTCAGCATCGACACCAAAGCCGACTGGTATAAAGGACATACCAAAGAGAGTGTGTTGAGAGACATTGGAACATCACTCAAGAATCTGAAAATTGATCAAATCAACGTTTACTACCTCCATGTTCCCGATCGTCAGAACCCATTTGAGCCGCCGATCGAGGCTATCGATCAGGCATACCGAGAAGGAAAGATCAAGACCTGGGGCATTTCAAATTACCGAGCCGATGAGGTTCAAAAGACGCTTGATATCTGCGAGAAGCATGGATTTGTGAAGCCTAGCGTTTATCAGGGCTCGTACAATCCGATTGCGCGAAGCGGCGAAAAAGACCTCTTTCCCGTACTACGCAAACACGGAATAGCATTCTATGCCTACAGTCCCGCTGCGAGCGGCTTTTTTGTTGGATCGCACAAGACCGCTGCACCAGCTTCGCGGTTCGACCCGTCGGTAAGTGGTCAAGTTCGAATTCTGGAGAGGAGCATAGTTGACCCGATGATGTGCTAGCTCAAGGTGGGTAGTATGTATATGTCCATATACGCCAAACCAGCGATTGATGAAGCAGTCGACAAAGCCCTTGTAGTGGCAGCCAAGCACAATATGAGCGGCCACTCTGCAGCGCTGCGATGGACAGCTCACCACGGTATCCTTAATAAGGAGCATGGAGACGCTGTCATTGTTGGAGCGTCTAGCTTGGAGCAGCTTGAGCGCAATCTTGCCGTGATTGAGGAGGGTCCATTGCCCGAAGAGTTGGTGGTGGCATTTGACGCTATCTACAAGGAGGCTGGTGATCAGGTGCCATACCACATGTGAATGGAGGGAATTTGATTGGCTAGTCAAGGTCTCGACACCAGCCATTCGTTGATAGGAATTGGAAGCTAGACCCAATATAGTAGGAGCACCTCTTGGCATGGGATGGCTAGATTTGCTGACATATTCAATTCAATTACAAACCGACCAGGTACTTGCTCCTGTGAAACAATTGCAGTTTCCAGGTTATTAATTATAGGTTAACTTTAAACCCTCTCAATCTCTGGTCAATACATGTCAAACTTGCTCGACAATGGACTTTGTGATTGTATCTGCTCCGGGCCAACGCCCATCGGCCAAGACGACGCGACGAGTTCATTCTCATGCAGCTCGCGCAGCTCACACTCGAGCAAGGAGGCTGCGAATGGCTGAGCACATGAAAGACAAGCCTACTACTAAGGACGGTCCACCAATCATCACTACAGCAGAGGCCAACCCCGACTTGATAAGAAGTCTGGAAATGGTACTGACCAGTGTGTCAATACCTCCTACATTGGACGGTAATTTTGAGTCTGATCCTATCACTCTTTTCCGTCAGATCCTTTCACCGAGAGAACACTTCATGTTAAACCACTGTAGGTGTCTCAGCATGCGAGTCTAGGGTTGGCTGCAGCTATGTTGTTACTCGAGGCTGACAATGGCAGACACTCAAGTCGTTCTGCCCAGTCAGATCGACACTTGCACCGCGAGCTGGGGACTTAAGAACAAAGTCAAAGATTTTAGAAGTTATTGGATGTTTTTTATAGCTACTGATGCTATCATTCTGCGAGGTTTGCTTCTCGTGGCTTGTCGCCATCTATCACTCGTGGGAATGCAAGACGAGTATACACAGCTGGCCATGCGATATAAACTACAATACTTGCGAAACCTCCAAAGTTGCATCTTAACAGAGGATCTTGCAATGCGTCGTGAGGCTATAGCAATGACAACAGTCTTGGCGCTTGACGAGGTAAGCCCCCCATTTGTGGTGTAACAGACAGTACATTTCACCTGTTGACAACATACAGATGGCATGTGGAAACCACCCTATGGCTGCAAAGCATGTACTTGGGGCTGCCAAAATGATTGAGGCAGCTGGAGGAATTGACAAGCTGGGCTTAAACGAAGTCGTTCGCTATAGCCTTTGTGCTCTTCTGTATGGGAAGCGTCTATTGGACTGGGACCCGGACCTGTACCTCACGACATCTGTCTTAACACCGGATTCCATACTTGGTTAACATGAATTGCCACCTGAACCAATCAAATGCATCCATCACCCCTTTTGATGCATTTTCCGATTCAACCTGTGGATTGACAGGTGATTTCCGTAGATATGGGAATAGATTGCCCAGCATTCATGTGATGCCTGGCTTTTCAGTGGCGAGAATTGTTGTGTAGCGGTAATCCGACTTCTAATGGACCAAACTAGACGAATAAGAATTCAAGGTTAAAATAATGCATAGGTGTTTATTTCTGAGACCTTGGGCGGTAAAACATTCTTAAGGATCGTGTGAGACATTTTGCATGCGCTTCATGCGCCACGAATAGCTGCGCGAGTTCCGTGGATGAGCGAGGATCCATCCTGCGGCATAATGGTATGGAAACATTCACACCGACTACTTCAACACAAGAATGTTCAACACAAGAATGCTGTGGCGGTGAAGAGGACTTAGGTCGCGGGAATTGACTTGCAGATTTTCAGAGTCAAGTAAGCGACCCAACGCACACTGAAGCCGGTTGGTAAAGTTTATAGGCGTAAGCTTTACCAGTACCCTTCCCTTACAGACAGTCTCTACCGCTAATTGAAACCTCGCGCATTCTCGAAATTCAATGTACAGCCTTCCGTCAACCCCTTTACAATTTCACCCGCGTCATGGTATGTCGGGATATTTGGTTTCGGGATCGGCAAAGCTTATACGTTGGATTGCCCCGGTCTGAAAGACAGAAAACGTCTGGGCATCGGTCCTCGGCAAGAGAGAATGCACTACAGGTATGGACTTTTTCTTACTTCAGTGATGCAATTGGTTGTGGTCCGAGAAAAGGTTGGGACTAGTCCGAGGGTCCGAGACATTGTACTCACTTCACCCTTCAGCTCACAAAGTCGACACCTGTCCCTAGATCTTCGCCGAAATGACAAGATCTTACAGTCCTACCCGGAACAACTCTCGGGAGCCAAGAAAAACAAAACGGGCGAGTCTTAATTGGTAATGCAGAGGGCGGGTACTGCTAAAGGTCGCCAAGCCGGCGGCTACGGACCATCCCTCTTCAATTCCACGTCGGAATTACAGCATTCTTCACACAAATACGAGGTCATCTGCTGAGATGCACTCGAAAGGATTGTGAAACATTTTCGAGGGGCATGTATTTGTTGAGGTAATTCTGTGAGCGCGAGGGCGCCCCCCTTGAGGCGCTCTGCCGTCTGTTAGCCCAATCTGGGGAAGATATCGAATTTCCGCAATTCCAGAAGACCCCTTCCCCAGAGTCCAGCTATAGCTGCCATGTCTCAGAACAGTGGTTAGATCGAGTCCTCGGCGAGGCATCTCCACGACGAAATCGAGTATAAGAAGGCCTTGGACTTCTCTCCAAAGTTAGTTCTTCAGCTCAACCAGCATCACTCTTTCAAAGCCGGTTGCGACTGACACTCTTTACTAACTCAATCCACATTCACTCTTTTACAGTTTTTTGTTTTTTATCCAACTTAACCACATTCTTTATTCCCCCTCCTGGTATCGATCTTCTTACAAGATGAGATACTCCTACACCCTGTCCGGTCTTTTGACCGTGGCTATGAGCTCTACTGGCTTTGCCCAGGTGAGCCCTCAGCCTTCCACTTCCGAAGCCACCACCAGCGGCGGCATGAACGTGCCCACCTCGGTCTCGTCGGTCATCACGGCTACCTCTTCCAGTGGTCCTGATGTGGTCACCCTGACCTCCACCTTGACCACCATGAGCACCGCGGCCAAGCCTACCAAGTCGGCTGTTCCTGTCTGCCAGTGTGGCACCGGCAGCTGCTACACCCCCGAGATCTGCTCTCTCGAGTGTACCACCGTCTACGACGAGTGCTGCAGCATCGAGGGAACTGACATCGAGGTCTGCAAGAAGCAGTACACTGTCTGCCTCGGCTACAGCCCCTTCGAGTCTGGCTCTTACTTGAAGCCCTCCAGCTGCAAGCACGAGCAGAGCTACTACATTGAGTACGAGTCTCACTACGACAGCCACTACTTCGAGGAGAAGTACGGCAGCTACTACGAGTCGGGCCACTACGAGTCGGGCCACTACGAGTCTGGTCATTACGAGTCTGGCCACTCTGAGTCTTCCTACCACGAGGGATACTACACTGCCGAGTACTGCTGTGCCGAGTGCACCACCATCTACGACCAGTGCTGTTCCGTCCCCGGTGCCGACATCGCTGTCTGCAAGGACTCTTACACCGTCTGCCTTGGATACAACCCCTTCGATGTTACTCCTTACCACAAGCCCACTGTCTGCAAGCACGAGGAGAGCTACTACAAGGAGTACGAGTCTGAGCACGGCGAGTCTTACTACAACTCTGAGTACGACAACTACGGCCACGAGAACTATGGTGATGTCGATGTTGAGCAGTGCTGTTACGAGTGCACTACTGTCTACGACGAATGCTGCAAGGTTGCTGGCGCTGATATCGAGGTCTGCAAGCAGGAGTACACTATCTGCCTTGGATACAGCCCCTTCGATGTTGTCCCTTACGTGAAGCCCACTGTCTGCAAGCACGGAGACAACTACGGTTCCGACAACCACGGTGACAACAGCTACGACAACCACGGCGACAACTACGGCTCTGACAACCACGGCTCTGACGAGGAGTGCTGTGTTACCTGCACCACTGCTTACGATTCTTGCTGCCAGGTTGTCGGCGCTGACATTGAGGTTTGCAAGACTACCTACTCTACCTGCCTCGGATACAGCCCCTTCGATGTTACCCCCTACGTCAAGCCTACCGTCTGCAAGTCTGGCTCCAGCTCTGATAACCACGGCGACAACTACGGTTCTGACAACTACGGCGACAAGACCAAGGGCGACGTCTACGGCGATAAGACCAAGGGCAGCTCCAGCTCTGAGGAAGAGTGCTGCGTCCAGTGCACCACTGTCTACGATGAGTGCTGCTCCATTGATGGTCACGATCTTGAGACTTGCAAGACTGAGTACACCACTTGCCTCGGCTACAACCCCTTCGATGTCACCCCCTATGTCAAGCCCACTGTCTGCAAGCACGGAGACGACTACAGCTCCGACAACAACGGTGACAAGACCAAGGGTGACAACTACGGCGACAAGACCAAGGGTGACAACTACGGCGACAAGACCAAGGGTGACAACTATGGTGATAAGACCAAGGGTGACAACTATGGTGATAAGACCAAGGGCAGCTCCAGCTCCAGCTCCAGCTCTGACGAGGAGTGCTGTGTCACCTGCACCACCACCTACAAGGCCTGCTGCGACGCTGCTGGCGACTACATCGAGACCTGCAAGACTGCTTACAGCAGCTGCCTCGGCTACAGCCCCTTCGACGTCACCCCCTACGTCGAGCCTACCGTCTGCAAGAAGGGTGGCAAGGACGACATTGTCATCGTCTCTGGCGGTGAGCAGGTCCGTCCTGTCCTGGCTCTCCTCATCATCGGCGCTGTTGCTCTGCTCTGTTAGTATTTCCTCCCTCTCATATCGACCACCCACTAACTATTCCCAGAAACGCCTAGCGACTTGTTAGTTGCTCAACCTTCACTTCGATCTTCTATTTCCCTCCGATGCTCTGGGGCACTCACACCTTTACTTCTTACTTTCTTAGTGGGCTGTCTGTTCAGTGCAAAGGCTACTTACATTATTATCTTTCATGATCTTATGGTTTACGGGGCTTGCCGGTACTCCGGCTTAAAATAGTGCACGATAGACACGTATGTAATATCGACGACTGGATAGGGATTCTCTGGATGACAGGCTTTGGCTTTGAGACAAGTACATGCTACATAGTCTACCTTAGACTCTGTAAACAGAGGTTAATTGACACTCTATCATCTTACTTTTGTTCTTCCCGACATTTTGTGTTGAGCCGAGGTTTAATTACGTACAAGTTTTCTTCAACCTAGATCAGTACTCAACGTAACATCGGCTTCTGACAGTATGTATACAACTTTGGGTCTAGAACGCTAGTCAATTTCCGAGCCTGTATCATCTATAGGAGGAAATGACATGTCGTGGCAGCACATAAAACGTGGTTCCCCAGATTTTAGTGGTATTGAGTGGACAAGGGAGAGGTTAATCCGCCAAGCAAAATCACGTATCGGAGGCCTAGATCGAACATGGAATCCGTAACGCATGATCCAATATTTCAAGTATCGTGCCCTTACTTATTCGAGTTAATCATTCTGGGGTAACGGCAGTTCACTTGAAACAGCTGAAACCAACGCGGAGCTCCATGCTCCGGGGTAAGCTAAATGATCCTTGTGTGTGTCCTCGTATCTTGGCAAACATCTTTTATCCACCAATAGACGAAGTCTCCCATTAGTAAGTTTAAGGATTAGTACGGCACTATAGTACTTGGGCTCGAAAGGCATCAGGGTCAATGGAATATAAATGATATGCATCCACTGACCACGTTCAATGTTCTGGTGATTTGTTTCAATTCAGTACCTTGAATTTCACCATGAAGCTTCTGGCAACTTTGAACTTCATCACCGCGGCTCTCGCTGCCAGTCGGACCACCGCACCTAGCGGCTGTTTGACAGTTAAGAAGTCCCCAGGGAACGGCCAATTCAGCACCGTCCAAGCTGCAGTTAACTCCCTATCGACTTCAGCCTCTGGCACACAGTGCATCTTCATTGACCAGGGCACCTATAATGAGCAGGTCCTCGTGCCCAGCCGCAGCGCCCAGTTGACCATATACGGATATACAGCCGATACAAGCAGCTATAGCGGCAACAAGGTCACCATCACAGCCAAAAAGAGCCAAGCAGATGGCGTTAACAACGATGGAAGTGCAACACTTCGTGTCAAGGCCGCCAATTTCAAGCTCTACAACGTCAACGTTGCCAACACTTATGGCAAAGGTAGCCAGGCTGTTGCCCTGAGTGCTTATGCTGATAGTGGTTACTAGTAAGTCAGTCGTGTCACTCAAATTGGCTGGTTCTCACGTGTTGGTAGTGGTTGTGCTTTCACCGGGTTCCAAGACACTGTTCTTGCCAACGAGGGCTATCAATTGTACTCTCGCTGCCTTATCCAGGGCGCTACCGACTTTGTATTTGGTCAGCGTGCTTCCGTCTGGTTTGAGAAAAGCGATATTCGAGTAGTTGCCGCCAACGTTGGATATATCACCGGTAAGGACACCTCAGGACGGTTTAGTACCGACACTAACACGACATAGCCAACGGCCGCGATTCCGATTCGAACATGTCGTACTACGTCTTCAACAACTGCAACATCGCCGCCGCCGCGGGCAACAACGTCGCCGATGGCGCATACTACCTCGGTCGACCCTGGAGACAGTATGCGCGAGTTGTCTTTCAAAAGACCAGCATGAGCTCAGTCATCAACTCCAAGGGCTGGTCGATATGGAACACTGGAGAGGAGAACACTGCCCACGTTACATTTGGAGAGTTTGGCAATACCGGTGCTGGATCTTCAGGTCAGCGCGCCTCGTTTGCTACCAAGCTTTCGTCTGCTGTGTCTATCTCGACGGTGCTCTCAGGCAGCTACGCCTCCAAGGGCTACTACGATGCAACATACATGTGAGCTTGGGAGGCCTCTACAGAACGGACTGTTTGACATATCTATGTATTTATCACAATTATATTTCTTTGTACATATCGATAACAAAAGGGCTGAGCCATTGCTGATCAATATATGGATCCGGAACCCCCATTGGCCATGCCATGACAGAGGGGTCAAAGGCCGCCAGTGAGACTCGTAGTGACCATGACGCAAGCATCAACTGGCTCTGAATGACTGCCGAATATCCGTGCTTATCAGTGGCACAGCCTCTGCACGTTGAGCTTTGATCTAACCCAATTTTGGTGGGCATTTCGACGCTAACCACATCTCCGCAAAATCGCCAAACAAAACAAATGCTCAGTAAAGAATGACCAAAGAAGCAATTGTTTCGTGAAACCCATCACCATTTCCTATTCATTTATCGACTGCCGACCGAATCCCTCCATCATCGTTATCAACGAGAGGTCACCCCAGTCATTGAGGTGCACAGTGCATTCACCAAAGAGGTCATAGCGTGGTACGGATTAAACTATGGTCTTCTCGGGAAAGCTATCGCAGGCCTGTGGACCCTGTCGCGAGAAAAGGAGAAAAGTAAGGTCCTCCCATAGATATGTTTGTCGATATCTGACTATCAATTAGTGTGATCTTAAAAGGCCACAGTGCTCTTCGTGCATAAGAATGCGTATCCAGTGCTCTGGGTATCGGGATCTTCACGAAGCCAAATTCAGAGACGAAACTTCTTCTGTGGTCCGAAAAGTACGACGACAGAAGCATGCAAACAAGCCGCTCCCAGTCACACCTCCACCTTGTAAACACAGGCCATTCAAAGAGTCAAACCGTCAAAGTGCTGGCAGTCTACAAAGCATCGAAATCTCGAGCTACCCCGAAGAACTTGCATTGGGTTATTTTCTCTTTGTCTTCTCACCAAGCGGTCCGTTCTCTTATTTGCTGGATCACACATCTGATGTGGTCATGGACGAGGATATCAAGCAGGCCGTTTACGCCCCGGCGCTTGCATCCATGGCTCTCGAACACCGGAGCGTGTCTTTACTCCGAGCCGCACGCTCTCACTACTCCAAGGCCCTAGCACAGACAAATCGAGACTTGAGTGATCCGAAATCAGCCATCCTCGATAAAACACTCTTACGCGTGTTGTTGCTGTCCAACTTTGAAGCTTTGGTTTTTGAGGGCCGAAGCACACCAAAGAACTGGGCTCTGCACGTCCAAGGCTCGTTGAAGCTCCTGGTTCTGAGACAAAAACAACAGTTTACGACCGAGTTTGGACGCAGGCTATTTCACCACGCGAGTGTCAATATTCTTACCAACTGCATCATGCGGTCGATCCCAGTTCCTGATGACTTTCTGCAACTACACGACTACGTCAGCACTGGCTCGTCGGGGCTTGATCACTCCAGGATGCGCATGGTGACGTTCATGTGCCGCTTCGCCAGATTGACGAACACGATGCCTCGCATGCTGGCAACAGACTTTGTGAGGGAATGCATAGAGTTGGATGATTGGGCATCTGGGATGCACGACGACCTTTTTGCGAGTTCCCCCTTTGAGATTGTTGATGTTACCGAAAAACTTCTACATAATAGTCGCACCGCACCGATCTGTGTTTATAAAGACATCACACACAGGTACGAGTCGCAACATACAGCACGCATGTATAATACGGCGCGCCTTATGCGGCTTGTCATCAAGGAGTGGATTTTCTGTGTCTTTGACGGAAACCCGTATGGCCTTACTCTCGACCAGCCAAGCCCCGACGATCCACTCCTAGCTGATTGGGACGAGCTCCCTATTCGCGCTGTACTTGAGACGAGCGAGATAATCGACGACATGCTTGCAAGTGTTCCGTACTCCCTTGACTCTAGCAATCTACCGTCCAGCACCCATGCGCGAGCGTTGGTCTGGCCACTGGTACACGCCGCTGCGTCGCAAATTTGTCCTCCGCTGGCAAGATTATACATGATTGATCGATTGAAGGAGATTGCCGTTAAGTTTAACCTTGACCAAGCTATGCATGCAGCACGGATGCTTGAAGAGCGGGTGCATCTGGAAGATTGGTGAGTGAGCTGAGTATGCCAATGCCGAGCGATTATTGATTTGACGATATTTCTGCACAGGATGCATCTCCTCCATTTATCCTAATATTGTGTTATGTACCCTGATAGCATGGACAAGCTCGGGATCTAGACTTGTCCTACATCTTTACAAGTATCTACCAAGCTCGCCAAACAATCTCAAATGGTTGCCCGAAAGAGCAGTTATCAATCAGCGACATGTCCCTAGCCTCCGCCCTAAAACGACACTGTGACAAGACCCACCGCGCGCCCAACTTCAACATCCGCCCTGGCTGGACATATTCGTCAATAAATCAATTTCTCTTTGTCAACAAAATCTACTTCCAGCAAATTCCGAGGCCATTCCCCGCAACTATAACCAGAAATGGATGATCGAACACAAGCGCATTGTTTGTTGCGCCAAGGCGTAGTCGAACAAGAAGGGGGAACCGAAGATGCCATGGCATTGAGAGAATTAATGGCTAAATTTCGACATCTAGCGCGCAAGGATGCGAACGTTGTGTTCTGGACCTTGAAGGATCCATTGAGTCTATTGTATAATACCCAGCTTATTCAACATCATCTGACTCCACCATGTTCGCCTTTCCCTGACAAGATACCCCAGCATTGCTCCAGCTTTCGTAGGACCTAGAATGGCGGGAATTTCTTCTACATGAGGATCCCGACCTCGGTGTTGGCAGAATACAAAAGAAACCTCTCCGCTCTGACTTCCCAGGTTCGGACGAGATATTTCCCAAACACCATCTCGCGATTCCCAACCATGGACATACAAGCAAAACCCAGCCTCGAACCTCTGGCCAACGAGTCAACGCCTTCCACCAAGTCGGCCGAGTACAACCCCGAGGAAAACACAGAGCTTGAACGAGCCCTCCATGGCCGACATCTCCAATTCATCGCCATCGGCGCCGCTGTTGGCACAGGTCTGTTCATCGGAACAGGAGATGCCCTGGCGACAGCTGGGCCCGTCTCTCTCCTTATCGCCTTCATATTCGTCGGCACACTTCTATTCTCGGTCATGACAGCCTTGGGGGAAATGGCAGCGTATATTCCTGTCGCGGGTGCCTTTACAACATATGCGACGCGGTTCCTCGACCCGACATTTGGCTTCGCCATGGGATGGATTTATTGGTTCAGCTGGACCATTACTTTTGCTCTCGAGTTAACCGCGGCCGGCCTCATTATTAAGTACTGGGAGAAGAACATCAACATCGGTATTTGGATTGCTGTGTTTTGGGTCCTCTTTACTGCCGCCAATTTCATGCCGGTCCGCTGGTTTGGAGAATTCGAGATGTGGTTCTCCAGCATCAAAGTCATCACTATCATCGGCTTCATCATCTTTTCCATCTGCGTCAACGCAGGTGTCAGTGACCAAGGATATCTGGGCTTCACATACTGGAAGAATCCTGGTGCTTTTAACGAGCATCTCGTCGAGGGGGATGCTGGACGCTTTGTCGGGTTCTGGTCGGTATTGATCACCGCCGGCTTCAGTTACCAAGGTTCGGAATTAGTGGCCATCGGAGCAGGCGAAACAAAGGATCCGCGAAAGACAATCCCATCTGCCATGCGCTGGACATTCTGGGGCGTCTTTTCAATTTTCATCGCGACGGTGTTCTTCCTGGGTCTCAATATTCCGTCAACCAACAAAGGCCTTCTCAGCGAGTCGCAGGATGCCTCAGCGTCACCTCTGGTGATCGTCGCTCAATTGGCCGGTGTCCCAATCCTTCCGTCGATCCTTAATGCAGTACTATTGACTGCTGTGTTGACAGCTGCCAACTCGGATGTGTACTCCAGTAGCCGAATTCTGATTTCCTTGGCGGATTCCGGTCACGCTCCAGCATTCCTAAAGAAAACAAACCGGTTTGGAACCCCATACAATGCTGTTGGAGTCTGTGCAGCGGTCGGGTTCCTTTCATTCCTGAACCTGTCGAATGACGGGACCGTTGTTTTCAATTGGTTCTTGAGCATTACATCAGTGGCGGGATTTATCGCATGGGCTATCATTTGTCTTTGTCACATTCGGTTCATGAAAGCTTTGTCGCTTCAAGGGTTATCTCGGTCTAATCTGCCCTACATCGCGCCCCTGCAGCCTTATTTGTCCTGGTATGGTTTATTTTTCAGTGTCTTGATCATCATCACTAGTGGCTTTGAAGTGTTCATCAAGTGGGATACTAGCAAGTTCTTTACCAATTACATCAGCCTGATCTTGTTCGCTGTCATGGTCATCGGGCATAAATTGGTATTCAGAACAAAGACAGTTCCGCTTAGCGAGATGGATCTGGTCTCTGGTAGTGAGATGTAGTTCTTATCAACCACTGTTGAAACAAGCAAAGTAATTTTAGACCTTATCGCATCGGCTCTTTACCGTGACGTTTCACAAGATTAAAGGTGAGACCTTCATCGCCAGCCCCTTCTCGTATCCTCGCGCCCGGCTATTTTAGTTGCCCGTATCTGGCAAGCGTCTGATTGGCGTAGATAGGGTGGGTTTACGACAGACGCCAATCAACAGCCGCCGATACCAGCCGAAGATGCCGAAGCTGATTAAGCGAGTTTCCGACTAGCATCTCGCGTCAGGCTTGGCTAGATCTGTCTCTCTGCCACAACCTCCCAGTCTCATCATCACAGAGTCAAGGGAGGACTTTTTGAGATGTTTGAAGACGCGTTGAATCTACGCTTGATACCAAAAAGCCTTCTGCTTCCTGGACTTTTTATCAGTTCTGCTTGGGCTTCCTCACAGGCCTTGGGCATCGATCGGTGTCCGGATTATGTCGCTAATCATGGTGAGTTATATATGTCGAGATCCTGAGAATCATGGCTGATGGAACATCGCAGCACCGCTAGTTTGGCTACATTCTGAAGATCGCTTCATGCCAAGTGACCTTGGGGCTCATATCTCCAACACAATCCCCAAACTCAACGGGGAACCAATCAGCGGGC
This sequence comes from Fusarium heterosporum, assembly GCA_013396295.1. Lineage (NCBI taxonomy): Eukaryota > Fungi > Ascomycota > Sordariomycetes > Hypocreales > Nectriaceae > Fusarium > Fusarium heterosporum. The sequence goes on along the minus strand of JAAGWQ010000079.1, from coordinate 147,566 downwards.
CTTCTATTGACTTGGAGAATCTGGCAGAGCTCAACGATCACGGAGGCGAAGATGTGGCTCTTACCTCAAAAGAAGACCCTCTGACGTTTCCGAAATGGATACAGGGTGAGGAGCCAGATGCAGACGGTCGTTTACATGATTCTGTGCCTTGTGCCGTTATCCTGGTGGAGAAAAGCGATGTAGACATCGATGCCTTCTTCTTTTATTTCTACTCATATAACGAGGGGCCTAATATCACTCAAGTCCTAGAACCGATAGATTGGTTCATCGGTGGTAAGGAATTGGCTGCTGGGCTTCATTTTGGAAACCATGTCGGCGACTGGTGAGTTTGTTTGCTGATCCAATCGGATCTTACTGACATGAACATCAAGGGAGCATAACATGGTGAGATTCCAAAACGGCACTCCAGTCGGCGTCTATTACAGCCAGCACGTTGATGGTGTGGGCTACAAGTGGGATGATTCCGGAATCAATATAACCAACGGACGTCCTATTTCATACAGCGCTCTTGGTTCACATGCCAACTACGCTGAAACAGGCATTCAGGTTCACAACGCAGCACTGGTCGATTATTGTGATGAAGGAAAGATGTGGGATCCGATTCAGTCAGCCTACTTCTATCGCTATAACCCAGAAACCATCACCGTCACACCGATAATATCGCCCTTCCAACCATCTACGACTAAACCAGCACAGAACCTCACATCGTGGTTTGATTTTGTCGGCCACTGGGGAGACATCCAGTATCCAGACTCTGATACCCGTCAAGAAACCGTTCCGCACTTTGGTCTGAAGCGTTTCAACTCGGGACCCAACGGCCCCCGCTTCAAGCATCTTGTTCGCAAGGGTCTTGTGCGCGATAACGCGCGAATGATAAGTACGAAAGAGTGGGTAGTCGGTGTCTTTATGGCCTGGTACCCTTGCTGCATCAAAGGCTGGAGATTATGGAGGTCGCTGGGGATCATGGCTGTCATCCTATCGGCGATTGTTCTCGGCATCATCATGGGTGTTCGAAGGTACAAAACTTGGCGACGACAGACGGTGTACAGTAGGCTGAAGGAGGAGGATATCCCGATGGAGGAGCTGAGACGAGAAGATGAGTTTTTATTATCGTCTGATGAAGATGAAGAAGCAGATGATCATAAGAAATAGAGTAAAATGACTCCATTACTTGTATATAGACACATAGAATTGGGTAAATCCCCGTTTGGCAGGATGATTCGTTTTGCCATATCTCTCTGTGAAGACAGATCTCATGTCGATCTTTGGCTCCATCCACCTTCCCTTTCGAATATGCGCCCAGCTACTTCAACCACCTTGAGGAGATGACGATCACGAAGCCTGGCCGCGACCATAGAAAGACCGATCGGCATACCGTTACTTCCAACGAAACCGGGAACGTTGACAACGGGTACATGCAAAGCCTAAATACATCAGTAAACGTCTAGCAAGAGCCGGAGCTCACTTACAGTCCATGTCGATGCGAGAACAGGATCACCTGTAACCACGAGGCCCTCTGGAGCTTCGCCCACCACACTTGGCACGATAACTGCGTCATACTTATCCGCCATCTTGTCGAAACGGGGGCGAAGAGCTGCAAGTCCATCATATGCCTCGAGCTTCTCCTCGCGAGTGAGTCTATGCGTATCGTTTACCCACTGAATCAACCGCTCACCCAGTTGATTCTTGGAGTGACGATACTCGGGCAAGAAGGTTGCTCCTGCTTCAGTCATTGTGATCTGAGAGTGCCAGGTCACAACCGGATCAAAGTCATCGCCAAGTTCAAGCTCTTCAACATGGGCGCCGTGGGCTCTGAGTAGCTGCACTGCCTTGGCCATGGCCTTCACAGTTCCCTCGTCTGCGAGCTCCCACTGAACAGTCGTGCATACGGCGAACTTCAGTCCCTTCACATCTGTGTACGGACCTTCATCGCAGTCTTGAAGGTTGAATGCATCGGCTAGCAGTTGTATATCCGCAACGCTGCGGGCAAAGAACCCGATCGTGTCGAAGCTGGGGGCGCAAAACTTCTGACCCTCGCGCGAGATGACGTTGTGGGTGGGTTTGAATCCATACACGCCGTTGTACGAGGCTGGTCTCACGATGGAGCCCATGGTCTGGGAACCGAGAGCGATAGGGATCTGGAAGTCGGCTACTGCTGCACCGGAACCCGAAGAGGAGCCTCCGGGAGTGTGGGAGACGCTGTGAGCGTTTCGGGTCTTTGTACCAATGAAGGAGGAAGCAAATTCAGTTGTTGTTGTCTTAGCTATCGACAAATCAGCTGTGAAAAATGTTTGCATGGGCGGGAGAACTTACCAAAGATGAGGCATCCTGCCTCTCGAAGAAGCGCGACGGATGCAGCGTCGATTCCAGGTTGGCTGTCCTTGTAGATAATTGAACCATGCTCAGTGGGCATATCTAATGGTACTATTAGCGAAAGTCGCCAGACATCACGGCTGTTATCCTCACTTTGGGTCAAGATGATATCCTTGACTGCGACAGGAACTCCATGCAGTTGCCGACGCTGGCTCACCGGTACCTTGTCCATCAATCTTGCTTGAGCAAGAATAGATCCAGCATCGAGGTATGCCCAAGCCTTGACATCGTCGTCGCGTTTGCTGATTCGGTCGAGGAGTGATGTCGCATATTGTTCAACTGTGATCTCTTGTGACCGAAGCCGCTCCAAAGCCTCGGCGGCTGTTAGTTTCCAAAGGTCCATGTTTTCAAACGATAGCCTTGGGCATTGCCGGAAAATGGTGGTGAACCTGTCATGAATGAGAGATGAGCGGGAGTATTTGAGAAACACGAGCTGCTTCCCCACATTGTTCGTTCGATAGCTAGGCCCACCAAGATGAGGGGGTCGGCACATCCACCGAAACCGGTTGTTCACGAACTTGCAGCGGAACAGAACGCACCATTTTATGGCATGCTTCATTGATTGCAATATGTTTTTATTGTTCAAAACCAAGTGACAGTATATGAATTGAGTGACGAATCCATTGTCCCAACGATTATCTAACTACGGATCACTACACCACCCAGCATCAACCACGTAAGAGCTGCCCGTAACGCCACTGGCCTCATCACTGCCCAGAAACACAATCACTTTGGCCACCTCTTCCGGTTCAAGATCCCGCTGCAGACTCTGCCCACGCATCACCTCCGCACGATACTCTGGCGTAAGAACCTCGTCCCGCTGTCTCTGCGTCGCAATGGCACCAGGCATAACGCTGTTGATACGGATGTTGAACTTGCCGAATTCCTTGCTCTGCGTACGCGTGAGGCCCATGATGGCAGCTTTGCAGGCCCCGTAGACTGGTGTTCGTATTAGCAAGATGAGTTTTGGAAATCGATGTCGACATACCTGGAGTCCCTGGGGCCGGGATGCGCCAGGTAATGGAGCCTAAATTGATGATGCTGCCGCTTCTTGCCTCTTTCATGTCCGGTGTGACAGCCTGGGTCAAAAAGAAGACATGTCGTAGATTGGTATTGACGTTAAAGTCCCAATCTTCAGCTGTGACGCTCTGGGTATCGAGTCGGGCTCTGTTACCGGCAGCAGCAGCATTGTTCACCAGAATATGAATCGCACCATGTTCTTTCTGGATGGTCTTGACCGTATCTTGCAATTGAGGCAGATCCGAAATGTCACATTTGTAGAAAATGGGCGGTCTAGCATCGACTTTAGCTTCTTTGGATCGCAAAATGGCACTGTCAATTGTCTTTTGCGCCGACGACTCAGCAATGTCGAGAAAGATGACCCGAGAGCCCTGGAGGGTAAATAAGTGCACTGTTGCAGCGCCAATACCTTCTGCACCACCTGTAATAAGCACTGTCTTGCCCCGCAAGCTTGGGTAAGTCGCGTGGGTTGCTGCCATTCTTTCAAGGGTTTGTAGGGATGAAAAGAGAGGATAAATGATATGGCTTCTTCTAATACGTGAGCCCCTCACGATAACCCCCAGACTGACGTGTCAAGTGACTTGCTAATACCGTGAGACGACGTTACAATGCTTGCTAACGTTCTGTGTCAACCAGTGGCTGACTGACGTGCGGAGTCGCTGTTAGCCCGGACAGTCAACCTGCATCTCTGATTGACATTATTTTCAGTGTCAATTCTAAACCAGGCCACTTGTTTGCGTGATTGATCTATCAAGTTTCAAAAGAGACCTCCAGCGATACAAGGGCCAATATGACATGAAAACAGAGGCGTACAGAACTTTAGCCTTGTGGGGATGGTCCCGCTCACGTGCTGGTGTTTTGATCATTTGGCTTCCGTTCCCGTCCCCATATTTTGTATCTCGTTCTCTATCAACGCGACCTAGATACTGGAGGGTCTCAGCTATTGACAGAAATGGAAATGAGAAGTAAGCAAGCATGTGAGCCGTGTCGGTGAGATTCATTTCCCCCAAATTCTCGTTGCCTGCTCTCACATCGTCATTAAGAAGAAAGAAGAGCAAATGTACTGGTGAGAAGCCGATTTGTTCATTTTGTCGGCGACTCAACCAGTCCTGCACTTATACATCGACCGAAAATGGAAAGACTGCAACAAGAAGAGGTGGCAGAGTCGTCAAGAAGTGGGTCTCTGTTCGTCCGGGTCTTCGAGCGTAGCTGACCCGTTTCAGTACCACAAAAAGTGACTTGAAACAGCGTTTTCGGACGTTGGAGTCACAAATCAAGGATATCTATGAGCTTTTGCAGTAATTATAACCTCTTCTTATCGCCGAATGCTTCTAACTCTTCAGGCCATCAACTAGCGCCTTGGAGTCGTCTCCAAACCAATCTTCAAGCGTCCCATCATCGGGTACACAGCTTGAGAATGCCAACACGTGCCCAAGCCCGATATCGCAACCAGTCATGGCAACATCATTCAGTATCTCTAGGTGAGTACAGTTCCTTTCATTTGAGCATATACCTGACTTCCAAGTCCCAACCCTCCTTCAGAAGTCCTCGATCATCTTCTCGCGATATATCGCATCAAATTTCACCTGCAGCCGTTACAGCTATTCAAGCTTAACGATCTGAAGGACGACCTGAAAACATCCTCGCAATTTCTCCTCTACAGTTTTCTAGCCCTCACTGTGCGGCATAGCACCCATGACTTCTATAAAGATCAGAAAGCAGCGGCAGTCGACTTGTACGCCAACTCAGCACACCAAATTGTGATAAGTCTCGCTTCACAAGGTGTAACAAGAATTGATGTCATCCGAGCCTTGTGCATGCTTGTTCTCGTCGATGTCGCAGGTTTTTTCACCACACTATCACCCTCGTACTAGAAACTGACTGAAGACTCTAGCTTGCAAGCCAGGCCGAGCATGGATGAGTATCGGGACTCTCTCACGTTTGGAAGCTCTACGTCAACTATCGCAGCCCGCATCCGTCGAGGGTTCAAAAGACCACGAAGCCAGTTTGAGATGCCACTGGACTGTGTTCCTTCTTGAGCAAACTTTCATGCCTCAAGAACGTAACGCTGTCCATGATATGGACGAACCTACATACCCAGCCAGCGCCTCTCGGCCGCCGCCATTACCGCCTGTAAGCGATAGTGAATACCCACCTGATCTCTTTTCAGATGACGGAGTTGAAGATTTGGGCATAACAGCATATTATATCGCCGTTTCCGGAATTTGGGGGCACCTTTCGTCTTATATGCATCAGATACGGATTGGAAAAGCAGATATTGCTTGGTCTCCTGGATCAATGCATTACACCTTATGTGCACATCTCTACGAATACGAGTCCACAACTCCCCATAGCCATCTCCTCAGGAACGTTCATTTCACCAAACGCTCAGCTGCTGAGATAATGGAAGCAAGAGAATACTGGGTTCCCTGGGTACTTCAACAAGTGACTTCCCACGCAATCACCGCTATCTTGAATCACCCGTTCATCCATCTGGTGGCCATGCGTGATGGCTCTCGTGGTCTCCAGTCACGAGCCTTTCTACAACAGACAGTAGACCTAGCGCTTCACCACTCCGCTTGGGTCTTCAAGTTTCTCAAATTCTGCGAAGAGCAGGAGTTGAGGATACATGACCCTCTTGTTGGTCATTTGGTTGCTATAGTCGCCACAATACCTTGGCTTTTCCAGCGAGCCATTGACTCAAAGGTAGCGCTCAAAGCAAAGAGCGACCTCGAGTGGTGCAAAGGCTTTCTAGAAAGACTTTCGGTGACCTGGCCACATATTGCACGAAAGGTGAGCCCCATAAGATATTAAAAGATCAGAGCTAATGGTTTTGTTCTCAGCTCGAGATCCTACAAGCATTGGATAGTATCCAGGAAGACAACGCAGCGGAGTTGAATGCTAAAGGTATCTTCATTCGTTTTCACCCTCCACTCTTCTGGGCACTTGTTGATCCCAAGATCAGCCACATGGTGCCAGGGTCAGACAGTCGAGGGTCCAATCTTTTCCAGGACGCCACGATACGGGTCTCCACGCACTATATCCAACCGTTGGTCGAAGTTCAAGCTGAACAATCACAGAATAGTGAATCGTATGACCCTTTCTCGTTGGATATTGGAACTCTTGAGCATATTAACTTGGACGATATTTTTGCTAATTGGACGCCGCATCTGGACGAAATGTAGTACTTGTTGAATGTACATTGATAAAATAATTCTGGAAATTTGTCTCCTCGTGTAGGACTCCCGTTATCTTACACCTCTTGGACGGAGCGATTGAAAAGTAGACTACGCAGCACTGTGAAGCGGAAGCGGCGAATCATTCCTCAGAACGGGCACCCGCTCACGTGGACGGGAGAATGCCACTTCGCGGACATCCGGGCCCACTAGATTAATCAACCTATATCAAGAGATAAGTTTCCTGAAGACCGCACTACAACAGCCAAAGATTACTTTTCTGCGACAATGGATCTGAATAGCAAGATCGTCATCATAGGTGCTGGTGTGTTCGGTCTGACGACTGCCAAGCAACTTGCCCTAGATGGCCACCAGAACATCACTGTCATTGACAGGCATATGCCACCAGTAATAAACTTGCCACTATCTATCCATGCAGTCGTGCTGACTTGAACTTGCCAGGTTCCAGATGGTTCAAGCTCAGATATTTCTCGGGTCATCCGCTTCGATTATGCCGACACCAATTACTGCAGTCTTGCATACGACGCCTACCGCAAGTGGTCAGAGGACCCCAAGTACAAGGGCATCTTTTATCCGACCCATTACATCGTTGCTGGCTCAAGAAGTACTACCGATAAGTCTTGGACAGACAAAACGATAGCGCAGTTGGATAAGAGGCACTTGCCTTACACCCGGTTGCCTGATGCTGCAGCAACAAAGGGAAGGTTTCCTATCTTGACTGGCGAACTTGCTCAGCCGAACTTCGAAGGCTATCTGAACAAGTCTGGTGGCTGGGCTGACGCTAACAAGGCCATCAAGCAACTGCGCGATGAATGTCTCGAGCTGGGCATCTCTTTCATCGCTGGGCCCGCAGGTACCATTGTCGGCTTTGATAGTGACAGCCAGGGTGTCATCAGAGCCGTTCAGACAGTTGGAGGAACACCCATCTTTGGAGACCATTTCGTTCTTGCGGCTGGCGCCTGGGCCTCAGGGTTAGTCCCCACGTACAACTCAACTTTGTCTACGGCACAAGCTCTGGGGTTCCTTCGTTTGACAGAATCCGAGATGGTCAAGTATAAGGATCTCCCCATCTACATGAACTATGCTACTGGATGGTTCAATTTTCCGCCACACCAAGACACAAATATGCTCAAATTCGCAGTCCACGGCTGGGGATATACTCGGGCACCCTCAAAGGGCGACAACAATGCCATCAAGTCCAACATCTCGGTACCCCCCGCAGTCTCACGAGAGCGTAAGAACTTTGTACCAGTTGATGCTGAGCAGCGTTTACGAGCAGGCTTACGTGAGATGTTGCCAGAGCTGGCTGATCGGGCCTTTGAGAGAGTCGCCCTCTGCTGGTACACGGATACACCCACGGGTGACTTCATAATGGACTACCATCCAGACTACAAGAATCTATTCGTCGGCGGCGGTGGAAGTGGGCAGTGAGTATCAACTCGAGAACTTTAGAAAGCGAGCTAACACATTTACTCCCAGTGCCTTCAAATTCCTTCCCGTGCTAGGCGAACAAATGATACATGCGATGAAGAAGACTCTGCCCAGCCACTTGGCCGAGAAATGGCGCTTTCATACAGAATATGAGCATCGCAAGGATACTTTTGTCGGGGATGGGAGTCGAGGTGGACCTGCTAGACGAGAGCTTGATGCGTCTGAGAAGGCGGAGTTGGATGGAAACGAGAGGTCTAAATTATAGTTGTGTGCAACTGGATGTGAAATACTTTTACCGCGCAAGAGCTACAATAAAGCTGTCCCAGGTATTCTCAATGCAGAAATAAATTGATATGTTAATCATTGCTCAGGCCGACACTTGTATGACTCCAAATAGCTCCTTGATTGGTCTAGCGGCTGTTGTTGGACGGCCATCACTTACTCCAACTTGATCAGATGACGCAGCCACGTCGCATACCAAGCCTTGCCTTCCCCTCAATAGCAAATCGCCTATTTCCAATCATAACAAACATCACACAGATATTATCCATACGAGATGAAGCCGTCACCATTCACATTTGACCCTCGCGCTGACACATTGCTCATACTGCGGAACCCAAACGCAGAAGAACACGAGGCTCACGGAGATGCGGAGCCGGAGTATGCATACGTCGAATCGGATGAGGCGGGGTTGGCTGAGACAAAGGCGCGACGCGATTCTCCCATGACATTGGATAACGACCAGAGTTATCCGCGAGGGTCTTTGGAAGCCGGCAATACAACGCAGGTCGAGTTTCGAGTGTCGTCAAGACACTTGAGTCTGGCCTCACCAGTTTTCCGGGCGATGCTGGAGAGCAAGTTCAAAGAGTCTCAGCCAAACAATCAAGGTCTCTACGAGATTCAAGCTACAGAGTGGGATGCCGAGGCACTGGTTATACTGCTGGACATCATCCACGGCCATCATCGCGACGTGCCAAAGCGTATATCTGTGGAGACGTTATCGCATATCGCCATAATCGTGGATTATTATGGTTGTCATGAGATCATGGAGCTTGTTTTTACTGCATGGATGACTTATCGAGGAGATTCTGAAGATTTTGTTAAAGAGGACCCGCTGCGATGGCTGTTCATTTCTTGGGTTTTTCGCCAGGAGTTATTGTTTGCAGTCGCCACCAAGATGCTCTTGTTATACGATAATGGGAAATGTGTTGTTGACTTGCCTATACCACAGCCAATACTAGGTAATGTCAGTCATGTGCTTCACAATGATTCATTCACTGATTATATCACAGACAAGATCGATGACCAACGACAATATGTGCTGAACACGCTGTTTGGACACCTGTACAGCTTTCAGCAAGATCTCCTGGAGGGCAAAGCCGGCTGTTCGGAGACCTGCGCCAGCATGCTTCTCGGTTCTCTGATGAAGCAAATGCGAGCCAGTGGTCTGTCAGCTTCAAGACCGGATGTTGTGTTCGAGGGATGGAGGGTAGAGGATGCAAGAAATAAAATACTCGGTCTGACGGCACCACCCTGGCGTGTTCCTGGGAGGTCGACGGATCATCCTTGCACATTGAACAAGGCATTATCTCCAAGGGTCAATCGAGTGTTTGAACATGCTCGTGGGTTGCAACTGAAGGATTTTGAGGGTAGTCCTTCTGTTATGTTCCAGTCTATGGGTTACTGATCTGTTTGGCCTGCTGAGAACATGTAGCAGAAGAACCCACACCTGTACTGGTGGAAAGCCGCTGTTTATGTCAGTTGTAAAACAAAACAAACAAACATGGTTTACTTAAGCAACAAGTAAGCAAATGAACAGCATCGTAGAATGGTCAAGGTGTGCAAAAAAAATCTCTATGAAATGATGAATCCACGTAGCAACAAGATGAAAGACCGGGTATGCTACGTGGGATGCTGTCGATAACACTTTACACTACAGAATCATGAGTCTAGACTCGATGCGTCCTGTTAGGGCCCAAAACAGATTGGGTGAGTAGTGCCACCGATGCTATGGCTCGTCTCGACGGGTTAAAGTTTGGAGATGGCGTCATGGATAGAGAACAGATAACTCTGATCGCTCCAACGTCTCCGTTTTCTCATGCGATAAAAACGGAATCCTACTCATTTAGCCATGTCTCAGTGGTAATGCCAGGCCTGTTCAAAGCGTTAGTCTTGTGCTTTTGCTTTTGACTGTCGACTCTTGATGATTGGTCGTACACTCTCGGTGCAAACGCAGCGGTACCCGTTAGTCATGACGGGATCCGTCTACCATCTCCATAAGCCCCTCGTTTCGCTTAGCATGGTTTCTGCGGTGGACAGGTTCGTAGTCGTCCCGTTTTCTCTTCTCCATACATCATCATCATCAGCCAGATCAAGTGATCGGCTCGGCCATCCTCTCCTCCAGGTCACACCGCAGCACATTTGCGGCGGCGACCCAACGCACTCTCTACCGGATGAGGCGACTCTGCAGAGGAGAGCAGTCACTTCACAATGACCAACCAGGCGCCTTTAAATAAGTTTCAAGATATCAAACATGTTGTCGACCACTACGACGCGATCTTCGCGTCTATCAAGTCACCGCATACGGTTTACAGCGAGGGGCTTGCGGATATACACGACCGCATCACGCCCATGTGGGTCAGCATTTCTAAGGCTGGACCGGAAGAGCGTGAGAAGCTGCAAGATAACATGCTTGAGCTGGGCGGCCAGAAGAAGGAGCTAGAAATCAATTATAGGGCCAACTGTCAGAGATTGGAGGCGGAATATGAGAAGAGGCTTCAAGAGGTCATGGTGGAGTTTCGTGCTCATCTTGCCACGGTTCTTGCATCAGTAGATGGCCAATCCCTACCTCAAGCGACTCTCGACACTGGCGCTATTACGAGTGAATTTACCGAGAATGGGCAGCCCGAAAACGGGGGCGTTGAACCCGACGAGGCTAGAAATGAGGAAATCAGAAGTGAGCAGACAGCATATGAACAGATTGAGAGTGTGCAAGTCGAGGATGAACCTATCGCAATGGATCTGGCGGAGGATGACATGTCAGACGATGGGCCAATCTTTGGCGATTCTATGGATGAACCTGCCGATGACGTCTCAGATGATGACCAAATAGTTCAGCAGGGAGAAGCTACGAATAGCATACCAGCTAGGCAAGGCTCGACTGAAAGCATCAGATTCCAAGCTCTATGCAGACATAGGAGACACGACTCGGTGTTTCCATCACTCAGCAGTACTATTGAGGTCGGACCACGACCTGTGGTCAGTGCGATTCCAGAAGAGCAGGCGCAAGAAAATACCCATACGGCCGTAACGCGAGCAAAGGAAACGGTGAGCATATACACCATGATTATCGAAACTCTACTCATCAGCTGTAGCATAAACGCAAGGCAGAATCTCCAGCTTCTCGAAACAACAAGCGCCAAAAGGGCAGTCGAACTCCAGCAATGTCCACGCCAGACCCGGATTCTACTTCGAACGTAGCAGAAATACAACGAGTAACACGCCACAGCCATAGGCAGTCATCCGCTGCAGGGGAGTTCCAGGGTATCGCAGACGCAGAAGCTGGAAACATCTATCTTACCTTTTGGACAAAAACCAAAGAGTGGCTTGCTGTGCTTCTTTTGCCCATGGGAGATTTCAGCAGCGTCGGCATTCCGGGCTCTATCACAAGCTGCGGTCTATCCGAATCTCTCCCGCCGTGCTATCGGTTCAACAAGAAAAGTAAGAAATACGTCTGGGCTAAGGGTTACGAGGATGGCAAGCCTTTAGCCAAGGAACGCCTGTTTCCGGTTATGTACTTTGACGGGCGAGAATTCCCCCACAAGAGCGCCATCATGTGGATTGACGCCAAAGACTTGCGCGAGTTTCATCCCAACCTTGGAAGCTCGCTCGTCCCGAATATGAGGGTTATTCTCAGATATCTGAGCGAACATCCCAATGTAGATGACGAGGAAGAGGATGTGGAAGTAGGACGATCAGAAGGGTTGGATCCTCAGTTGGCTGAGACTGCAGAAGAGGAGAATACAAACATGCCGGATCCAGCCACAACAACGCATTCGAATCGTAAGTCTTCCTCGTAGTCTACTATGATGCATGCAAAACTAACTAACTCAAGCATCGTCTCAGCGTCATCTGGCAAACGCAGGAAGGGAGCAATTAGAGCCCGCGCCTCTGGGTAGTAATCCTACATCCGCTTCTCATACAACGGGACTCACAGTTATATCAGAAGCGCAAGCGGCCATACCGCAAGTCGAACGGTCAGTCCATGGTCGAGAGATGTTCTCGCCCCCAGCAAGAATACAGTCGAACCCGCAACCCACCATCACTGATTTACCACTCCCTGTCCCTTCACCGGAACTCAGACCTGCTAGCTTGCATCGCCAAAAAGATCGATTACTCGGTGGTCACGACGAGAGTGAACAAAAGGTTGTCATCATTGATATTTCAGACGACTCCGAGACGGATTCCAATGATGAAACTTCCAGGGCATCACTGCAAATCACTCAAGCGACAAAATCCAGAACCATTGAGCAGAGGTCAAACTCAATAATCGAGCAGAGGCCAAGTCATGAAGTTGAATCAACTGTCCTCCCGCAATCAGCAACCAGCGCAGATCAGCCTAGAGCAGATGCCCAGCGTCGGGCGTCAGCTGTAGAGCTCGCACGTGCTGCCCTGGCTCAAACCTCAACAGCAGACCAGTCAGGCAAAACACAACGGGATCACCAAAGCAACGTGGACTCCCGGGCTGCTTGCCTTCGCAGTCCAACCAACACGAACACCTCCCCATCCGAATATGAGAACGATCTTTCAGAACAGACCAGAAATGCTTTTGATTCGCATTTCTCTCTTCCCACTCCTCCACTAGGGCCAACGCCCCATCGCCCAGCAGGCCTTCTTCCGTTACCTTCGAGACTCGAACATTTGGGTCCTCCCGATCAGCCTCCTGGGCAGGAGGAAATATTGCGGAATATGCGTCCTGGTCCTCCTCCTCAATGTCAACCTATGCGTCAACTAAATCCCCGTCATCAACCTCAAGGGAATCAGCAACAGCATCGACCTCACCCCCAGCCTGACGCTCGATACCAGCATCAAAATCAACCTAATTCTCAACCTTATCCTCAGAACCAATCTCATTATCAGCCTCATCCTCAACAACAGCCTTATTCTCAGCAACAACCCGCATCTCAGCATTTAACTACCGCAAATGGTTCTCGCTGTGCCTTCCCGACAACATCGCAGGTCTCACAGCAACAAGGACAGTCTCTCCAGCAGGGTGACACACTGTCACATATCCCACACTCTGCTCAAAATCAAACCCGAAATGCTATACCCCCGATGCCTGTTCATCGATGTGTTCCTTCAAACCATAACTCTCAAGTAATGCAGGTCTCTCAACGTGCGCCTGCTCCAGGAGATCAGAACACACATAATCCTCTCCACCGGCAACATACAAGCCCCGGGCGTTGGTGCTCAGGAGAGGGGCAACCGCCACATCAATCTCGAGGCAATCAACCTAATCAAGATTATTTCGCTGGAAATAATATTCCACAATCTCGATACCACCCTCAGTCAAATCAATATCGAGATGCAAACTTTCGTGCACAACAGGTGCAGCATCAGTCGCACCCACAGCCTCAAGATCGATCTCAATTGGAGCAACAGCGAGCACACTATCGCCAGCAAGTACAGGCGCGGCTGGCTGTTGCACCGCAACCACTGACAACTCGATATCAAAATGCATCGCCACGACATGCTCAACAACCAGCTACCCAACGCCCTAATGAGCAGTCACAGCAGTCCTCTCAAGAACGGCAACTCTATACACAAGCCCCTGGTCCCCATCCAGCTGAACCGCATGCATCGCACACCCAGGCCAGCAGTTTACAAAATCCACAGGCTGTAATCAATCAAGATCATTTGCAATCATGTGAACCTCGGCGACCTCGCGCTGACCAGGCGCCTCAACATCGCCAACCTTTGTATGAGAACGAGAACGGAAGCACGAAGACGCAGATCTCTCGTCTCCAGCCACAGAATCAAATTGAGGCACCGTCATCAGCTACGAACGCCGAAAGGTTGAATCAGTCATACAATCCCAATTCTGCTATGCGCGATCCAGATTTGGGAGAGAAGCCGGAATTTACATCACAGGAGCGGTCAGCTCAAGGCCAGATTCAGGCCGCAAAGCAAACAACCAGTCAATTAGGACAAGGCAGAAACTCGCAAAGCGCCCCCATGCCACATGACCCCCAGCATCCCATGCAACAAGCACCCAGGCCTTCATCGCGACTCAGTCAAGACCAGGTACAAAACCAGGGACCTTCTAGCAATCAACCACAACTCACTGTTACACAGCCTGAGCTAAGGCATTCTGGGGATCACCCTGTGTATACCAACGCACTCGCAGATACCGAATCGGGCCCAAGCTCAAACAACTTGACGCCGCCCACAGTATTCGAATTCTCCGCGTTATCAATCAGGTACTTTCGCGTTGACACAAATACCTTCCAACCAGCAGCAGAGTGGGGTGCCAATCTCCCACTTTGCTTGATGGCGTTTCTTTCCAAGTGGGAAAAGAAGTGGTCTTTGCGACAAGGACTGGAGGGTATGAGTGTTCCCTATGGTTATGAATGTCCGTTCTGTCCTGATAGAGAAAAATATGTTTTCACTCGTAGAGGCAACTTTGCTAGGCATTTGGCCGATCATTGGGAGAGATTGGGCCTTGCTAGGGATGAACCAGCGTAACGGATTGTAGATGTATCATGAAATTAAGCTTGAAATTTGGCAACTTGGTTGGATGAGAGAATGTTGACATGTGTTGCTATCTTTTTTACCCGGACGCATTGATGATTGCTGTTCAAAACATGAAATCAATATATAGTTGTAATATCCGATCATCTTGAGTCTGAGTTATGATGTTTATCAGGTTTTGAATTATCGCCACCCTGAGTGAAGAGTACATAGAATGGTATAAAAATGAGTAGAAAGGGGATGAATAAAGGCGACAATAGACTAGCATGATCACCACATATTGTATTTAATTGATTGCTACACTGGGAATACACTCACTCAAAATTCCAGTACTGGTATGGCGTCTCAATAAACACAGTTAGCGGTGAGGTGAGGTGCGGAGTTAGGCGCCTACAGTTGTCCCCGCAACAGGCTAAGGCAAACGCGCACCGGGAGAAGAAATGATCCGTCAATGCATCGAATTTTCATGGAGGACACGAAACGAAACAAACAGGCCAAAGCCAGAGCAGAACAACAACGAAACGACCGTGACGACGCTATCACGACTGACTAGATCTCATTGAATCTCTCGTTATCGCGCGTTCCTGCCCCTTTCCCCCTTTGGTCCGACGCGTTTAACTCTATTTTCCACCACTATTGACGCCAAATCCCACCCCCCAAACACAGAGCCTCACTTCCTTGCCCATCCCCCATTTGAGTCTCCACCCTGCCCGGCATGGATAACTACCAGAGAATAGAAAAAGTTGGAGAAGGTTTTTACACTTTCCCTTTGCTCCCGTCTCATCACATCTCGCTAAATAACTTCAGGTACTTATGGAGTTGTCTACAAAGCCCGTGATCTCGGGCACAATGGCCGCATCGTCGCTCTCAAAAAGATTCGTCTCGAGACCGAAGACGAGGGCGTCCCCAGCACTGCCATACGTGAGATCTCCGTCCTGAGAGAACTCAATCACGCCAACGTCGTCAGCCTGCTCAACATTGTCCACGCCGACGGTCACAAGCTCTACCTCGTCATGGAATTCCTTGACCTTGATCTTAAGAAGTATATGGACTCTCTACCAGTCACAGACGGAGGCCGCGGAAAGCCCCTCCCCACAGGAACCGCCACAACCGTCCGCAACTTGGGAATGAGTGAGAAGGTGGTCCAGACCTTCATGCTCCATCTGGTTCAGGGCATCAAATACTGCCATTCCCGCAGAATATTGCATCGCGACTTGAAGCCGCAGAACTTGCTCATCGACAAGGACGGAAACTTAAAATTGGCCGATTTTGGTCTAGCCAGAGCTTTTGGTGTGCCATTGAGAAGTTACACCCACGAGGTCGTTACTCTGTGGTATCGTGCCCCCGAGGTCTTGCTTGGCGGGCGACAGTACTCAACTGGAGTTGATATGTGGTCCATCGGCACCATTTTTGCCGAGATGTGTTCGCGAAAGCCACTTTTCCCTGGTGATTCCGAAATTGACGAGATTTTTAAGATATTCCGGTAAGTGCCCCGCGAAAACAGTGCCAGGTTATGTATGCTGATCTCACCAGGACTCTCGGAACACCCGACGAAGATGCTTGGCCCGGCGTCACATCGTACCCTGATTTCAAACCATCCTTCCCCAAGTGGCAGCGCGACTTTTCTACGCCTCTGTGCCCGAACTTGGATGAGCAAGGCCTGGAGCTGCTTGACTACTTCCTTATCTGTGACCCCGTTACTCGAATTTCTGCCAAGGCCGCACTGAACCACCCTTACTTTGATGAGATTCTGTAAGTAACTGCGTACCCAACTGTGATGTTAGTACTGACAGATATGTTCTAGGGGACGTAAGTAAGATGAATATGAAACGCGACTTGGATGTCGGTAGCAGTTGGCTGGCATTTTAGAATAAGATCAAGAGGCTGTTCTGGGATGTGTAACAGAAGTGAGTGAAGCTGAAGGTCAGGTTGGATTGAGCATCATGCAAGGAGTCACATTTTATTGTTCGGACGATTCGCATGTATGTTATGATTAAAATTTCTTGTAAGTAAATGAATCAAATGAAGAAGAGTGAGACCTCAAAACCACCACGTCCTCATCCTCATACGAACGATTGTGTGCCTAGTTCCCAGAAGCTTTCAACATCCATGAGCTACCAGCAAACCCAAGAGGTCTGTAGGATCGTCTTTCTCCGTCTCAACGTCAACGGCCGCATCGCTCCATGTTGCTTTAAATTCACCCTTGCCGTAAATCTTTTCAAGTACCTCTTCAACCTTGGCTATGTGCGTTATGTGGTGAAGGGGGATGTGATGTTTATGCTTGGCTGGTTCACTCATATTGGTGGCAATATTTGTGTGGGCTTACAGAATGTAGATTGTCAAGTTTTGTTATTGAACAACTGAATTTTCAGATTCAAGGTGTAAAACAGAACTGCTGATATAGTTATGGCTACCTAGTGTTTCAGTAGGCGGTGTTTGTCCTCGATTCAATGTCCCATCCTTGAAGTCTCCTTGTAACGAACAGCCGACCCCGACTCTGAACAACAGGCCCAAGGCAGAACCGTAATTCGTGAGAAGCATTTTGCTAAATTGGTCTGAAGAAACATCTTACATTCAGCTACGAAATATCAAAATAGTGTCTTGAAAACACACGTAGTATATCAAACGAACTTGGACAAAGTCGAACTTTACCGTTTGCTGTTATAGTTTACGGTTCCAGGCCGCATGTTTGCAAGAACCTGGAAGCGAGGAGAGACCGTTTTATTGTAACTTACCATGGGGTAACGTGGCGCTTATCGAGAACCATCTCCCGCAGCTAGGTATCAGATAGGTAATGCACTTATAGGTAGGGGCTATGGTGATTAACAATCAATTCCTGATCCCTATACAGCCGATATCAGTAGTCTAAAGCTTCCTTTTTGTAACGGTGATGCCCTTAGAGAATCGGAGCGGGGTAGGTGAGATCTATCGAACCTTGGTTGCGCCCCGGGAGGGTCAAGCCAATGGAGTGTGACGCCATCCAATAAGCGCCTGACAGGCTGACAGCAATGTCTGACATTTAAAAGCGTACGATTTCATTCATGAGCGCGACTTTCATTTCATCTCCTTGACACTCGAGTGAGACAAGTATCATAGTAAATCTCGTCTTCACTGTTGACGTTCACGATGAGTGAGTTACTTCTGCTGAACCAGGATGTACCGTATCATGGGCGCTGACGTCTGTGGGTTCCCAAGCGAATGGAAATGCCTCCAACTACAATGCTGGCCAGATCAATGCAATAGGTGCTTTCACCGCCGAAATTCATATCACTGCGCGTGTCGGGCTCGAAGACATGTGGCACAGCCAATACGCCGGCTCTCAAGTGATCGGCACACGACCTGGCATGCAAATCAAATATCTCGTTACAAAATACCACCCAATCAATGGTGATCTACTGACGGGCGGATGCTATCTGTTTGACACTTTCGAAAATGCAAAGAAGTTTGAGGACTGGACAACCAACGAATTCGAAGTGGGCGAGCCCAAGACGCCATACTGGAAACAGCCTTTGTTCAACTCAGTTGTTACCTTTACCTGGAAAGTAATCGGTGCTCACAACTTTGCGCCTGTCGAAGAACACGGTATTGGCCGTATGCAGCGCTGGACTTATCATCATGTGGGTGTAGAGTCGATTCTCAAACAGCTGTACCCTGTCCTCAAGGATGCGGCCGAGAAAAGGGGAGCTACGTCTTTCTGGCTTTTGCACCGTCCAGAGGATCAAATGATTGGTATACACATATCTTTCCCTAAACCAGAAGACGACGGTGTTGAGGCACTTCGGGTGGCGGTCCAGGCAGCTACCAATGCGAGTTCTATCGCGAGTCTCTTTCCTGATGCATTTGAACTGGAAGCTTTGTTTGATAGGACCAGCATTTACTATGCTCTTTGGCAGCCGTTGGCGGAGGATACGAAGGGTGTCAAAGTCGTAAGCCCCCATTTTCCGCGCATGGCAGAGTCTGTAGACGAGAAAGCTTGAGTAGGAGTGTTGTGTGGAAATTGTGTATTTTGAACTTTCCGATACTATCTGCTGCTCTTATGCTAATAACGTTTTGCACCGATCATGTCATCAAACCTAATCTAACAACGCTTTTTTCACCGCCTCCACCTCCTCTGAAGTTCCACATACCAAGCCAGCCCTATCGTCGCACCCTTTCAATCTGATGTCGAATATCTTGGATCCCGTCGCAGGATCGATAGCCTGACCACCCGCACACTCAATCACGAGCGCCACAGGCAATAATTCGTAGAGCTTTCGCAGCTTGGCCTTGCTCGCTGATGTCACAGGCGAGATGTACACTCCGTGACCCTTGACCAGAGCGTGATAGATATCAGGAATAAGACCGCCCGAGTATCGCAGGGTATATTTGTCGTTGATGAACTTGGTAACAAGGCTCATGTATTTCTCGTTCTCGGCGGCGGCGCGAAGGTTGGCGGGCGCGAAGTAACGGGTCTTGAAAGGTGGCTCGGCTAGGCGTAGCTCAGGACGGGCTACGATGTACTTTTCGCTATCGTTGAGACTGACTTCAAAGCATAGGGGGCTTGATCCGGGGACTCGGAGGGCAACGATGGCAAGGGTTCGTGGGCCAAAGACTCCGAGAATCGATGCGATTTGCTTGTCGGTTGGTTGGCCGATAGCTGTAATTCCATCCCAGATGCCGATGATAGTACCGACAGACCAGTTGGGACCGATAATGGAGCTGCCATCGAGAGGATCAAAGGCAACAGTGTATTGCTCAGTATCGTCACCAGCCTGCGCTGTCTCGCCTTCGCGCGCAGGCTTCTCAACAGGATCCTCTTCACTGCTTGCTGTTTTGATAGAAGATACCTTGGCGATGCCTTCGCGGATGATGTTTTCGGCCAAAACATCAACATTTAATTGTTCATCGCCAAAGGCATTCTCTGTGCCCACGATGGAGACATCATATGATTTTCTCAATTGCTTGCCAATGTCGGAAATGGCGCGGAGAATTTGTGGGATGACTGAGTCACGCAGTGAAGGTCTGTTTTCTTGAGGAAGAACTGATTTGAGGAATTGGGTGAGCTCGAGCTCGGACTTTGGAGTTGAAGACATTTTGAGCGTGGGTGGTTGATGTTGAAGCCGAGTTGAAAATATCAATTGAATAAGTATATTGATTGCGTCACACGAAATTGACGCAATCAAGCTGTGATAGGCAATAGATCTTACTAGATATGGTATAGGGTAGTCCCGATACGGCCCGATTAGGACTGATAAGAGACGATAAGAAGTTCTGCGTCGACATCGTTCCACATCGTGGTACATTTTGCAGTGTTAATCGTACAAGACTCATTCGATAGCTGTGTAGCTATCAAATTACTTTGCACCCTTCGTGTTTTGGGATACGACGTGGTGCCGGCCGAGACAGGCCAAAGCTCTCATGCATGTGGCAGCTTGACCCTGTCATCACGGACCCAACTTCAATGGCCTCATCGGGCCGTGAAAAAGACCTGCCCTACAAAGTAAGAGCTCATCGAAGAAATCGTACCACAGTTACTCCCTGTGACGGGAAAAATGCGAGGAACTTCAATAATGACCATTGTTGGTCAACATTTCGACGATTCCATCCCTATATAAAAAGTATCCCACCCCCTCGATATTTGCCTCGGTTCACAGCATGACACCAGAAATCCAATTGGCCATTCTGTCGTCATGTGATTTATGGGAAATGTATATAAATAATTGTAAATTTGTATAATTCTATTAGTCACGTGGTAACAACTAACTACCCTCGGGAGACAATCTCCCCCTTGAGGAGAATGGGCTGCCCGTCGTAGAAATTCTTGATATCGCCAAAGACCTCGGCAGCGACCTCACTGGCGGAAGCCTTGTTGAAATCCTCTACGCTATCCCAATGGAGGGTAGCCTGGATTTGGTATGGCGCACCCTCCTGGAACTTGAGGATTTCATAACCCTTTAGGCCAAATGAAGTCCATTTCCTAAAACCATGCATGAGTTTCTGTGCCACGGTTCTACTGATTGCCATCACTTACTCCTTGACAAGAGCCATATGCTTCTCGGTATAGTACTTGAGGTCAAATTCCGGACCAGAGGGGTAAACAACGAGAACGTCTGCCATTTTGAAGAGCCAAGTAGAGTTAATCCAAAGTTTGATGAAATAGTAATTGTTAGATGGTAGACGAATAGAGGGGTAACTAGCCTGATTTATACTGCGAGCGGGGCGGGATGTCTATCCCCACCTTGGCAATAATGAGGTGAACGGATCAACGGGAGTGATGTGATTGATGGAGCCATTGGAAATTGCTCCGCTTCAGTAACCGGCTGTTGGTGTTTTGGTCAAGAACCATGAGTGGTTTAGGTTGGCATCGGCTCATGCAGCCACAATAGACATCATTGGTCCTGTTTGGCGTCTCAGTCTGTTTTGTCACGCGGTGCATCAATGTTAATCTGATGAGTGTAATAACTCGGGTCATCCCACTAACAGACGGCGTCTCTGAGTGATCGACAATTGGTGGCTTATTTGCGAATAGTGGCAAAGTATAGTGGTCATATTCCGACCGGTCCGGCCGCATCGCGGGAGCCCTTCGAAACTGCCAATCATGTCACAGCTTGTCCTAAATACTCTGAACCGACCATCGATCACTGGGAAAAGAGCTTTCAGGCCGACGTTCTCGGCCTCATCACTCTCATCGAAGCCTCAGTCCCTCACCTCGAGAAACGCAACGGTGCGGGCTCTATTATTGTCATTAGTTCACTCGCTGCTTTTGAGGCAAAGCACTCAGCAATCAGAGGTCCCTATACGACTCTTAAACGTGCTCAAGCTACTCTAGCAAAGGACTATGGACGCTGGCTTGGGCCCAAGGGTATCCGAATCAACACTATTGCCCCAGGAGCTGTGAATTCACCTCCTATTGAGCACCCGGACGGATCGCTGGAGTTGAGCCAGTTTGAGAACATGGAAAGAGCCCATCCAGATCTATTCAGCACCATGCTTGAGTGTATACCTTTGGGCGATTTTGGAGAGGCTCAAGATGTTGCTAATGCTGTTGTGTTCTTGGGGAGTCGGCTTGGGAAGTATATTCACGGTGTCAACCTATATGTTGATGGAGGATGGTCCACTTCTCTGTGAAGGATTATCACATGTAAACAGTGTCAAATGGTTTCATCTAGAATATGGATTAGTTGTTTTGACTTTCAAAATTTTACAAACTATTGCCACTCCTTCTTCCTGGTTTAATGACGACTGTGCAAGCTCGAGACTCAAGAAATACGATTTCAAGTATCAAAAAGTATCCGAAACCATTATACAGCCCCCAGGGGTCATAGACATGTATTTCCGGGATTAAATAGGTATATTTTGCCATAGCCGAGCTGACAAAGCCAATAAGAGATTAATATCTCAATATATACATGGGTATAATACTGGATTGATCTTCGAGGGAATTATAGAAGATGAGCCACTAAAAAAAGCTTTTCTATACGTAACTAAGTACCTACACACATATTTGGAACCCCTGAGGGCTGTCATACGCTCCAACCAACAGGAATTTGTACTTCTCCCCGAGTATCGTCAAAGCAAACTCTTTATAGTCGCCACCTAAAGACGACTTGATCATCCCACTCAGCATCACGTCAGTTACAGGCTTGTACACCTGCTTTGTCTGGTAAGAGCGACTTCGATCCTAGTAGAGACCCACCAGCCCATTGAAGAACAAACGGTCTTTGCGTAGCGACTTGCTCATGGGCATGTGCAAGATGTTGTTATATCAGCGGGCGCGGTCCAGTGCATACAAAAGGATACGCACCAAGCACCAAGCAACTCGACTGAGCAACCACCGTTAGGCATCTTTCACCCCTTTCTATCATCCATCTTACAAGCCAACAGCAATGACCACCACGTCCAAAGCCGTCAAAGTCCCCCGCTACCGGGACCTCGACGCTTGGGAGGCTTTGAAGAAGCGTGATTTTGAATACGCTCTCAACCTGCTTGTTGCAGGCGAGTGGGTCGTTGATGGCAACGTCAAGGACGACTGGAGTTCTCTCGATGCCAGGGTCGGCAGCGAGCGATGCCAGGAGACTGCCGCAATCGCCTTGGTACTCCGCCGTATCGTCATCAAGTTTCTGCAAGACAATGATTACGACGAGGAATTTGATAACCTGATTATTGAATACCGCGCTCAGCACGCTTCCGACAAGGAGTGGACCAACATCTTCAAGGTCGAGGACGTCCTTGTCCAGAATTCGTCCCGCTACGACCTCATCAAGCAGGCCGTCATCGACGAGATTGGCGAGGATTGGACCACCTTCCTTGGCTTGGCTCGTACGCTCACCTCGTTCAGTGTCCTGACCAACATGGAATCCGGCATGCCCATACGCTACCGTCGCAAGGGTGACGTTCTGGTTGAGACCTCGAAAGAACAGCGTGCCGCGGGCATGGGCGAGTATCACGACGCAGAGTTCCCGATGCGTAACGTGTTCACCGACATCTCGTTCAAGCTTATTATGAAGCTGGCCGACACCGTCCTTGGCGACAAGGCCGTGGCCTTCGGTAATGAGCCGCGTACTTGCGACACGATTGCGGAACAGACGCGTGAGATTTTCCACTTCTCCAAGGCGCACAAGATCAACCCTGGCCACAAGGAATATCCGATCGTCCTTGGCTCGTTCTCCGCTTCCATGCAGATCCTGCTTGCCGCCTGCTGGCACTACAACATCCCCATCACGGAATGCATGGCCCGCCTCGAGTATGACGGACCGGTCCGCGCGGCGTATAACGAGCCTGCCGGACAGACCGACTACGATGCGCTGCAGAGCCTCAGCCTGGATGATCCCGTGGCCGATGCGCCTGCTTCGACCACCTACAGGCTTACGGCCGCCCCGGTTCTCACGTACGTCAAGAGCAAGGACAATGGGGGATGCTTCAAGCTGGTCGATCCCGATGAAGAGAAGATCGGGGAGGAGCCATGCTGGAAGCTTGGCGGCTACAGCATGTACAACAGGTCGCAAGCTGGCTCGCTCTTGTCATCGGCTGACGATAACGAGTACATCAGCGCGCTTAAGAACTCCGATGTCACTCATCGCAGCATGATCTTCGGCTTCTTCCACAACGAGTATCCTGTAGCCACCGAGGACGGCGGCGTTGATCTCCTTGAACTGACCAACAAGGTGTGCAGAGAGAACTCCAGCATCGCCAAAGTCTCCCTGGAGGACATCGGAACCGGCTGGAAGATGAACGTCGCCGATCAAAGCGGCGCGATCAGCTTTTCGTCGCTCGCTGCCGCTTGCGACAGTCTTGCTAGGCAGCATGGTCTCCAGGATACTTTCATCGCGCACCAGCGCAGTCCGGCAGCCAGGAGCGCGTATATGATGCAGAGCAAGTCCATCCCTTACACCTACAACCATATCGAGGTTTCGACCCCCGCTCAGGAAGCCAAGAAATGGGGAAAGCTGCTGAGTAGGACTCAGTCCACTGACGAGCCCATGTACGCCAACATCTTCATGATCGGCAACGCTGCGTACAGCATGAGGGATCAGAAGGAAGCCGATGCCCTGATGCGGGTCAACAATGACAACCAGAAGATCAAGAGGCTAATGGACAAGCACCCCAACCACGCGATCCACCTCACTCCCGATCATCTGGCAAAGTTTGAGACATTCAGGGAGGCAGGACAGAAAGGTGGAAAGAAGGAGAAGAAGGAGGAAAAGATGAAGAAGGAGGAAAAGATGAAGAAGGAGGAAGGCGGAAAGAAAGAGAAGAAGGAGGAAAAGGCAAGGAAGGGACTAGTGCTTCATTACCCAGTGTTTAGGATTTTTTCCCGATAGTTGTACTTAACTAAACAATGCCATTATTTAACCTCAATCGCTATCTTTCGTGCAGTTTTCCGATGCCATCTTGGGATCTCAGTAGGTTGATTTCATTTTCGACGATCAACTGCGTTGGATGTGGCAGATACGAAAGGCCTTCTATACATCGTGGTGTAATACGTGGGGCTTGAGCCAGGCTATACGCAACAGTGCATCTTCACGTTGCCTCGAAACTCCTTCTCAATGACGCTCTCGAGACTGCGATGATACTTTTGACGGTAAATCTAGTCAATGGCCCACACTTGAGCGTCGTTGCTGCCGCTAAAAACCTTCGCTACAGCAATTGCCTTTGCACCGATTGTGCCTTCGGTCGCCCTTTGAAGCTCTGTGGCCTTTTGGTCGATCTCTGCCGGGATTACAGGAGCGTTCTGTCTGCACGAGTGGCTGAGAGCAACATGCTACAGAATCTGTAGGGGGTGTTGTTGACGTCGTCCTTCACATCGACAAGAAGCTCCTACCACGGACGCGTCTGTACTCGGCAGAGATGGCGCAGCCATCTGCATCCCAGGCTTTCTGAGCTTGATCGTAACTTGATGATGCCGGGGTTGAAGCGACGTGGACCGGCGGTCCGCTATATCGATTTTATCCAGATTGCTGATGCCATTGCCGGCCAGCGTATGGTGGCTGTTGCCCGTAAGGACCCTGTTGCGCAAAACCGTAAGGCGGTCGCTGTTGCTGATGCTGACCAGGTGGAAGCTGATAATAACCTTGGCCTGGCAGTGAAGACGCACCACTCTGAGAGTCTTGCCAATATGGTGGCTGTCGTGAAGACATGGAGGCAGTTTCTGCGTCGGATTGTGAAATACTCTGGCAAAACGATTGCTATGATTGAGAAAGGGTCTCTGCTGTTGTGGATGTTCTGCGTTACTAAGTTGAAGCGAGGGGTGGAAATGGAGGCCTGGCCATGATGCCTAGCTTGATTCTGTAATCTGAGGATGTAGCAGTTTAGGTGACGCTGCTAATGCTGGACATGATGTGCGGGGCAGGGTTCAGCCCATTCGTCACTCGCGAGTGGCGGATGGAATTGAGCATCGTGTGCCTTTTGGCAGGGATTGTGCTGTAATTTAGTGGCCAAGAGTGCCTGCTGTACACACCATCATTGGATGGCCAATCTTCCACTCAACCGCCCAGTGACCACAAGATTGAGAGAATAAGGAAGCATCCTCTAGATTAAGATCTCATATTCTCTTTTGGGATGCTAATCCGAATGAAAAGAGGCTTTGCACCTTCAGAATGTCCTCATGCTAGGTTCATCATTGAAGCTGTGAGCCCAACGTCGTCACGTGGCATGAGACTACCCAAACTGAGAGAATTAATCATTTTCATCGCCAAACCTTCTTGTGGCCCCGATGTGACCATGGTCCATGATGGATAAACCAGCAACCATGCTACCAAGTTCCAGCAGTGGAAACTTTGTTCCGGTTACTCTTTTATTCTCAGGCCAGCTGATAAGATCGGAGGATGCACCGTCTACTCCTCTATACCACCTTAGCCAAGAGCCGGCACGTATAGTTCATCGCAACTTGAGCATCATCTTTGAAAAGGTGGAATTCGCCGAGACTGGTGATCCTGATGGCAAAGTTCCAAGATTAAGGAGACGTACTCAGGATCTTTACTACCTCGTTCATCCACGAAGAGGAAACTTTCGAGATGATATGCCACGATATTATATCACAGCTGCAGCGCCCGAAGCATTAGGAAACGTCCAGTTTTATATCTCGAAAGCAGCTCCGGGAGAGATTGAGTTCCGAGCAATGCTCAATCCCGACAAGTCCGCTGCTGATATCAAGCTCTTCAATTGCGATACTCAAAAGTTGTTGTTTGACATCAAGCCAAAAGAGAAAGGCGATCATTATGAGTGGGTTGACGCTGATGGACGGATGGTCGCCTATGAATCAAAAGCGAGCGACCAACATAAGCTGGTTATCCAGATTCCGCTACAACAACAGATGAAAGATGTCATGGTGGCTTTATGGATCTTGAGAATTTGGCATGATGTTGCCGAGAGCCAGGAAAGGAGTCAACAATGTAAGAGCTCAAGCGGACTAAGTGAACCAACTGACAGTTCAATAGAGTTGGAAAGTCACACCTGGCCTGCCACTGCATCATCGCAACATAGAGCGATAGCACAGAAGGTAGCGACAGCCGTTGGTGCCTCTAGAACTGGAGAGTGCCATTAATGGCAAGAGACAAATGAGGTCCAACAGTCCAACAGACGCATAGTGTTTTAGAAGATAGTTCAACTTTTAGAATGGCACGTAAGTGATTGAAATAAAAGTACAATCATTAATTTTGGTGGGCTGTACTAAGTGCTGTGTACCTCGAACGCAACCGTTTTACTAATCCCTATCTGTTTGTGGTCCATCTCCTCCATATCGATATCTGAAGAATTATTTCTGTGCTCCCTGCGACTGATGATGCGTTCTTGGGAACTTGCTCTGTCATGAACTGACTCTCCTCCTCGGACCTCGACGATATTCTCGCCCTGCTGTGTTGTGAGCATAATATCGCCCCCAGCTTGGAAGCGTCCCCGTGGATAAGCCCCTGGCTGTGGCCGACTGTGGCCGGAGGATCCATATACTTGATTATGAAATACGACCTTTGAAGCCAAGATATCAATGCTGGAACTTGTTAGCGCAAGAAGAGAAACGTGCAAAGTGAACACACATCATCATAACAGGAAACATGCATTCCATAGCATATGCGAAACGATCGATTTGGGAGGCGAGATTCGTCGCCATTTGTTGAGAGTTTTGAAACGAATACGTAATGGCTCGCATGATACCCAGCAAGGCGAGAAGTGCAAGTCGAACCTCAGTACTACGCATCAGGTACCGGAACAGACCAGCCTTGATAGCGGCGCTCAGCGATGTGGATTTCGCAGAGCTAAACACTCTCAACAGGAAAAAAGAGCTGAGGCATTCCAGAAGGGCGATGAGAATAAAGTATCCCATGTGTAGGTGGTTGATCAATGATTGATCATCGTCAATACCATTAATAATTCGTCGGGCTCGAACGGCTGCGATAACAACACGAATGGCAGAGACGGAAATTATCATGAACCAGTATAGAACGGCGAAGGTTATCCATTGGCGACCGCGTAGGACTCGACTCAGAATGATATAGCTGTAGAACGACAAGCCGGCTTCTTGTACCTGCAGCATCCACTAGTTAGCACGCAGTCATTTGCCAGACACGGGGCACACTTACCAGCCATAGAATATCGGCAAACACAGATGCCACAGCCTGCGCGGTGGCAGTATTACCCTCATCGTAAAAGGCATAGTAACAAAGTCCGTTTGCTATAGCGCCGGCAGCAGAAGTGACAATTGGGACGATGGAAACGGGGCCAAAGCTCGTGATTCCAGCGACCATAAGACCAAACAAGACATTGGCGATGCCGATGGTGCTGAGGATCGACCAGCTCAGCTCGTAATAGACGGGGGTGCTCATGGCGAAAATGCAATGGTCGTCGTCGTTTTGAGGCCCAGTGGTGGTGTCAACATGGTCGCCCTGCAGCAACGAGAGGGGAAAAAAAGAAAGATGCAACGGGGGGCATAGCTTAATATTAGGACCCGAACTGTCACAATGGGAATTACCCCGTGGAGCAGTTTCCGGGGTAGGCCGATTGAGTGTTGGTGATCAGGTTAAGCGAGGGATACCCCAGAGTGGACTGATATTCCCCCAACGCGGAGAAGGGTGATTGAGGATGTGACAGAATACGCGGAGCAAGCTTGAGTTTGGCTGTTGGCTGCCACAGCTCGAGCATTGCCTGTTGATACTCCGCACCACCACTCGAGCCGTGTGGGAACATCCTAGGGTCCGTAAGCACAAAGACCAGACAAAGACAAATCAGCAATGAAGAAATATCTGCCAAGATGTTGGTTGAAGCGCTACAGAGGCAGGGGAACGCCACCTCAGGGATCCGAAATGGCAGTACAGCCGTTGAGCTAGTGCTTGTCACAAGCCACTCACTGTTGGTTTATCCTCTAAAAATCAAACAGTCGCAACCCTGGCCTAGGGCTTTTAGGCGGATTTCCATTTTTCCACTGCCCGATGTGCTGTGCCCCGGCCAACTCCCCCAAATGCGGTACATCCTTCGCGTGGGAATCTTTTTCCATCCTTCTATTTGACTCGGTGTGGCTGTTCAGAGGATGAAGATCCCTGACTCGTTGTTGGGTCTAATATGGGATCCTGACACCGGCTGGTTTGGTTTGTCTACCCGCTGAAGACTTGAGAGTCGTGCGACAGGGAATGAGCTGAAAATATGGGATGAAGCTGACTCAAATTGTGCCCAAGATGGAAATTGTACCTTGCTTGTGGTCTGTGTTCAAACAATATCTGGTTAGAGCCTGTGTTGAAACGTTGGAGGGGGAATATCGCATTTAAAATATTGGATTGGCGCCCGCTAAAAACTTCATGGCCTGGGATGTTTTACTTCATAGTCTGCAACGTGAAGGGGTTGAAGGTTGGCTTGACATCCTATATTCCCAAGGTGAAACAATGCTCATGCCAATAAGATTGTTCCTTTATTAATAGATTCCATTTTATGATGAAATTTTGACAAGTTGAGTAACCTGCAGCCGCTTCATCTTAGCAATACTCAACTCCAGGGATTCTGCAGAACTTCTGAGTCTGTTAGTTACTAAGGTTTGACAATTTACAATTTTCAACCTCTGGAATTAAGCCAAGTACCCGAGATTAGGAGACTGAGCCCCCAAGATCCTTGAGGGCGATGCATGGTTTTTTCCTTCTGTGCCTTCGGTAAGATTCGGTTACCACCCCCTGCTGAAAAGATCCTGATTACGGTAAACGGGCTTCTGTCCGACCTCGAGAACAACCAGCAATTTAGTCAATCTTATTCCCGATCTACCGCCGGATCATCCCGCTCCTGGCCCACCAAAAAGATTCTCCCGAACGACTCCATTCACCTTATCACCAGTTTCTCATTCGTTGATCACTGGCGCGAACTCGTCTCAACGCCGTCATAATGCAATCGCTTTGAAATGAAAAGACCCACAGTCTCCATGACGACTTTCGCTAAGACGAGATTTTTCGGTCAAACTCAGCTTTGTTTCCATTCACTCTGTGACCCTTCTTTCCTCAGTGATAAATGCAGTCGCTGTTGCAGTATCGACGCGCGGGCGCTGCGGCGCAGGCTCAAATCGATAGAGATATCGGCAAGGCCAGACAGCACACAGCGCCTGATTTGAATCGCGATGTCGAGGCAGCCAGACCGAGGAGTCCCAGCGCAGTCGAGAAGGAAGAGCACAAGTTGCGACGTGCCTTATCGCCCATCAGTGAGGATGATGACGAATCGCAAGACCAGTCGGGGCCGATTCACCGGAGTTTGACTGCTGCGACTATTCAGCAGTGCCTATCCGGCGGCATTGCTTTGGGTCAAGTGCTCACGGGAATTCAAGTTCAAGACCACAAGAATGCCAAAGGTCACGATGGTAAAGTCTTTGTGGTTAACTGGGAAGGCCCAGATGATCCCTTGGATCCTCACAACTGGTCAGTTGGAAGACGCATCGGAGTAACACTGCAAATCTCAATCATCGCTCTGTTTGTTGGCGCAGCGTCTGGTATCGACGCCACTGTTCTCCCGCAAGCTGCAGCTTCACTTGGAGTCAGCGAAGTTGCTGAATCCCTGGCTACAGGTATGTCCAGTGCTCCCATCATTATCTTCCAGATACTAACTTGCCCAGGTCTCTACTTGGTAGGAATGGGTCTTGGATCGTTAATAGCAGGTCCCTTTTCCGAGACATTTGGCAGAAACGCAGTCTACACAGCCTCCATGGCAATTTTCATGATTTGGATAATGGCATCAGCTCTCGCACCCAACTTTGGCGCCCAAATTACCTTCCGATTTCTCGCCGGCTGCTCAGCTTCCACGCCGCTCGTGTGCTCCGGAGGTTCAATAGCCGATATGTTCAACAGCCTCGAAAAGACGTGGAGTTTCCCCATGTATGCCGTTGCAGGCTTTGGCGGGCCGATGATTGGGGCTGTGATGGGTGCTTATATCGGGCCGTCAACTTCAGTGAGCTGGCGGTGGACTGAGTGGACTATGCTCATCGCATCTGGTCTTGTGCTTATACTAGTTCTGCTTTTCATGCCTGAGACTTACGGTCCTCTCTTATTGCAGTGGAAAGCTGCCCATTATCGAAAGATCACTGGCGACAACCGCTTTCGCTGCCAGCATGAGATTGCTGATGCTAGTCTTTTCAGCAGACTCAAGGTCAGCATGACGCGACCCTTTTTGATGCTGACGGAACCAATTATCATGGCAATGACACTCTACATCAGTGTTCTATACATTGTACTCTTCACATTCCTCGTTGGCTGGCCGTATATCTTCGAGAAAACATACGGTATCGGTCAGGGACTCTCCAACATCATCTTTATCGCCATGTTTTTCGGCACACAAATCAACTTCGCCTTTGTGCCGATAGTCTACCGCAAGACGCTCCGGGCCACTCAGACGACAGGCAAAGGTCGCTTCAGACCCGAGATACGTCTTTGGTACGGAATGCTCGGCGCAGCTGCGGCTATTCCAATCTCTCTCTTCTGGCTTGGATGGACGAACTACTCGAGCATCAGTATCTGGTCTGCCATTTTCGCGGTTGCCCTATTTGGATACGGTGTCACTGGCATTTTTATCTGTGTTTACATGTATATCATCGATTCGTACGAGATATACTCAGCATCGGCGCTGACGTTTGTTACGTTGATTCGTTATACACTCGCTGGAGGTATGACGGTGGTTGGTATTCCGTTCTATGAGAATATGGGCACGCACTATACTTTGACCATAATGGCTTGTCTTTCGGTGGTATTGGCGGCGATTCCCTACGTCCTCTACTTCTATGGGCACAACGTACGAGCAAAGAGCAAATATGCTTTCACGCATTGAGAGATATATAATGTATAGAGCTACTTAGAATGTTACCAGTCCTGATATGGGCGGTTCGCCTATTATTCGTTTGCCAATTTCTGCAACAATTCATGCGCCTTCTTGGCCACAAACGCAGGGTTATCGATTTGAATAAAATGACCAGCACCAGGAGCTTGCATAGGCCCATCACTATTCTCAGATGTCGTGAGTTTTGCAAGACCCTCATTGTAGTTGTGCCAGTATGAGTTCACAAAACTATCGATGACTTCCTCGGGCACACCGTAGTCCGCTCCCGTACGAGCAGCGAAGAAGCCAAAATCGTGCCCCAAGACAGTAACATAGGTTGACTTTTCGCCGAACTTGGGAAGAGCTGGTGAGTCGGCGTGAGGTAGTAGCTGGCTCAGGTTCTTCCGAGTGAGGCCCTCTCTGGACCCGAGACTAGGGTGGAAACGTTTCCTTGTCTGCTCACGAGCGATGCGAAGGTTATCTGCCGTAACACCACTTGGGAGATCGTCAGATTTAAAGCCTTCCGCATCCGGATCAGGAAAGACCGAGACAAAGTCTGTGTCGGTCAAGACGCTATCCAAGAACAAGGCTGCTGCCACCGTGCCTGGGTATTCAGCAGCGTAGAGGCGGGTCAAGGCACACCCGATAGAATTGCTGATGAAGAACAGCCGGGCATTATTGACGTCACTGATGTTGAGTTTGTCCTTGAGTATTTGAGTTATAAGCTGATGGATGTCGGTAACAACAGCCCTGCAGTCGTGGGCGTGTGACGGATCCTCCGCACCTTCATCGTTAGGATCACGGTCCGTAGTTTGACCTTGTCCATAACGATCAAAAGTTAAAAGTGCTGGAAGACTTCGCGGCGAAAGCTCCCTGAGCTTCGCGATAGTTGCGACCCATCCGGCCTGAGGTGCGCCGAGTCCGTTGACAAAGACAATGAGGGTTGGGTGGGTAGCATCAGCAGCCTCTGGAGCGGTGAAGCTATAGCTGATCTGGGCGCTTGGCTTGGTGTCCAAACGGATAAATTCATATTGGGGGGTGGTCTGGTCTTCCATGTTGAAGTTTGCGAGTGAATGAGGGGGAGTAGTAAGCTTATGGGAGATTATATATTGTTCCACGTCATCATTGCTGACGTAAAAGGATGTTATCGTAAATCAAATCACTTTCTTCGAACGGACCAACTGACTAAGTTCCTTGATAGATTTGTCGTTAGGAAATTGAATCGCCCGACTGGAAACCGTTGGCGATGGGATTACTAACCATTTTAGAACTCGGTCTTTTGGCAGATCCGTGCTAGCTTTGATGGAGTCCGTGATACCTAGCGCTAACGGTGAGTTATTTCAATGAAGTAGTTAATACGTGTAAACCCCTTTTTCTCTTAAGAAGGTGTGTTAAAAGATATTGTGTAAGCAAGATGTAGGCATCTCGGAAGTCGTCGCAAAGTCCGAGGCCGAGAGCGACGTAAGCTCGACTCGGTGTAATATTTGTCACATTACTATTTTAGACCACAGCTTGTTCACCCTAAATCAGACCTTGTAGCTTGGTCTTGTTTCCTGAGCGGCAACTCTCCCACTTCGTCGTCGATACTCAGACGCCCTTCGGCAAGCGATGCATTGCCCATCCTCGTCAAAGTAATGCTCATCCCTCTCTCTGTCACACCATTCGTGTGGTTCGTTCTCTATGCACTCGTCGCAGCCTGGGTTTCTGTAGGTGCAGTCCCACAGTTGTCCTGTTGCGTCGACCCAAGCGTCAAATAACCTCTTTCGACTTCCTGGCGTCCTTTCCGCTTGAACCGTTGTGAAACCATCCCATGAATCGGGCCTTGCGCATAAGTGGAGGATTTCGATAGATCCCATCTTCTCAAGGCCGGACCATTCGATATCCACCCAGCCTTCTTTCTCCAAGTCAGACTCTTCATAGTCATCCCATTCGTCCGTGAACATTTCAGGCGAGACTTCGAGATCAAACTTAACCTGGAGTAGGCCCTTGTCAATAACATCCTCCCATGAGTCCCGATCCCCTGGTATGACGAAGATCCAACTCCTGTAACAGTCCTTTTCAGAATTGCGACGGAATTTCACCGATGGACACCAAGATGGCACAATATGCGGTAGAGGCTCTATGCCCTGCACCTCTGTGACCAGCTTCTCATATGCATCTTCCTCGGACAAACCAGCGACTGCCTCTTCTCTCATCGTTTGGACAGCCTTTCTGCGGAAATCCTTTTCCTGGCGATGATGCTCTATGCATTCTTCCACACTTTTGAAACCGGCGTACACGTCACAACGCGGCCAGTAATTGCGCGCATTGCCCCAGCCCTTGACAGCGTCAGAATTCAACAGTGCCAGGCCTGCTTCGGAAGCAGTGTACTTGGGCTCACCCAGGCAGTATAGCTGGATACTGAGCTTAGGAATCTTGTGGTTTGGGCCAGTTTCTGAAGACGTGACAACATCGTAAGGGCGACCAGCGTGATCATTGAAATGGCGGTGGCCAGGATACACTCTATAAGGTCTTCGCCCACCAGTGCTTAGTTTCCGTTTGTTTGACATGTTGAGATCTCGTATTACAAGTATTGTGAAAATTCATCTGCTTTCTGAAAAAGGCCAGTAAAGTCAATGATTCAAGATGCGTGAGCTTTTGATGCGACTCGGGTGGAATTGTGGGCTGGCCCCCAGTTCTCAGCAGGCAGCAATCCTTGAATAGCCGCGCTAGGCAGAGTCGTTTTTCCGCAGACATAAGCTTGACTTTATATCATTGAAGCAATCTCAACTTTTCTATTGTTGGAATAGTTTTAGTCACTTCTACATAGTTGTCTTGCTTGAGGTGTCTTTATTAGTCGAGTGTCATTATATGCTACCTGCACCAGGGTATAAACTGCATAACTTTCTTCCTGAGTCTCTCAACACCCGCAGTTTCTGTTCAAGACGAAACCTCTCACCTCATGCTAGGTTATTATGCCCCAAAAAGTTCCTCTCTATATATTGGGGGCCTAGGTGACAAATCGTGGTAGCAGGGTAAGCTTTCTGCGTTATCTTCCACACAATCAGAGAGTCTCGTGTGATCGCTGAAAACAACCGGATGCTCTGAGCGGAGGACTTTCCCCACTCCAGTTCGAACAGACATATCTGCTCTACCTCTAGGATATATCTCCCTCATGAGTTGTAGCTCTAGTACCAGAGCGTGAGTGATTGATGTGTCGCCATGGCCACCTGTATCTTGACTGTATCCAGTTGATTGTTTCCGGGTGGAGAATGGAAAATGCATATTCAAAGTTCCCGCCGCATCATCTGTCGTCCATCCATCATAAAAAGAAGACTCCCCAAGCGTCCTTTTCTTCTCCAATGCAGTGTTTTCTTGGTTCGGATGTTCGCGAGCATGTTCATTGCATGCAACAGCTGTGATTTTAACCTTTTCTTGAAGAATCCAAGTACCTTTACATACGCGCCAGAACTGGACATCCTCTCCATTTCTAGGACAGCTCCGAAGCCCATTTATAGTGAGCGTTACTGCGTTTGCGCCTCTGGGGCACATGACAGGATCGAAGTTACAGCAAACTTCTATGCCATTTGTTTGATAGATGCGATGTGAGACTCCTAGGATGCTAGGAATCGATATAGATCGGGCAACGGATAGAGTGCGGGTGAGGGTGATTCTCTCAGGAGTTTCCCGTTTTGTTCCTTTCTGTCGAATGGAGGCGACTACATTGAGCTTGTAGACGACTGAAACAAGTGGCGTTTCCACGGAAGGAGGAACATATTCAGGTATTTGATAAGATAAGGGATACGTGTATTTACCACGATCCAGAAGAGTTGTAGTTGTAAGAATTTGACGATGTTTGAGTTCTGTTGTCTGGTGTTTGCAGCCCTTGCAGCCCTTCTTGAATGGTTTCTTATATGTCACATGGACTCTCAATTCTGCGTAGAGACTCTCCACTTGGACGTCGTCTTCGGCAACGCTGAGTGAAAGAGATCCAGAGATAGTCGAACTGTCGCTATTGTGGTCGTCGAGAACAACGATTGTGGGATTATCGATATGATATTCAAGCGATACAGGAGTTTCGTGTCGGGACTTGTGGGACTTTCTGCTCAGCAACAATAAAGGCAACTCCCATGGGGTGATTAGCCTAGACAGGCCTGTCATAGTTCTATGCCCATATTTGTGTTTGTGATCCATTTCTAGGTCATGCAATGGTAATATACCTAGGTAGACAGAGCAACAAGTAACTGGTTTTAAAGCGAGGAATTGAAGAAGGATATTGGAGGGATGAGTTCGACCATCAGATTTTATAATGTACAAACTGGTACGATGGCACTGTAGAAAGAGGAACAATTCTGCTCTGATTTGGTGATCCGCTGCTTGTGATGCTGAGTGATCTGAGCCGCAGTATCCGCCTGGATCGAACTCGGGCTAAACTGTTTATGGCAATATATACCGACTTGTTCTCAGTCAAGGCTGCAAAACCGTGGGGGTAAGGATGTTGTGATCCTTTGGCATTGCTCAAGTGTATATGATTTGGCATCCATTCACCAACCTTTTTATATTCCCGGGTCGATACTGTGTGTAATGTGAATATGCGATAGTGTTCTCAGGCAAGACGGTTTGAGGAGCAAGACGATAGAAAGTCGATAAGATATTATGCGATGGAAAGATTCCAAGTAGGTACGGATTGTTGATCAACAATATTGATATCAATATAATAACAGAAACAAAACCATTACACCGCATCATATCATAATGTCTTTGCGTAATGTTAAAGTCCAGGGAACATCATCAATCCCTGCCATACGAGGTTAGCGTGTAGTAAAGACACCTTTCCTGAAACAGGATTCCCATAGCGAAATGATGTCTATTTCGCGTAGACACACCAAATCGAGGCCAAAACCTCCCGCTTGCTAATCCCCCAACTTCACTTCAGCACCACCAACAGCTGATCTTAGCAATGCCAGGTGAGACGTCTGAGTCTCTCGGCAGAACAGCCTCGGGCCAACCTCGCAAGCCCCGGACAAAGAGCTTTTCCGGCTGCTGGACCTGTCGCGCCAAACACGTCAAATGCGACGAGGCCAAGCCTGCGTGTAGCCGATGCCAAAATGCGGGTGTTGAATGCGCGGGTTATGGTGTGAGGTTATCGTGGGCTTCAGTGAGGAATCCTTCGACGTTTCGCAGAGGGACGAGAAGAAGGGCGGCGCAGAAGGCATCGGCTAGGCTTGGTCTGTCGAGAGAATTGGATCCCATTAGGGAGAGTCCTTCGGAGCAAGATACGTCGCCTCGCGATGGCCTGAACGAAAGTGATCAGGGAGAAGGCTTCTTGAACGACGGACCTGCAGATCTTTCGTCAGAACCGCAATCAGTGGCAACACCGCTTATGTACAGCCAGCAACCGAGTTTTGACCAAGGCCTATCCAGTGATTATTTGAACACACGGATATTTCACTCGTACGAGCTTCTAGGCCAGGGGCTAACGACAGTTCCCCCATACACTTCTCTACCCTCAATAGAGCATCAACTACCACCGCTCCAACTGGGCAGTACCTTCGGTCAAAGCAGCATAATCCAGAATGACATCAATACACACAACACCGCCACGCCTGTCAGTATCTCTGGTGCGAGCCCCGGGTCATTGCCGTTGCCAAGCGTGGCTGACCTTGTGTCGCAATCATCTTCACCCTCAAAAAGTAAAGACCCTGAGCGTATAATCACACGCCATCTCGACATCCTTCCCAACCCAGGTCTCCAGTGTGAGCTACTTCAGCATTGGACACTCGATCTATGCGATTCTTTGAATCCAGTGCCAGGCGTCCTCAATATCATGCGCAGTGCGATGATGCCGATTGCACTAGAGGGAAGTAGGACAGACTCACAAAAGTCAACAGGCGCAACCGCTCTATTCCATCTCATATGCTCAGCATCAGCATTTCACCTTGCAAAGAAGAGAGGCACAGAAGAATCTAGGCGCGCTCTTGAGAACGTAGCTCTAGAGCACCACAACATCGGCATCACGCATCTTGCCCAGAACATCCGCCATTCTAAAGATGGCGCCAACTGCGTCTCACTTCTGGCATCACTGATAATGTGCATCATGAACGAAGCTGTCACCCTGCCCACTACCTTTTGGCGACATCACTTTCGCGGTGCAGTGGAATGGGTAAACCATATAAATCCTCAGGTCTGGCACAGTAGTGAAGCGGCATCTGGCATTTATCAGATGTTCAGGGGCATGGCAAC
Source organism: Fusarium heterosporum (assembly GCA_013396295.1). NCBI lineage: Eukaryota > Fungi > Ascomycota > Sordariomycetes > Hypocreales > Nectriaceae > Fusarium > Fusarium heterosporum. The sequence goes on along the minus strand of JAAGWQ010000079.1, from coordinate 109,830 downwards.
TGTAGTGCAGGCGCAGTTGTTGCGAGACGGTTGCGAGATGACGTATTGGGAATTCACAAATGATCTTGAACCGCAACCTGAGCCTTATGTCCTGTACACAGCACTCGGTCTACCACAACCGGTATTTCAGGGTCTGCGTGCGATGAACACCCTCGAAATGCGCAGAAAATCTTCCACTGATAATGATCCATCACCAGATGAACTTGATCGGCTGGAACTGGAACTGTACCTTTCCGTACCCAACAGACCTGATGTTTCGGTAACCAGAGAATACGGCGACTTGATCTACCATCACGGTTGCACTTTCTACTACGCAGCCCTTATCCACATGAAGCGCACCCTAAAAGAGATGCCGTTGGCCGAGGTACAACCACTTGTTGAGAAAGCGTTGCCGCATCTCGAAGCCCTGCCAGGGGAGACTACCCAACGCTTTTCACCACTGATCTGGCCTATCGCTATCATTGCATTTGAGATTGCGGATACTCCCGCACAACAACGAATGCTCAAATCGCTCGTAAGTTTCGAAGAGAGGTCGGATTTAGCTATTTGGTCGCAGATTAGGCACCTCGTCAAAGAGCTTTGGGCCTTGCGAGCGCGGGAAGGTGCCGATATTAAGTGGCATCAGACTGCGCTGGGCTCCATGAGTGATAGCTTTATGATGTTGTGATATTTGGTCTGCAGCTCGTGTTACATGGATAGCTCATCAGCATTTTCACACTTTACATTTCGCTTATTCATCTAGCCATCCGAGGATCGCGAGTTGTGGGTGTTGAACCTACCCGACCCCATACTCTTCTCTGGATCCGTGTAGCGCTGTGCTGGTATTATCATAAGCCTAAAAGCGTCCACGACCAATATGGATAAACCCCTTGTAGCCAAGCACTCGGCAAGCGGAGCTGTCCCATCCCATCGGTACAGTTCAAGGGGATCGCCGTGGGGTGTAAATTTGGTGGCTTTTGTGGATTGGGCAAAATGATACTGCCAGAAGACGCCCAACGTACCATGTCGACTTCAGTGTTTGGATGTAAATGCGGAGTAATTTTAACCATTGTTGACAAGGCCACATCAGAGAATCCATTTCAATATTTCATGGTGTTGCGAGTGCTCTTATCAAGCCTCTCAAACTATACCACGATCCCGATACCCCCAAAATTGGACTGTTATCCTACACGTGGGGCAACACAACGGCATGGTCAGAGCGAGGTCAGGGTTCACACGGAGTCAAAATAAAGTATAAGTCTCCTGTCTAGCACGCAATAAATCTAAAATCAGGGCCACGTAGGCTTTCAAGATGTTTCGCCAGCTGACAAATCGAAATATGGTCAAACCCCCAGCCTGTGACAACCCGTCAAAATCCCACGTTCACGCAGCTTTCGTGGAGAATTGCCCAAACGGGGATGCGCACTTTTAGTATATGGGGCGACTGGGGCTACAAGTGTGTAAAAATCTCGATAATGGAGACGTATTGACGTCAATATGTAACTAGGTATCTTTTCTATAAAACTTGGATGACCCAGAAAATTATGCACTCATGAATTTTTACGTATAAAATAAACAATCTTTAATATGCCAGGCCAAATCATCATTCACGCTGTTCGACATGCCCAGGGCTACCATAACCTGGGAGAGGAGTTTTTCGGCCTCAAAGACCCTGCGCTAACGCCCCATGGGGAGCAACAATGTGCTGAGCGTCGTGAAGCCTCCTTTCAGGATCAACTAAAATTCAATCTCATCGCTTCTTCGCCCATGACACGCGCTCTTCACACGGCATATCTCACCTTCCAATCTGCTCTCGAGACCCAAGACATCCTTGCGATTCCTGAAGCCCAAGAAATTTCTGATCACGGCTGCGATATCGGAAGTAGCCCTGTTGTTCTCGAGAAGATCACTGCGCAGAATGGATGGCCTGTTGACTTGAGTCTGGTTTCGGAAGGATGGAACGATAAGGATCTCTATGGACCCAATAGTCCTGTTACAGGTGCTTGTGCAGAACGGGCTCGCACAGTAAGGAGAATACTCAGAGAAAAGGGCACTGCATTGAGTCAAGACAATAATGATGATATTCATATTGCTCTGGTTGCACATGGAAGTTTCATGCATTATTTTAGCAACGATTGGGAGGCGAGTTGTACTGGATGTGGTACAGGGTGGAAGAACTGCGAGACAAGGAGATATGTGTTTCAAAATGACGAGAATGACGAAGATGCTTGGGTGATAGAAACTGAGGAGAGTAGACAAGCCAGAGGACTCGAGAGCCCTGCTCCGTCGGCAGAAGAGCAACAGGAGTTGTACGAGCGGACCATGGTTGGTTGGGTCGAGCAAGGACTGCCCGACATACGACACTTGGCTACAGCATCCATTCACCCGATGGAAGAGAATCATGCGAAGTTGTAGACTGCAGGGTACGTACAAAAGAGGCTGCATATGAGGCGTCTCGGAAGTTTTGGCAAAAGCAAAGCGAGCACAGGGTAGGAAATAAAAGATGTGCAAGGTTCTGCTTGATATGCCCACCTCATCCTTGTCATGGGCAAAAAGAAAAAGAAACAAGTGTGACAGAGCACTAAAATAGTGCTCCCGAGATTATGTGATTTTGTTTCAGCTATGCATATGACTCCGGTACATCGACTTCCAGTCACATATCACCTGTACGTCCTGCCAAAGCGCGTCTATTGCGTGTGTCAAGATTTGTGAAAAAGGAAATATACATAACGTCGTGTCCGGACTTGTAACCCTATTATAGACATGTGAAATTAACGGTGTGAGTCTCTCAATTCCTTCGAGGCGGTGGTGGACTCAGTCCTTGCGCGTGCTCCTGCTCAACAGCCAGTCCTACACTCGACTGTGCCAACTCAAGACTTCTCGCGCTTCTACCAGACTCACTTCCCCCTCCCAAAGGCCAGCTATCATCTCTGGTGAATTTGTGATCAAATGACCTTGCAACTTCGACATCGTCGGGTGACCGCGGGCCATGCTTATCCCAGAAATCGAACTCTACAGGCTCTTGCTCCTCGGGAATATTGCGTAGCTCGACGGCATCGGGGTTGTGAAGAACCACGGGGTGGCCTGGTGTGAGAGGTCCCGTGGAGAAATGCTTGCTGCTTCGTGTCCATGTCCAGCCTGAACCTTTTCTTTCGCCGTTGCTTGATTCTAGTTTTCGTGATGTGAATGATGTGTGGATGTTTTTGAGAATAGGGCGAAGGATGGGAATGCATTGCACCATAATTGTTCCAGCAACTTCTGATGAGTACCATACTTGTGACATGCCGTTTCGCCCTGCAAAAGTGTGAGTGAGAGCTATGGGGTTGAGATAAGGGAGCTTACAGATGTAGTACATGTCGCGGCCGTTTCCTTGATCTTTCCATCCCACTCGGATAGCTGAGACAATAGCAACACTGAAGTTCATTAGACATATCCCCTGTAAGCTTTCGGATCTCGACTCACATCATTCCAAGACTCATTGTCAAGCAAAGGCCAACCTTCTCAGCCCGCCTCATCTCGAGGGTTCGAGTGATAAGCCATGGGAAGGACGCAAACACAAAATCCATAATGATGTTATAGACTGCAGGCAAATTAGCAAGCACCCAACACTTCACACGCCACATAAAACCTACTGTTGCCGCCCTCCTTGAACTCATTGCGGAACTTCTTTTCCAGGCAAAAGTCAAGTCTGTACCAGTTGTCGTAACTGTCACTACCGCAGACCTTGGCCCACTGGATGACAACCTTGACGATCATGTATGCGTTCATGGTGGCGATGCAGAACCACAACACCCATTTTTGCCAATTGTTACTCATCCGTAGTAACGTTACTGCAAATGCCGTCTTTGTCAACGCCTGGCCGATCAACGTCCCGCATGATGAGATGTTGATGAGGATGTGCATTTTGTCGTCCCATTCTTTTGACGAGTCCTCCAAAACATAACCGTTGCCGAATTCGTATACGATAAGACTGTTGTTTGCGAGAAGGATGATCTGGTTATCTCGTTAGTATGCATGGCTGATTCTTAGGGACCTTGGCACTTACCCAAGATACTATGAGGATGTGATCGTCGTACCACATTCCATGCCTCTTTATAATCTTGACGTATAACCTTGCTACCAGAAACACCGTCGCTCCCGCAAACAATGACCATAATCCAATGTTCATCTCGGTATATGGATTGACGAACGGGTGGACGGGCCCGTCATCGCTGCTGTCGCGTAGCTGTAGCCTCATGGCCACATGTCCTGTCGTCGGTTCCGTGCCACAAGTCCACTTTGTTTCGTCGAGGCTGGCTAGATATGCAGAAGGAATGGGAAACAAGCAACAGCCAAGCAACAAAACAGGAAGAGTATCAAGAAGGAATCGAAAATGGGGGGAACGAACGTGGAAAAGAAGGATTCAAAACGATCACCCCTGCCCCCGCAGCCAACATGGGGGGATGGCTAGTGATCACTTACTTTTGGTTATGCCATGTACGTGCTCTAAATTGTTCCCTGCTCGTGAACAAAACCCCGGTCCAGGTTCTTCCTTGTCAAGCTTATGCGGGACGGCGTCGACCTTAATCGGACACTTTGGCCGTTGTTGGTCCATGGACCGATTTCATCAATCGTCAACACCATCACGGATAGTCCCTTGTCGTAAAAAAGAAACTATTTGCACCACACGTATCTTGAAACTCGAAACTGACGTCGTTCACATTCAAGAATGGCTGAGCAAAGGCCCTAACTCCCGAAACACCAGGGGGGAGAGCTATTTTTCTCAGGCTTGCCACTGGCAAACCTTTTCTTTACCTCATCAGTCTCCATAAACCTGACACGATTCCTCCGAAAGAGTTTCAAGCAACTGGCACGGGGCCACGAATGGACGAACTTCTCAAGCCTATCAACCCGTCGTGGTGGTTGTCACTCAGGCCCATGCGAGGCCCGGGGTTCGCTAAAAGCAGAGTGAAACGATAGAAAAAAAAAGTGATTGAAGTGTTCCTTGCAGAATGGAAGGTGACCCCCTGTCGCGGGAGGGAATCGTCACTTCCTATACGTGGTTTATCTCAACCCTGGATCGGCAATCCCTAGCAACCAACGCTTGGACGATTTCGTCCTTGCTTCCCATGTGGACGCGAGGACGTTTTTAGAAGACAAACAAAGTTCTCAAGGTTGTTCCCTGAAATCGGAACGTGGCAGTTTCTCTCAAACCAACGGGGAACTAGGAGGCTGATCGGCCAATACGTACTATACTCAGCTGGAGCGAGAAGGACGAAGGCGACCGTTGACGTGGGATTTCCTTTTGCGGAATGTCGGTAGATTCATCATATTGGCGTCGGACCCAAGACTCATTGGGGATAGTTGCACCGTTGGGATCATGCAGGTTCCCGGGCCCAGAACAAATCCTGGAAGCAAATTGCTGTGTGATGGCAAGCAAGACCAAACGGACAATTAGAAGTTGACATATATGTAGCATTGCCAACAATGACGAGCTGATTAATTGCTGCAGCAAGTCGTTGCCCCTTCGATCTCTCCGTCTATCGGCCCATCAGTGGAGTCACGACATCCGTTCAGTCGCAGTTATAATGATACAAGGATTTTTTTAGAAGCCCGACTCCGTTTTGATGCTACTGTTCCTCTCGCCTCACTTGGGTAGAAACTAAGACCCCGGGCGTTTTACTTCAGCTGCCATACCCAGTGATGTGGTTCCCGGATCGTATTGCTAACATTGCGCATCGACCAGCTGGCCGCTTAGGTAGGTGAAACGCTTAAAATAAAATTTACAGGGAGAGCGGAATGCTAGACTTTACTGTCTAGCGGGGGCCGTTGGGCCACGTTTACGAGCACTTGCAGAGGGGCCAACAGCAGGGATTGCCCCAGACTGAGACGACGCGTTTATAGGACAGGGTAAGGAGTAACACATTGAACGCGCAGCAAAGTCCTGATGATGATCTCGGAAATCACTAGATATATCACAATTGACGAGGCAATATGTGCAGAGTTTTGACGACGGCCTTGTCTTCCTATCTCGTCTTGCTCTTGGTACGGGCCACGACAACGACAGCTCTGACGACTCGCGATTTGTCGAACCAATTGAACAATCTCCCTGCCAATTTAAAGCCCCCCATTGATACCCCGTACTCTGCAAGCAATTGATCTTGGCGATCGAGGAACTTGACCAGACCCGAAAAGACATCATCGGTGATCTCCTTGATTGTGATCTCGTTGCGGTCGTACCCGCACTCCACTAGTTGATCTCTGTAATCGTTCTCCGAGAGGAAGGTATTGAGAGGGCAGCCCATCATTTTGCCAATAAGTCTAGCTTTCCAGATGTCGGCAGTTGATGCCTTTTCGTTAAGGAGCAGATCAAATGCCATGTAATTGGCGTCCAGCTCTTTGGCCGCATATTGAAGAACAGGTTTCCTCGAGGGCGAAAAGTGGTAGATGCAGTCAAGCGCGAGAAGCCATCGTTCAGTGTACTTTTCGTCCGTGAGAGAGTCAATAGCCTTTGCAATGGGCGCACTCCATGTTTCAGGCTTTGCTGCATCAGCACGGAATAGGCTGAAAGACTCTGCATCGACGCCACTCAAGGTATTCCCCGCTTCAGCAATCTCACGATAGATCTTCCGGCGCGACGTCTGAACCTGAGCGTCATTTAGGGTAAGTCCAACATAGCGGAAATCCCTCCAGCCTTGCACGCTCGCAAGCTTTGCCAATTGCCAAGTCTGGTCACCGCAGCCGAACCCCAGATCGAGAACCGCGAGGGACCCGCGGGGATTGGTTGGGATGAGATCACCGGACAGGCCAGCGGCGCAGACAACCTGCTCGAGGAGGGCAGCGCTGGCTTCGGGGAGGGTCTCAATTGGCTCGCCTGTCTGTGTTTTCCTGCGGGAGGGTGAGTGAATTTTGTGCTGGCGATCATGCAGTGGTTCACGGGCTTACCAGTATCCCACGTTCATCCACATCGAGGCAGGACGTGAGGTGATGTTGAGCTTCCAGTGTCCGAGGCCATAAATGTCGGTCTTCCGCATCACGATCAGCGCGACGCCGGCGGCCATGGCCAGAGCGCAGGCAATCCCAGCTGCGAAGCCCACTCCAAAACTGTCCTGATTGAAATGCATTGCGTTTATTGCGGTCCGCGCCGTGGACTAACGGGCCGTCTTCTGGAGGGATGGTTGAAGAGATAGCAGCATCTTGGCTACTTGGCGACAAATTGATCAAGAACCCACCGCGGCTTCGGCAGATGACTAAATGCATATTTAAAGCTGCACATGCTATTATGCTTAAATCAGAAATTTGGCAGTGGCCGGAAAAGTGTATTGTTCATTCATCTCATTAGGCTCGTTATTCTTCCTTTTCCCAAGGAATTGCTACGCCGAAATCTTGAGCGACTCTCATGGCTGACACGATGCAGCCTTCAAGGAGTACCATGCCATCCCAGCACCAAGCACCCGAGATCCAAATATTATCTTGCCCATTAACCCAAGCCATGGCTTCGCCATCCTCGCTCTTGTTTCCATTCGAGACGCCCATAAGTCTCTGAACCAGGGCTTTACTCTCCGTGCTTCTAAATGTTCTAACAAACTTTGCCTTCTTAATTACTTCTGATTGTACCGTCTCGCGTAGAGGACATGTACTGACTACGACGCCGCAGGGCATGGTGTGAAGTGCTTCAGTACGGGGAGTGCCCATGTCAGGAAACAGAGTCCTCAGCGTCATAGTCTGGGCGGAGGAAGTGCCTGCCGAATGATGCATACAAGCAAGAGATTGCCCCTTTGTGTTGTCCTGCAGGGTGATTGCTGAGCGTTCGGGCTTCAGGACAGAGCTCTCGACGACACACGTGGGAAGCTTCTCCAAAACAGGCCTCACCGGTCTGAAGATTTGGCCCGTGACATTTGGTGACACGGAGAGAACAACGCGATCAAAGACTTGCTCCATGATGTGACCGGATGCATCAACCGTTGATTGCCAGCGGACAACAACCTTTCCATCAGGTTGAGGTAAAGCTTCTACCACGCGGCTATTGAGCTTCACGTCCTTCAATCCCTTTGTTAATTTGCCCTGGACCTGCGAGACTCCGCCGCACACAGCGTAATGTTGCTGCCCATGCGAAAGCTTCTTGTAATTTACCACGTCACTCGCGGGGAACCGTAGCAGCTCGTCGTGCGTGCATGTCGCCACACCGCTCAGCAGCGGGAGCAGATAATGCGATATATACCGTCGCGGCAATCGGATTCGTTCAAAGTATTCGCGCACAGACTCGCTGTACCCAGACGCCGTGATTTCCAGCGGCGCGACGAGGAAGCATGCGATCGTGAACCAAAACTGACACACAATTAGATACAGGATCTCGGTTATGTGCGCAACCACGCCGCGATTGCCCGGCCATGGCGGCGGTGTCTGATGTAGATTCGATGCGTGCACAAAGTAGCTCTCGTGGTCGCTGTTGGGAGGAATTGTGCCGTCGGTCGTCGGGGTCGCTTTCGCAAAGACGAAAAGAAATTTGATCGGATGAAGCGGGATTCGGAGATGTTGGTACATGCGCATCAGGTGATGGTAGTAGCCGGCAGCACTTGCGCGCATGGGCAGGTCGATTCGTTCTGCATTGTTTGTCGTTTCGTTATTGATGGTGACAGAGGCTGAGTCGAAAGAGAGTCGGTCGGACTAGAAGCAAACGTCATTGTTAGAAGGGTAACTAACGAAGAATTCGTAGTGCCCGGCGGCACGTCACGTACCTGTTCAAACAGTGTTACGCTATATCGCTTACGCTCGTCGCCCTGTAGCAGGAAGCCAGTGGTAAGCCCAGCGAGGCCTGTGCCTATAACGGCGACCCGACACTTTGCAGAGCTGTCCTCCATCATGACTCTTTGCAGATTGCAAATGCCTCCCACATTTCACCCAAAGACCTCAGGATATTCTAGCCATACCCCTGTTGAACTCCTGGTTTTCTGACAAGATTTGAAAGGCAATATCAATGTTCCCATTGGACAAAATATCTTCAACGGCCCACAGACGTCCGCAATTGCCGAGGCCTGTGGTGGAGATCAGCAGTCGGTCAGTCTGGTCTCAGACCCTTCAAAGTGTGTTCTCAACAAGTCTCGGGAGTTAGCTGCATGTGAAAAGAGAAGTGCCGTGCTTTATGTTATCAACCATTAACTGTAGCAAACTTAAAGGGACAGTACTTCTCCCCAACAAGCGTTTGACTTCGGCCTCGCCCAGCCTACCACCACCCCTTGTGCTCATCTCGTGCCAGATCCAGTAAGCCGTGATAAGAGTTCCCGTCAGGTATACGACAACCGCCTGCCCTCCGATCAAGCCGGCGTACCAAGAGGGATACGTATCTGCTTACCACAGAACCAGCCCGACTACAAACTCGATAATAACAATATCAAGTAATATGAGAGGCACCCATACTATGGCAAGATCTTTTCTCGTTGGGTTTAGCTGACCTTCAAATCGGAACAAGAGCATTGAGGCCATGGTAATCGCAACGACCGACATTACGGCGGCGCTCGTGAGTAAGTCAGCTGAAACATGTATTAGTTCCGTGCCTCTGTCTCATCGAAACTCATCGAAAGCCATGACCGCCAAAGCCAAGCCGCCTAGTAGTACGGCCATGATGTTGAAGGTTTGGTAGAAGCGCAGGATACGCTCCAACACCAGCGTAGCGCGCGGGCCTAGCACCGTGTGCGCTGTAAAGCGGCATTTTCCATGAGCTAGTGGGCCGCTTGGCAGGGGAGTCTAATCTTGCTTATTTTGTTCAACGTCCAAACTTTTTCTTCAATGACATGTCGGTAGCGTGTGTTTGCCACAATCACAAAATGATGGGATCCGTCAAACAAAAGAAGAGAGAAAGACACTGCAGTTTTTGCCTGCGGTGGGAAGGACAGCATGCTATGAGAGTGCAGATGTTGTTGGTCGTTGCGCAACACAGTTTCAGCGCTTCAAAGGGCCTCTGAATGGTCTGTCGAGTACTGAAATGACTGAGCTTGATAGGCCTTGATAGGTGCAGACATCCATGCATCCATCGGCTTGACCAGCTTCTTCCAACACGTATTTCTCGCAAACACGCTTCAAACATGTAAGACGATTGAACACACCATGTCGAATTCAATTCACTTGTGTATCCGGTTCACTGGGCAGTCATTATTTGTAGGGCTCCATGAATATGTGGCAGGTAGCGGGCTTTTATCACCTCGCCGAATGGCACGGCCCTACTCTCGGAAGTGCTGATCGCCAGCTGCGATCAGCGTGTAACGATACAAGATGTGCTACCTTTCAATCTGTCGTTAACAATAGACACTGCTCATCACTCGATCCTGCCTTTGATGGCTTATCAATTCTCATTCCTACTAATTGATATAGACCAGTCGACCCCTTCGAATGAATGTGAAGTTCATCAACGTCTCGCAAGAGTTGATCAATGTTGTCTACTACTACAGAAAGATGCAAGACATTAAGAATAGAACGCTGAACGGCAAGGGATCAAGACGAGGGAGGATCGGTCTACTTCTCCTTAGTACTAAGAAGCGCTCGGGTGTCTAGGTCGTCTCTGCAAGGCAGAGTAGAGATATGCAAATACGATGTGTGTGCGGCGTGTCTCTGATAGGCTCAAGATATCAACGAAAGTCCACAAACCATTTACGATAACTTGAGTCAACGCCAAAGTACGGAAGATACGGTCGATCTCGACTATCTTGATCTAATGGGTAACTTAACTGTTGAAGACGTCATGTACAGCCAGTGCCAAGACGATCGAAGAACGCTACAGGGTGCTTGACAAGGTCTAGGCTATAGAACTCGGACCACATCGGCTCTTTGGAAGAGCTGAGATGGGTGAAAGAGTGAGGAAGGATGTATGTGATCTTGAGAGGGATGGATCGTTGACCAGAGCCAGTGAACACAACGCCGTCAATGCCAATAAGGATGGCCCAGCTCGAATAAGTATGGAGCACTAGGCTTGGACTTATTCTAGAGAGCTCAACCATCCTATTGCCCCTGTGTTTCTCTTCGCGCTCCTAAGACATCCCAGCCAGGACTACCGGAATGCTCGCAGGAAACGCTTCCTACATCCTCTCACCTGCATCATTCGATGTGTAAGTTCCTGATGTATAGGGCTTTTATTGTGTTGAAAATCGTGTTATTTGATATTGATCTTTGAAGCCTGGAGTTTATCCTTATTCCTTACATCACCTGCATCATCTCATCTGCAAGTAGAGACGGCCGTGACACTGGTTGAAGCCATGAGGGCGTCCTGAACATAAAGGAGAGGTTGCTGAGCCCTCCAATGTGGCATCTGAATATAATATTTATTCTGTTCAAAACTTGCTTTGCTTTATTTCGCGCTTATCCAAATCGAAGACAAAACCAAGCTGATGGATACTTGGACAGGCGGGTTATCGCCGTTATCGCTCCCTTATAGTATGTAGCTGTGGAGTCGTCAATAATCGCCGTTATCATCGAACTGGGAGTAATAATCCACAATTGATATCAACGGCCACTTGCGGTCGTACAACTTGACATGACAGCTTAAAGGGCGTTTGGATGCGGGGTTTAGCGGCTTGGATATCGTCGGCTCGGCTTCGCGGCTTGATAGTACAGCATGAGATAAGCCGGTGATCCAATAAATGACGATAAAAGACCCCGCATGACTGAATGATCCTCTGAGATTATAATCACGTTGGCCATAACTTGCATTCTCTTAAACTTGTATCTGATCTCAAAATTGCCTTCGCATGTATTTCTCCCAGTCTCTTTCAAACTACATGAATGGATAAACGTAGCTAAGATTCAAACAGCCAAACCTGATCACATACATACCATGGCGTCTTATCAAGAAACGGTATCGGCCGCTCTGCAACACCGCGATGTCGGCCTATTCAAGGTTGAGCCTAAGCTGGAGGGCGTCCCGGATGCGCTTCCTCTCAACTCTCAAAGCCTCCCTAAAGCCGTTTTGACGGCTCGTGAGATTGAGATTACCGAGAACTACTCCGTCGCCGAGCTTCTCGATGTGCTACGCAAGAGAGAAATCAAAGTCGAAGAGGTCACCCGAGCTTTCTTAAGAAGAGCTGCACTGGCCCAAGTTGCTGTAAGTCAAGCTTATACCTGTGGGATTATACAGTACAATTGACAGGGAAAGACCAACTGTTTGGTCGATCTCATGTGGGACCAGGCAATCGAGCGGGCCAAATATCTCGATTCACTACCAGAGCCAAAGGGAATGCTTTTTGGTCTACCCATTTCAGCCAAAGAGCATCATGGTATGGTAGGCGAGAATGTCACAACTCACGCGTCATTCGTTGCCTGGATCGGGAAAGCTCACGGCTCTAACCTCCTCTACGACAACTTGTATGCTGAAGGCTGCGTCTTTTATACCAGAACTACCCAGCCACAGACGATCATGCATCTTGAGACCAACAGCACCATTTACGGACGAACTGTCAACCCTTACAACCGTGACTTGACGTCTGGTGGAAGCAGTGGTGGTGAAGGAGCCTTGATCGGACTACGTGGAAGTCTCCTGGTACGTCCATGATTAGCGAGTTCAAGCGCATGGCTAACGGATATAGGGTGTTGGTGGTGATATTGGCGGTAGTGTCCGTTGTCCATCTGCCCACAATGGAATTTACGGCTTCAAGTAAGCCTCAGCACGAGTAGAATTCAAACCGTTGCTAACCTTCCGTAGGCCAACACTGAAGCGAATTTCGACCATGGGCGCAAGGGCACCCATGATGGGCAAAGAGACAATCTCTTCAACGCCAGGCCCAATGACGGTCGACCGTGAAAGTCTTGAACTCTTCATGAAAGTAGCTTTGGCATCAAAGCCATGGCTAACAGATCCTTCTCTTACCGCCAAGGAATGGACACCGTATAAATTCGATAGGCCACTCAAGGTAGCTATTCAATGGTGGGATGGTGTTGTTCAGCCCCATCCTCCAATGACCAGGGCTCTTAAGGAGGTTGCAGAGGCGTGTCGCAAGGCGGGTATGGAGGTTGTGGACTGGGACTGTGAGCCGCTAGATCATAAGCTAGGCTGGGAAATTATCTCAGCACTGTACTGGCCTGACGGGGGTAAGGAGGCTCTGGGTCTCTTGGAAGCTGCCGGAGAGCCAATTCTTCCCTTGACAAAATTCATCATCCAGGAGCAGCCCAGCGTCAAGGACTTGGACATGCATGAGCTTTGGAAGGTAAGTCTGATACGTCCGTCTTTTTGTGTAACGCTAACATCAGATCAGCTTTGCATCAAGCGAGACAACTACCGCGCCGCATATGCCCAGGCTTGGTCATACACAGCAAATGATGGTGGAAGAGAAGTCGATGTGATTATTTGCCCACCTTTCCCCGGTGCAGCAGCACCTCATGATCAATCCCGTTACTGGGGATATACTTCTCACTGGAATCTGCTTGATTAGTACGATTGTTCCCCTATTTCTTCTTGTCTTGACACTAACGACCTACAGTCCGGCAGCAGTCTTCCCGGTGACAACAGTCGACCCAGTCAAAGATCCCAAAGACGTCGATTATGTCCCAAAGAACGATGAGGACAGATTTGTCTATGACATGTACGCGCCTGAAAAATTCGCCGGTATGCCTATCAACTTGCAGGTGGTTGGTCGAAGACAGTACGATGAGAAGGTTCTTGCTGCACTTGAGGAAATCGAGCACGCGATGGGCAGGAAATAAGAAGTATGAGCGAATCGAGGACCGAGTAGTTGTTGAGTTTTGGGTTGCATATGAAAACTCCGCCGCTTGATTATCAACAAATCCGCATTCTCACCACCGGTAGATTGCTGGTGCACAATTCGGCGCAACCATTGCCCCGATCAAAGCGAAGGATTTCTGGAGAGAATACTCATTACTAGATTAGAATTTCACATGGCCTGTTGGCTGGGTTCATAGACGGCAAATTTCTATTTTATTTTTATTTTCATTTTGTGAGAAAAATAGAATACTAGCTTTGGTCTACGTTGATGCGCAGAAATAGCGATATTTTACCTGAACATATATATACCGGTCTTGACCTTTCACATGAATGGCGACGCGATCTATGGGAGAGTTGAGTGCCTCAGCCAATCAGTGAGCGAGAAAAAGATCTCTCAGGGCGGCGACCTGTTCCCCCGAAGAGTGGATGGAGTGTTTGTCAACTTCTGCCATATCCAATCACAGCGCCAGAAATAGATCCAATCCTTAAGACTAAGATTGAATATCGGAGTGATAGTTGGGCTTCACGACAGCCACATGATTCATCAATGAGTTATCGTTATAGATGGGCTTGGGACATATAATGAGTTGGAGATCTCTTTCTACACTCAATCTTCTCAAGGAAAACTCGTTAGACTCACCACTCAAACCAAAGATTCTGACTTACACCACCACCTGATCGCCGCCATCCAACATGTCTCACAAAAGGACTGTCTTGATAACAGGCTGCTCTGACGGCGGTCTTGGTTCTGCTTTATCTTTAGCCATGAAAGACCGTGGCTGGCGTGTCTTTGCATCAGCACGAAATCTCGCTAAGCTCAAGACCGTCCAAGCCGCTGGCATCGAATGCATCAACATCGATGTAGGATCCGTTGATTCCATATCAGCCGCTGTCGAGGAAGTCAAGAATCTCACAGGTGGTTCACTCGACGCATTGATCAACAATGCTGGCGGCGCTTACAGTATGCCTATTATTCATGTCGACAATCAGATGAGCCATGATCTCTTTGAACTCAATGTCTTCTCTGTTATCAGAGTGACTCAAGCTTTCGTTCCTCTACTTCTCAACTCAACTCATGGAGCTCTTCTTGTCAACAATAAGTCTGCCATGGGTCTATTGGGAGCCGGAATACCATTCCAGGGTATGTACGCAGCGTCGAAAGCAGCGGCAGCCAGCGTGACCGAGAGTTTGAGGCTTGAACTTGGTCCTTTCGGTATCCAGGTCATAAACATGTACACTGGCGGCGTCAAGTCTGGATTTTGGAAGAATGCACCCGGCGTGAAGCTGCCTGAAGACTCCATTTACAACATTGCCAAGGAAGACATTGAATCGTCCATGTCTGGCAACGAAAAGGGAATTAACAAGTCGGTTGCTGAAGTATGGGCGAAACAAGTCGCTGGGGACCTCAGCCGAAAGAAGCCATCACATGCAGTCTACAGAGGAGCCAGTGCAGGATTGGCCCGATTTGGTACACTATTTCCTACTGGTACATTTGATGGGACACTTAAGCAGGCGGGCGCGGTAGATGTGTTGGAGCGCAAGCTGATGGAGCAGAGGACGCACCCTAAGACTCAATAGTTTTCAACGTATGTAAAGCGGATGTCCGAGAATGTATAATCAGAGTTTAGTTAGAAATGTTGTTTTTTTGCTTCAAGTGATATGATAAGCAGCAAGATGACAGATAACCTCACGTGATGGCTAATGGTGACATACGAGTTGAACATGACGAATATGATGAATGATGTGAGCAGATGTCGTGCTACAGTATTGCTTTGTCGCTCCGATTATCAATGCGTACGTTTCCTAGTCCCATAAACTTATCATTGTTTCCAGAATTATACGATGAAGAATCTCGAAATTAAATCCGTTGCTATTGTTGGAGCCGGGGCTGCTGGTAATTCCAGCCTCCACCCTGCCAAACCAAACTGCAAGAGTGCTGATCATCTCTTTTCCAGGTGCCGCTGCAGCAGCAGCTCTGAAAGCGGAGAATTACTTTGATCGGATTCGAGTATTTGAGCGGAGGGAAACACCTGGTGGGACTTGGTGAATATTTCGTTTGATCTTAGTCTTCCAATTTTAACAGTGAGCAGGATATATGATGCTGACCCGAAAATTCCTCCTATTCAGCCGGGAGGCTTGCCAACGGAAATCGACAAGCCACTGAAAATCCCGGAATACTTACCAACCATATCACCTCCGAGTGAGCAAGAAAGATACGCCCACACGCCCATCTATCAAAACCTCACGTAAGAGACTATACCGCGTAGATAGCAGCATATGAAATACTGATATGAGAGAAGAACAAATGTGCCTGACATTGCAATGTCTTTCTCAGACGCGCCATTTTCTTATGGACCCTTTGTTCCGCATTATGTTCCTCGCCAATACATAGAAAGCTACTTCTCAGTACACAAGACAGACGAGTACCTGTCACTTAACACCACCGTTGAAGATCTCTCACAGTTACCAACTGCTTCAAAAGATGGGCAGAAGGCCTGGAGACTGACCCTGCGCAGATACGACCCCCTGCGTCGTGTCGACGTGTGGTGGCGGGAAGACTTCGATGCAGTCATTCTTGCCAATGGGCATTATGCCGTTCCCTGGGTATTGAAGTCCCACTTGTAACCCAACTATATCATGCTGACCCTACAAATCAGGTTCCCAAAGTTCAGGGCCTAGAGGCGTATATGGAAAGGTTCCCTGGCCGAGTGATGCACTCCAAATTCTACCGCTCGCCATGGATATATGCCAACAAGAAAGTTCTTGTCATCGGAAATTCTGCTTCTGGTCATGACATCGCTGTCGACCTTCGACAGGCTGTCAAGCTTCCGCTCTATCAATCACGAAGATCACGTGGGAGATTGGACGGCGATGGGCCTCCTCCAGGTGTAGAATGGAAGACCGTGATCAAGGAGTATCGCATAGACGGTAGCATCGTTTTCGAAGATGGAACCGAACTTGCAGACATCGATCATGTTATTTACTGCACTGGTTATCTTCCTTCTTATCCCTTCTGGAACAGTAAAGCTAATGGTCGGCCACTGTTTGACTATGAAAATAAGAAGTTGATCAACAATTATTGGCACACCTTCATCCAGGATATACCCAACTTAGCCGTCATCGGTATGCCACGAGTTTTGACATTTCGAAGCTTCGAATACCAGGCAGTCGCAGTCGCACGGCTTTTTTCTGGAAGAAATACTATTCCCCTTCCTCCGATAGAAGAGCAGAGGAAGTGGGAACGAAGCAGAGAACAGCTCTGCCGCCAACAAAGAAAGAAGTTCCACGAGATAGAATGGGAAGCGGGTGAGACTTTCTGGTGGTTGGATGGTTTCTTCCAGATCGCAGGCCTGGGGACACTGGGTGGTGACGGTAGGATACCGCCAGCATTGAGTAAAGATATTATTTGGGCCATCGAGAATATCAGAAAATACCCAGTGCCCGGGAAAGAAACCAACGAGAGAGATCAGGCCTCTGGAGTTGAAGGAGATGAGTGGATTTTAGTCGATAGAACTGCCAGGGATTTGTTATCATTTATCTAGATGAATGTTCTAAATCAACAGAAACTGCACCTCGCCCCACCGATACGCTCAAATAAGGTCCCATAAAAAGCCAAGACTGAATATGGCGACCTCCTCCGAAGCCTCGTCAGAATGGCGCGGGAAGAGGCATCTGCGAGCCCATGACTGCTGCTTCAACCTTGCCACTTCAGATATAGAAAACTGATCCTTGCTGCTAAATATGACCGCAAGCTCGTACTTCATACCGGGCGCTCCCAGAATCCTCTGTCCGTATTGTAATACGGTACGTTTGTACGACAATTGCATGTTCCGTTCCAGATACCGCTTCGCATTTTCAAGACAGACTTCCTCGCTCAGGGACTTCTCCAGAATATGTAACGCGTGAGCTTTATACGCTGATGCAACGTACTTCGGCAGCATCTCGTCATCAAATGAAATCACTGTAGTGTCCGAGTTGACGCATGGAGAGGTTGTGATGGTATCATCCTTGCTGCTGATCCAGGGAATGCACATGGCTCCGATGTAGATCGTCTCTATCATGCATGGTCTCCCTCTTCTAGGTGTACTGACGATATAGTCTCTGATAGCACCAAAATACCAAGAATCAGTCCACAAAACGGTGATAGATTGTATATTGTGTGGTATGAAGGACAAAGGTTTGTCGCCAAGTGGCGTCAGTGGGAGCAGTAGATTCTTGAATCTATTATCAACCCATACACCCTGATGTATGGCTATGCTGCAGATCATTTCTTCGACGAGCATGAAAGAGCCGGAAGCTAGAGCCACATCACGAGACTCGCGGCACGAGCTAAGTAGCCGCTGAGTAGTCTGGGTTCTTATGCTGCGCTCCATTGATAGGCGTGACTTTCCAAATCGGCGATGCTTTGTTGGTAGTACTGCCCTGGAGTCGGGGCATGGTAGACAAGCAGCCTCCCAGATCATTAGTCGTAATTCGACAGGAAGTTGAGAAAAGCATGTGAACATAGAGTTGGAGGGTTCTGTTTCCATGGCGCGTGAGCAGAATTCGAGTATTGGCGCCTTGAGATATTGATTTCGTGGTTCTGATTGCGAAAGGTTGTAGGTGCAGAATGGGATAGTGAAGCACGGAGGTCAGATCGTCGGGGTGCAGACAAATCCCATCATCCGGTCGTCTTTTATAGATCAGAAATCTAAGTTTTGACCAAACAGCACGCTAGAGTTTTATTTATGTAGGTGAATTTTGCGTTGTAACATTGTTTTCAACCACACTTCAACTTTAATAGTAAGCTTTGGAGTCAAAATGGATCAGGATGGTTCTCAAGGATTTGAGTTACCTTCTAAGGTTTGTTCTTTAAAGAGTGCCAGTTCCCTAGAGAACTATGTATAAAACCGGGGTTAGACAATCATTCATAGATGAGGGCTTGATTAGGCAGCATGGAGGAGAGGCACGCAAAGTAAAATAAAAAATGTATTAAAATGTTATTACATGAACTTTATCTAATCTTGATCATCATTATTCGTGGTAGATAGACAGAGTGTCAGTAGAGTTATCGTACTCCACACCACACTTCTCAGAGAAACCAGTGAACTTTTCAACACGGTCCTGGATGTATTCCTCGAAGCTCTCACGGCTGCAAGTAGTTCCAGGTCCATCGTTGCAAACGGGCAGAGCCTGGGGCGCGCTGTTGACCAGAACGCGGTAATACTCTCCATCCTCGTAGCCGTAGCTGCCAGTGCAGTTCAGGCGCTCAATGGCAATGTTACTGAGGAAAGGGAGAACATGGGAGCTCTTCCAGGCGCGGCGGTAGTTGATCTTGCTGAGGGGCATGGTGTCGTTGATCTGGGACTCGCTGCCGCCGGGCTCGGAATTGTTAAAGAGACCCATCGCGACGAGGACCATGGGAGGAAGCTCGCGGTGAGTGAAGCTGACGTAGAGATCCTCATCGGAGTCACTGCTCATGAGGAGGTCGGCGGTGGAGTTCAACCAGGGCATACCGACGTAACCAGAGATCTCGTTGCCATAACCAGCGTTGTAGTGGTATCGCACATCCTCGGAGTACTCCCAGCCTAGCCAGTCGTCGGGAGAAAACAGTTCGAGGTTGCAGAAAGGAGACTTGCCGCGGATGACAGTCTCGTAGCCACAGAGCTGCTGCATTCCAAAGATGTCGTTGACGGTGAAGTTGAACTCGGATGCGAGATCGTTGAAGCGCGCGACGATAGGCTTAGCGTACTTCTTTTGGTACACAGCGGACTCATCGCTACCAGTGGCGCCATCATAGCCAGGGCAGGCCTTGTAGGGGGTCAAGCTGTCGGCGCCGGATTCCTCAGACTCGTAGATGCTCTCGACCTTGATGGTCTTGTCGTCAGACTCGAGACCGCGGACAAAAGACTGAGCAGACTTGACTGTTCGCTCAGCAGAGGAAGTCCAGATCTTCTTGGGCTGCTTGAACTCGGGGTATCGGAACTCCAGATCAACACCCAATCGAGTAGCCTCCAGACGGCCAACGTTGGTCAGGAGGGACACCTCAGCATCAGAGAAGGGAGGCTCCCAGTCAGCCAGGAAGTTGAGGTAGGGGATCTTGCTCCACTCGATCTTGGTCTTGTTCTGGAGCTTCTCGACAAAGGGCTCAATGTATTCCTCGAAGTCGAAGTCGTTGGCGTAGATGGCGGCGTGTCGGACGAGGTAGGCAGCGCGCTCGGGGGTGCAGCCCTGAGGCGCATCAGGAGAAGCAGGAGGGTCCTGGGGCTCGAAGTAGGGAGTAATACCGCCGAGATGGTGAAGAGGGTTGAAGCTATACTCAGAGTTGAGCGTAGCAGCTGAAGCCTGGGCTACAAAAGGCAGCAGGCTCACGAGAGCCTTGCTTAGGGGAGTGTTTTGACTAGGCATTGTGAGTGGGCGAGGTCACAGTAGCGAGTGTGAGTGCTGAACATCAATCACCAAACATGTTCTGGCGGTTCATGGCTATTTTATTTACACCTTTGCTACTCCAGATATGAGATCATGGTAAACAATAGCCCCATGGTTGTCGCTGTCTTTGACGTCACTAGCATAAAACGATCCACGACTAAACCTGCCATGCCCTGTCTGTGTTCCTTGCAGTTTCTTGCAATTGCTTCGTCTGATTGGAGCGGGGATTTGCGGCTCCATACGAAATGCGTTGGCGGCGCCGTCAGCCGAGGCCGTATTATCCGAGCGTGTGGACTTGGCATTAAAGAAATCAAGAAATTCTTTATTTTTTACATCGCGATTGCCAACGACGCGTACAACGCCCTATAATCGTTTATCCTTGGCGAATATTCTAGTGCTAGCGAGTCAAATGTCTCACAATGGACCAACACACGCTGGGCTCATGACTCCTCTGCATCATACTAATTTCCTGTTGACTCGCCTTCAGAGCATAACCGTTGTCAGGCAACAGATTCAAGCATATCTGTGGTCCACTTGTTATGTCACTTCCCAAATGTCACTTCCAGGCTTAAAAACCGGGCCCCGACTCGAGATTAATGGTGTTTTTCTTCAACGAAGTTCCTGCATATTGTGGGGAAACAGCTGCAGTTACATCACCTCTTCTGATGCTGTGCCAATGTCAGGAGGAAGGCTTATTTGTGGGCATCGTACATGATGTCCCAACGGACCCAAAATAACTGTTTTTATGCCTTGTAGCCTTGACCTTTCACATAGAGATACTGAAGCTGATTATTCGATCAATAATGCCGGGCTCGGGGAATCGCACTCACGGCTTTGACCCAGAGGGTTCGAGGACATAGCCTGAAGTAACGGGGTCAGCAGCGGTCAGCAGGAGGGAGATCTTTCATATCAGCGCATATGAGGGTCCCTCCGTCATACACCGCCAAGTCGCGAGCTTCCATCTTCTGCAAGGTTGCTCGAATACTACCGACCCTCATTTTGGAGGCTGCTGGAAGGATTATAGAGCAGTCCATACACCCAGACAGCGAATGGTTGCATAGAAACTCTTGGCGCCCTGCTATTACCAAATTTATATGGTGTTGATGGTTTGAGTCTTCCTTCCTGAAATGTGCCAGGAGATTCTACCGTTCGAACAGTTGACAAGTTCAACATCTGATTGCCAGATCAAATGTGCAAATATAAGAGGCAGTTAGTAGAGACTGGCTTACCAAAACTTGTGAAGGAGAACGAGGATCTCAAGCAATCTTTTATAGATGGTGGCAGCACTATGTTGCGTAGAGACCGGACTCTTTTACGTGGCCAAGAGAAATTTCAGCTGAAGTGAATACACGTGCCCCTATTCGAGGGAACTTAGCATGTTTAAATTGTGTTTTATTGAACAGTGCTGTGCTTGACTTTGAGCCATTGGCTGTCATTGAATGAGGTCTTGATTTATATTCATGATAACTGAAGGTTTGAAGTCAAAGTATAATATCTATCGCTGTGACGATATTGAGAGAGAAAGCGTATTTGAGGGTATCGTCTATGGTGCCCTAACGTGGTAAACTTGATGTGTTTTTTTTTATCTTGTAACCTTGACCTATCTCAAAGGTACATACAATAAGGTCAGCCAGAAGTCGAGTAATACAATGTTTCGGGACTTGTGATTCAAATGTCAATGGCCCCGAGGTCATGGCAGTGGCAATAAAAACCATAAATCCGTGATTCATCTCGATTTCACTCTGGTTTCGTTCAGAAAAGCTCCTCTTCTGTAGACTTTAGCCCTCACAGAGCAGCTATTCTTCAACAATGGACAAAACGAGACATATGACACAACAGAAACAGGAGCAGATTTGGCTGATGGAACTGTGTAGTTGGAAAATCTGAAATCTCAAGTAAATAAGGCTAATAGCCCAAACTTTTGATCTTCATTGTGAGAAATGCCTGTAAGTAAGGACGCAAACTTACTTTGTTCAAACCAGGTTCTATCCTTACTCCAGGCCTTGACCGTCATACCCCGAGCTAAACGAACCACATCCTACACCTCCTCAGGTATCTCCTTACTTAAGGTTAAGATTTCGGAGCTCGATATATGCACGCAGACCTGCACAGACACACGCCAGGCAAATTTCTCCGCCCGCGGTGCCAGTCCTGGTACATAGCCCTGGAATATATACGTCTCAGCATCAATGTATCGGCACATCCACAGCGTATACATGTCTCTGACCATGCCACTCTGATTTAGGCTTGGGTTGCCTGATTGTGTTCTCCTACTCGACAACGTAAAGAGGTTGACGGCTCTGGGTCCGGGGCGTGCTCTCTTGCAGAGTACTTAATTCATGCTGGATGTTTCTGACAGGAGGAGAGTGGCTTGCTTTTGGTGATAGGAGTCTTCATGAATCAGTATCAGGCCAGTTGATAGGTTGTCGACTTGCTCCAAGGCCATGCTCTTCACAAGCACAAAGGTTTCTTTTGATTCAATGGGGGTATCCGTAAATTGACCTACCCGATCCTCCATCCCATCTAACTTGACACAGTAGTTCAGCTTTTGCGTGAACTTGCTGCTGCTAACCAACATGTCGGAGTAGGGCTGTACTTTGGCCTTTTTATTATTGAGATAGTCCTGCACTATCCACCTTCTCAGGTTGTGGGATTCTCTCACATACTTTGCCAAGGCTCTGCTGATATTATGAGCTATTCGGCATTAAGACCGGGGAGACGGCGATAAGAGATGTTTGGAAGAAAAAGTCTTGACGTCCGCTGCATTGTGTAAATACTCCAGTACCAGGGCTCCGATCATAGGGCCATATGCACAGTAGTTAAAACAGTATATGAAGTAGTAGATGCCTGGGACTTCCACGATCTAATATCAATCCTCGTTTAGCAATCTTCTCGAGCACTTTTTGTTAACATCAGTTTCCCAGCCCATTAAAAAAGATCACACAGATTCGTGCTAATCATATCATCTAGACGGCGTGCTATACATGGCTCGTCATATTTTATAACCACTCTAGTTGCACCGTCTCTCAGCGGATGGAGCAGTCGAGCGAGGCATATGAAGTAGCCTCGACCCTTGATCAGAGGGTCGAAGGAAGGAGCAGCGTATGGCGCTATGATGAGTCAAGCTGACACCTTGCGTGGCTTGGGTCGCTATAGCAATTATCTCGATCATGGTGTATGCAAAACACCAAGTGTTGAACTCACAATTTGTGGTTTAATATCTTCCTGGTCTATGACGTGGGATCATGGCAACCCAGGGTGACACTAACCTACGCTATATATACTATATACCTAGCGCGACATTCAGGTAATCAAGCCAAGGGGAGAAAAGCCTGTGACTGTGTCTTCCATGTTTTCTCCATCAGCCATGGCGTGACCAATGATCGATGATGTACGCAGGCACCAAATGGGTTATTGCGTTATTCACTACCGAACATTGTGAGACACTGATACCTAGTCTAGAAAAGAAGGTCTTGTAGGGCTGATTTGACTGGAGAAACGTAAAAGGTGGATAAGAGTCTCTTGGCAAACCGGTCAATTCCATCCATGTTGACAACCTTCATAACCTTCATCTCCGCCGGTTCTAGATCTTGGGATGGCAGCCTCAGCCTCAGTGTTGCGTGGCCCGACCCGAACGAGCTGCTTAAAAGAGCAATTGCCGTCATAAGCATGATTCTTTTCCTTGATTTACTCTTCGAAGGAGCGGTCTACGTTGTCCCCATTGCAGCTTGTCACCTTGATCCTCCAGCAGTACGTGTCTCCATTTTACAATGATCGGTCTCGGTTCGTCGCGATCAAGTCTTTGGTTCTTCAACTGAGAGGTTAGAGTCCGAGATTGCGCACGCGACAGCAAGTTTGACCAAGCGAAAATGCTGTGCCGCGATGTCGCAGACGACGGACGCTGTCGTGAGTAATATTGAACAAAGGTGGTGGGTGATGTTTGTCTTGGTGCGATTGCTTGATGTCATCGAGATCGAGTAGCCCCACGTGTTGAGATGCGCGATATCTGAGACGTCTAAACAAAACCCTAAAAACCTACTGATAACGCTTAAAGTCAAAAGCTATTCCAAGACGGCTATCAGTGTCTTGAAACCGCATGCAGCAGCAGCTTTAGGCAGTGCCGGTCGCAGTGCCAGTGGGGTAAGATTGTGGCACAGTTCCATTATGCATTGGCCAGTAGTGTTTGACCCCTGCGCCCCTTAGAAAATTAAGGTCCATAAGCAATCAGGATTTAGGGGGCATCCATCGTCAGCACGAAAAATAGTCAAGTCACATCGGAAAACGCCTCCATCGCTTTTTTTTTAATTCCCCTTCAATCCACTCTTTTCTTTTCTTGTGTGTTCCTTGTCTTTCTTGGCTCTCTTTTTTCCTATTCCTCCCCGCCGTGTCCTATCAGTGCCCAGTCCGACAGCTGCTCAACCCGACTCGCGAATCGAATCGTGGCCGTCCGAATCGAATCAAGACTCGCCCCCTCGATGAGAGTCTCCTGAGCCTCCTCTGCCCGTTGAGCTTCTCCTCCAACGCTCTCCCTCCCGCCCAAGCGGCACTCGCTAAATCAAGATGCGCCTCTCCAACCTGCGTCTCCCGAATGGTCTGCGCAACCTGAGCGTGCGCATGTCTCAAATGCGAATCCCCCATCCTCACCCGAGGCGCATCATCCTCTACGCCACGATAACCGCAATGATTGTCATGATGATCGTCACGTTCTCACTGAACAAGAATGGCTTCTTCAGCCCCGCCCCAAGCGGCTACGATCCTCTCCTCTCCCGAACCAACGATTACCGTCTCCTCACGAGTAGGCGGAATAACCTGGGCTTCTACAACACTATCAATGTTAAGAAGACAGGCCAGAAGATCATGAATCCCACCCTCCTCGAGTTGCCAAAGGGTAGCAAGCACGACTTCCTCGTCATTGCACGCGCACCCCACGTCGATCAAGATATCAAGGGCAAGAAGTACAGACGAGCTCAACAAGTCGCCACATTTGTCAGTCTCACCTGGGATGCCTTCGGTCGACCTGAGCTCACCGCCGACAACGACTGGCATAAGATGCTCGTCGAGGACTTCACCGAGAAGCAGGGCCCCGAGCACCACTGCAAGAGACAGCCCGATATGGATAAATATATTGGCCCTGAGGATATGAAGCTCTTCTGGAGGAAGAACGGCACTCCCATGCTCATCTTCACCCATCAGGTCGATGACGAAAATCTCTGCGAGGGTATGTACATTGTCGACGCTCGCGCAGCCGTTCCAGAGCTCGTCAAGCAAATGGGCAAGCACGCCAAAGAACTCCCGCCTATCGAATTCGAAGAACCTGTCCTCCTCCGCCGACAGCCTCCTGAAGGCGAAGAGGAGGATGCGCGATATCAGCGAGAGAAAAACTGGGCGCCAGTCTACTCCCCTTTCAGCGCCGATGACGACGAAATGATGTTTATGGTGGAGCCCAGCCAACTGTACCGTTTCAACTCGACCACAGAGCCTGTCCTGAACATGGACGCCGATGCCGAATCCGCCGTCGAAGAGCCCTTCCCTCCCGACAACGAGAAAGCGACGTGGCATTCGGACGAGAAGACGTGCATGAACGACGTTATGCTCACCGACAAGCGTGTGCATCAATCAACGCCCATGCTCAGCCTCACGCTCTGCAACCGCGGAACCTGCGAGCCCATGGAGAACAATACCATCATCATGGGCATGGTGCAGATGCGCTACGATCCCCCTCAATACACAAACACGTGGTACGATCACCGAATTGTCGTCTACTCGCCCGTTGCGCCCTTCAACATGATGAGCATCAGCAAGAAGCTCACCTACCACGGCGAGACTAATAGCAAGTACATTTGGACAGGTAGCATGGTGTACCACGGCGACCAGCCCAAGCAGCGGAGTCACGGGTTCCTCGACGACGAGATCTGGCTGAGCTTCGGCATTGGCGATTCCGCTCCTGGATGGCTGGACATCAAGGCGGAGGAGTTGGTGCTGGACCACTACTTCTGCCAGAACGCGACTTCAGGGTACCGAGACAGTATCACAAGGCATTCATCATGACGAGACACGACACATGTAATTGGTAATAGATAGAGTGGGCATTAGTTTAATTTTGCAGTGTATTACAGCATAGCACATACGGGACAGTCTGTTACGGCTCAGTGTATACGGAGTTGGGTAGAAGGGGCTTTCACAGTAAAGATTTCATGGTACAATTCTCAGGTTAGATAGACACGCGCAATTGATCAAGGATCCCTTGAAAATGAAACGATGGCTTCTCTGAGCCCCGCAGTCGCGTGCCTTAGAATTCACATCTCGTATTAAATTAATCTCCAAAAGAGGCCCTGAGTCTTGGCAGGGGTTTTAGGCGAAGCCGTCATGGATGATGGACCACGCCGCCATTAAGCCACCTGCTTGGCAGCTGCTGGTGCTTGGTCAAGTCTCATGTCATTGGTCGAGCAGTAATTTCCAGGCAGCAAGACCGTGCGCTGGCGGGAGGCGGTGGAAGTTCTAGAGCTCTTGGGACTCAGGGTAGGGCTGACGCCTCCACAAATACGAGCGTGGATCATTGAGGGTAATCATTTGATGTCAGACTGTTCGGCGAACGGGTCAATCTGATGATGTCGAGTCAAAGACAACAATGGATCATGTACGGAGAACGTTGGGCGGGGTGGAAGCTCAAGTGATGAGTAGTACGGAGTATAGAGTATCCATATCAACTGTTTACGTTCTCATCCGTATCCTCGGGGACACTGCTATTAGAGAAACCTCGCCAATTATTACCAGACTCTACCATTGCATGTCCCAGTAAGCACATGCATTGTCACGGTATACCTATCAACACAGCCATCGCCAAATCCCAAATGTGGCAGGATGACGAGTCAGCGTGGCGCAATCTTGGCATATCTGACAGATTTCCCTCATCTAGAGCCAACAATAAACAATAAACAACCTCGGAAGCTACCGCCATGGTTAATCGAGGCGGACGGAGCAAAGCCTGCAGAACCTGCAAGCGGAGACGTGTAAAATGCGGTGCGTGTTTGACACCTGCCTCGAGATATATCCCTACTAACCCTGACTGTAGATCACGACAAGCCCAGCTGTCAACGATGCGATAAGGCTGGGTTGACATGTGGAGGCTATGTCACCCATGGAGAGTTCGTTGATGAGACACTGCGATTTTATAGAGACGATACGCCCTCGGAGGCTAGTCAGGTGCAGCTTCAACTATTCAGTACGGCCCCCAAATCACTCGAGCGACAAATCCATCATCCTTCACCGCTGCTGCTTGATCAAAATGCTCTGATTCATGCCCATCTTCTCTCGAAGATTGCAGATGTCGAACCTCTCATGTACAATATCAACTCTTCTACATCGAGCCCATCCACGCGTGCTCTAGCCATACGAGCGCTTGCAGGTATCTACTTTGGTAAAACACACAATGATAAGCGCATCCTCGACACTGGAAGTAGAGATTACGTGAGAGCGTTGAGAAGAGTGCAGATCGATTTGGGTTCGCCAATGGCCTTAGAGTGGGATACACTGGCAAGTGTCATCTGCTTGTTTATGTTTGAGAATATTGCTTTTACCAATGAGATGGCGTGGTTCAAGCATTATGAAGGGATTACTCAACTCGTAAGTGTCTACTACCAAGATAAAATGGTGGAGTTGTTACTAAATGTGGTTGTATAGGTCAAGTTGAGAGGTCCTTGGAGGCACCAAGCACCCTTGGAAAGAGAGCTCTTGAGGCAGTGTCGTTTTGAGATTGTATGCACGAGTACTATACTGCGAGATCAATTGCTGACATCACTCAGATTGTGTGCGCGTTGATCAACCGATCTCATTGCTACCTTGCACTTCCCGAGTGGCGAAACATTCCCTGGCCTCCTGACGTGCCCAAGACAGCCAGCGATGCTCTACACGACATATTTGCCTGGGTCCCCGGTCAGTTGCACGATATGGATCGTGTGGAACAAGGTGAATGTGATGGAAATACTTTCAATAACCTATGGCAACGTGTAGAGACTACACTATCGGACCTAGAAGATTGGGAACAGTTTCACCATCACCCCCGGCCTCTGACCAACCTCTCGACCTCCAACTTTATGCACTCCATCAGAGACAAGGCCCTTTTAGCCCTACAGAGAGCCGTAATACTCTGTATGTCTGGTCTCTGTACGCTTCTAAACATACCTCTTGTAGCTGAAATACCAGCAGCTCTTGAGGACCAACAAGCTGTTAAAACGGTCATTGCCAATGAGATATGTCAGCTTGCAACATCGTGCATTGGGCACAAGACTTCAGGTACCGAACCGCTTCTGTTTATATTCCCCTTGCAGATTGCCAGTATGAACTTCGAGAGAGGGAGCATGGATGAAAGACGAGCTGACAAGGTCATGAATGAAGTCATTGCCGGAACACATGGTTTCGAGATTGGGAGGAGGCGAGAATGGAGGCCGTCAAGCGTGATGTCCGTGAAATAATCTGTAATTCTCAACTACATAGCTGCTTACGCTTCAGATAGTGTGTATCATAATCCATTGTAATTTGGCCACTTTCTTCTCACCTTTGTCTTCCCTTTTCCCAGCTTTCTTTTGCAACTTGGCCGCAGTCTTCTCATGCTTCTCCTGCAATTTTCCTCTATCCTTTTCGACCTCTGCCAAATCCTTTCGCCTTCTTTTTTCGATCTCGCCAAATCTTTTGCTGCTCGAATCCCCAAGTTTCGCATCCGCTTGAGCATTAATATCCTCGATCCTACCGCCCAACTTGGCGAGCTTTACCTCGATTTCAACAAGACTTTCATTGTCCGAGTTCCATTGCTCGTCGATTGAATCAACATGGCGATCGTATTTCTGGGCTGCCTTCTCTCGCTTTTGCGTTTGTTTTCTCTCCTTCTCGTGCTTCTTCTTTTCCTTGCTTGCTTGTTTCATGGCAGCTTGCTTTGCACTTATTCGGTCTATCACATTGCTGTGCCTGGTGACGGGGCCTACATCGAAAGACAAAGTCTCGACATAGAGGCTAAGTTCCTCTAATCTCTGAAGAGGATCGAGACTCTTGGCCATAGTGCTGAGCCGTCGCATGATTTCTTCGTCTTTCAGGATCTCCAGCTCCAGACCCTTTGGACCAAAGACATCACGATTCGCTCTCTCGAGAACCATCTTAGTTCTTAAATAAGCAGATGCAGCAGAGCCTGCACCCGCGGCTAACCCCAGACCTAAGGAGACGCTCTGAGCAATTCCCTCTGGTATTAAGCCCACGCCATGACTGGCAACCTCTAACACTGTGCAGGGGGTGGGTTCGGCAAGGGCGATGTTTATAGCGTCGATAACGGCGGTGAATTCCCTGGAGGTGATACCATAGGAGCTGAGGATAGGAGGATAGGCTCGGATGAAAGGTGGACTGGCTGCTAGAGCGCCCCCGATTGAGGTCGCGGGCAGAAGAATTGGACGGGATAGAGAGGGGCTTGCTTGTGCGGTATAAGGAGGAGGAAGTAATTGTGGAGGTGAATTTAACTGTCCGTGGGTGTAGGTACTCTGTTGAACGTGATGGTAGCCATCGTGATAGTACATTTCGCTTGGTAGTGGTCTGGTGTTATATTGATAAGAATACATTGTGACTGAATCAAGGTAGTCTGATATCCTGGAGAAAAACAATGAAAGTAAAATATACTGTATATATCTGAGATGCTAGAGAGTCCTAGATGATGGAGATAATCGAGCCTGGACATGCTAGGCATCACAACTCTCTTATAGCTGTTTTCCCGCTGTATGATCATCTTGTAATGTGAGGTTATTCCCAATTGGGGACATTGTGCGAGGTGAATGAAAGCGCGCCACTTAATGACGCTAAACTGTGTTGGGCTGATTGTGCGAGGTGCGCTACATTGTCTGACAGACTCCAATCATGGCCATCAAATCACAGGTACTGATCTGCACGATCTTGCCAAGATTGTATTTCTTATCATTTTTGATAAGGCAAGGCTTGTGGCTATGGACTTAGCAGGGTCTTGAACGAGAAGATACCGGAGTGATTCGCTTCCTGACAGCTTCCGCTAGCTGACGTATGATGGTAGCTGGACACGAAAGGCCAATCACATAAACGTACTATCAATGCGGTAGTAAATTCACCAACCAACTAAACTATTGATTCTATAGCAAACAATCTTAGTTCTGCAATTTCCGAATTGTAGCAGGTAGCTCCTCCATCCCCTCCAGAAAAGCATCAAACTCGCCTCTAATCTTATCCGCATCCTCGTCAACATCATCGGTCCAGCGGTGAATATAAATCGTCTTCATCCCCACATTCTGAGCACCTCTCAAATCATACGCATGAGCCGCCACCAGGACAACCTCCTCGGGCTTAAGCTTGACAAGCTGCAGTGCCTTGTTATAAGCTTCTGGATCGGGCTTGTATATCCCCAGCAACTGGCTGGAGAAGAGCATGTTGAAGTTGAGACCAGCAAAGCGAGTCAAATCAAGTTGCAGACGTGTTGTTCCGTTAGCGTGGACAAAGATGTCGAGACCGAGGTCGTTGCGGATAGAATCAATGGCTTGCTTGACTTCGGGCCACGGTGGTTGGGCGTGCCAAGCCTCAATCAGTCGCGTCTTGGTTTGTGCGTCAAAGTGCGACTTGTACTTGGGTGATTCATCGAGAAGAAAGTCCAATACATGGATCAGCGTGTCGTCAATATCCTCAGGCTCGAGCTTCTGAGCAAGTCGTCGACTGTTGTAGATGAAGTAGCGTCTCCGCCATTCGAGAGCAAACTTGGATGCCTCGGCTTCGGGAATGGCAGAGGGCAAAGCTTGAACGACACTGCTATGCCAATTAAGGCATGTGCCCATGAAATCGAAGAAGACTGCTTTTATTTTTGTTGGTTGCGACATGTCTGAGATTCGTGTCAGGTATCAAGTGCTGTAGGTTTCTGGTGTTTGCAGAGTATGTCAAGAGCGCCCTTTAAACTCTCGAGAGTACATGCACGGCAGATTACAAACATGGCGTGATGACAAACCATCGCGATATGACGTGATTGGCTACACTGTTGATAACTGTCAACGTCTGACACAACGAAGATGTGGCTTGAAAAGATATAGTCGGTATTATGAGAGTCTGAATGCGTTAATAAGTGTTCTTCCATAAGGATCGTCTGGTGGATAGACACCCATCCTATCCATACACGGGACTATGGGGAGACGACCCGGCTCAGATTATCAAACAATCATATTAAACGACAAGGCTACTTAGAGGTAAACAGATCAAGCTGATTAAAATGTAGAGGTAAAGGGTATCAGATCTCATTTATCGCATATATACAGAAAATAAAATGGGTATCCATATCGTCATGCATCATAAACACACCTAAAGACTCAACCAAGCAATCGCCGCCAATGATCCTCCCAACGCCGTCATGATATACTCTGAACCGTAATAGATGCTTGCAGAGCCACTGGTATCCGTATCTGCATCCGACATATAAGTCATCGTATTCGGTGTCGCAGGATACCAATCATCGTTGTAGGTCGAGTTTAGTGTCACGTTGCCCACGACATCGCCAGTCTCGAGACGGATATGGGTATTGATCTCGAGTTTCTCCAGCATGTCTTCCGTCACGACAAGCTCTCGTGCGCCACGAGCCCAGTCGCCGTATCCACCGTATCCCGAGTGCTGTCCATAACAGAGGTGGATGCCGTTTCCTTCCATATCCATTCCTTCGAGTTGCGAGTCCCAGCTGTAACACCATGTGTTCCCATGGTCGTGGCCAGAGAACAATCCGATGATTCCAGGTATCGTTACCAAAGCCTCCATAAACGGGACATCTTGACCGCCGTATGGACAGTCAACTGTGGGAGTTCCGTCTGCGCACCAGCCCCAGCCTTGTTGTGGCACAGGAGGGTCGTCGTTGATACCAACCTGGTAGTTTTTGCGAATCCCTAGTTCTGTTTGTAGTGCAACGGTTGCATTGACGGGTATATGCACGAAAGCGAGTGACGGAATCGTCTTGTTGTGCTCCTTGGTTAACTCGGTGCTCGTCTTGTTAAACCAATCGACGACGCTCTGATCGACCCAATCCTCCATCCAACTTCCCTGGTAATAATTGCCGCCGCGACTGTCAAAGAACCACAGGATAAGGTTGGGACTGCAATCGCTGGTATCCTCGCAGTCGGATGGGTAGACGGGGAGATAGTAATTTGTCGTGCCTGCCTTTTTCGTCTTGACCATCTTCTGCGTGCGGGCGCCGGGAAACATGTGCTCACGGGTGAGGATGTCATCGCCATCGATGTTGACATTATGATCGTGGTTGCCATAGGTGGACGCCCAGGTAAGGCTACGATTGACCATGGGCTCAACAATCATATCGATGTAGTGTGTGCTGTTGTGCGCATACGTAGAGTCGCCATTGATGAGATCGCCATTGAGAACCACAAGGTCTGGTCTGTCGTAATCGAGAACCTTGCTGAGTACTTCGA
This sequence comes from Fusarium heterosporum, assembly GCA_013396295.1. Lineage (NCBI taxonomy): Eukaryota > Fungi > Ascomycota > Sordariomycetes > Hypocreales > Nectriaceae > Fusarium > Fusarium heterosporum. The sequence continues at coordinate 77,307 of JAAGWQ010000079.1, read as the reverse complement.
CGGACATGCGATCTTGTTCTGGCCCTGTTGTCGATTCGTCTAGTATAAGTGTTAATTGGGTGTTTGCCGCGAGAAATGGCTGCAACTCACATTGTCCAAAGTGCATGTCGGAAAAGATGGCAATCTGAAAAGAGCCATTCTTGTTGAACTGCAGTGGCTCAAGCTTGGCGTTGTCGACTTTTGCGGCATAGCCAATGGCCAGCATGGAAGCTAATGTGATGGTACGCCGCATCATTGTGGCTGATGATGGGCAAAGTCCAGTGAGACCTGTGTGTAGAATGCAATGTCGCCGTGGTTATCCAAGCCATACAATTGATCGACGTACCGGCCATCTTAAGACAGTCTTGAGCGAAGCATCGATGCGTCATCTCATTAAAAACATCGTGGAAAAGTTTAATAGACGATCCCAGGATTAGTTAGGCCTGCGGTTCAAATGGAGACTAACGAGGGAACGTATGCAACATCGTGTCAGGTTTCATGGTCAGGCACGTAGACAAGAGTCAATGCACGGAAAAGAGCAAGGCAATGGCAGTTTGGTGGCGCCTTTTGGTATCTGTAGCGATGGGCCTAGGGAAGTTAGTTTGGGACCTTGGGTGACGAAACAAGATCCGTTACGAGGTCTGTTCGCGTCGAGCTACTCCGCATTCTTATGACGAGTATACTTTGACATGTATGAGATACACTTTTTCCGTGTCCGAATTAACCATTGGCATATATCCTATTGACGTACATCACTGGATCTATATCTAAATCACTAAATCACTAAATGCCGATATCCCAAACTCCATAGCCACAAATAACAATTGGGCCAACTTCCGACCGATTTCGGCTCATCAACCGAGATGTGGGAGGATGCAACGGCCCGACGAGTCGTCATCCCTGGACAAGTGCCAATCCGTAGTGCACACTCTAGCCCGATAGGAATGATTATCCCGGTACCTGATGATTAATCTCTACCCAAGCGTCCTTTTGCAACTGCCGCGCAAGCTTGGCCGTAATGCGTAACCGAAAACCTGAGGTTTGCGAGAGGTTGGAGACCCAGAGCGGTAAAAGGGCACGCGCCCGCGTCCGCGTTGGGCCGTCGATCAATCCACAAATTCCCGATGCCGATGTCGTGTCTGGAAAGCTTGTCTCACTGCTGTAGTAGCTTGCTAATGCGTGGGAATCGCGATTGTGTTGTCGATTTATCGATTAATTTTCTCGATCACGGTTCCTAGGGAATTTGGCCGATGCTAGCTTTGCATTCGAGTCACATAACATGCCTTTGTCCCTATCCGTCTCCTCCCTTGACTCCTGACTGCGTCAGAATATGGGCTTTAGCTTGTTCTTCATTCGTGACATTTGACCAAGAACAAGACATGGATCATCAGCGTGCGACTTTGCTTAAGGCCCCTCACCGCCTTGCTGCTCTTGAGACACTTGATTATATATAATGCCTTTGACCCCTCAATCTTGTGTTCACCAGCGATTCCCGGCAGAGGTAGTGGGGATTTATTATTGGCTTTGACTCTTGGAGTGGATAGCTTTATTGTCAAAGCTGGAAGATGACGTAGCTTCTCATCGATGAGGTACAATACATCCTTGGCATTGACTCAGATGAAAAGACTTCATTGGTTCCAGTGGTGGATAACCTCGTCTTTAGCTCGAATCAATAGACCGAGAGGCTCAAAGTAATTATGGTGAACATCTTTACCCTCGTAAATAATTTGACGGCCGCCGGCTTGCCGTTGATGCAGATAAAACGACGCCATACGACAACGTCCTTCACTTGCCATGGTATAAACTTAGTTATTCCATAAGTCACCTGCCTCAGGCAAACATTACAGTACATGGATCCCTCATTTCAACCTGAGTCCAGACTCCAGAGGTCAGAATGCCTTGAATGATCTGAGACCACCGCTGAGGTCCGGCGCTGCATAGGTAATATGTATGCATGTAGGGTAGGCAAGGCAGGTGGACATATGCAGTGGGAAGGAATTGGATGGCCAACAACCGTTCCGTCAAGGCAGCATGGAAGATCCAATAGATGATAAATTTGCTTGCATGAACTTGGCACGATCGAGTAATATGAGGAAATTTAATGGAGCTGGAGTCACGAGAAGCTTCTTGTGGAAAAATATTGTCCCATAAGTTACGCTAAACAACCCGGTACCAGATGCTTAAACTTATGTTCCTTTCATCGTTCACCCTTCCCGGGTAAGCAGGGACCCTTGCGGGGGTCAGCCTCGTTGTAACTGTCTCAATACGTGGCAGTAACAACGTAATTCTGCCAACAAGATTCCACAACTTGCCATCCACAAATTTAAACTACTCGGGGGGATTAGTAGAGTCCTCGTCGAAGATAGATAAATCGTCCTATAATTAGTTCCCGTCGAACTAAGCCTGTAACCTTTTCCCAGTGGGAGCTAAATACCGGACTTGTTATTGACGACGATACGGACAACGATACGGACAACGATACGGCCAACGAGTATGTGTGATACCGTCTTTCGTTGGAGTCTCTGTTCTTGATCTCAACTTTTCAAATGTCTCTCATTAAATACTGGAGGAATTGCTCATCAATACGCGAATTACAGACCTATAGAGAAATAATATTGAGTGAATCAGGTTGTTTCTTAACACTAACCAGCTGTCAGATCCTTGCCAAGATCAACCCCTTGATCCATTGCCTCGAATGTGGTATTATCTCATCATCGACACTAATCCTCTTTGACAACCACAAATTGTGGGCACTAAATTGCCCGGGTCTCATTGATAAAAGTGTTCTACGCTGCAAGTCTGTTTGAATAAAAATAACTAGACACAATTGGCCTCTTATTCCCCTTGCATGGGATCGGGATGTTAAGGACAGACACTGCACCAGGATCCTAACAGATCTTTGACCCGCCCCTACTACCATGAGTCGGTGAGTGAGTGGACCTTCTACGAGTTTGCCTTGATGGAACTCAATCAATTGGCTTTGACAATGCATCACCAAATCGATCAGCGTAACCTTGCACTGGATCTGCACCTTACCGAGGGAGAGTCCCCAGATATCGCTTTGCAGATCACCCAGCTTCCAGTCTTTTACTCGCTACCCTCACCAAGCCTTGCCGGCCACTAAGCTCAGCTGTGGATGTCTCAGCCAATTGGATCTGATGTTTTGTACACTTATGCACGGCTTGGCCCGGCCTTTCCGCCCAGACTCACCTGAAAATGGCTGGATCGTAGCGCCTCAGCTAGGCTGCAAGACAAAGTAAACTGGAGACTGGAAGCGGAAACGGATCGTGTGCAATTGAGACATTGCAGGCTCTGTATCCCACCGTCCTGCACTTGAGATTGGACAGGGTAAAACCAGGCTTGGAATGAGGTCACAGAACAAGTAATGATGTGCTACTGTGGATGGGCTGAAATCTGGTACATGAGCCGCCCGCGGATCTTTTTAAGGTCGGCATCTGTCTACGTTTCTGGAGGGATGTGTATAAAAAGCAAATCTCGAGATCTGACCCGCATTGGTAATGAAAATATTTCTAAAACACCTTTTTTCGCGTGTAGAAGCTACTGAATGACTTCATTGATGTCTGACTCTCATCATTATTGTATATATCCTCATTGAATCTCTTTTTCATCACAATTAAAATTCTCCAACAATATATGATAGCAGAATGCTGAGCCTTCAACCAAGCATTGCCGTGGAGGCCCATTGTCCTTCTATGAGAGACTGCCTCAGTGAGTTCCCATCCATCATTCGCAAAATAAACCTGACCAATTAACGTGGTTAGTGATTAATGACTACAAAAAAGACAACAAAACAGCTTATGCTTACGACTACATCCTCTTTTACCGCTGGTTATCACCAGACCTTTACGAGAGAGGTCGTGTCATGGCGCGTTTGGTGGCCGAGATGATGGAAAAGAACAGCCGGCGCATTTGGCTCGACCAACACCAAATGACCAGATGCACGGAGCCAGGAGAGGTTACCAAAAGGATTTCCAAGACATTTTGTTCCGTGTCTCAAATTATTATTCTCGCAGCACCCGGCGACTGGAATCGGTTCACAAACCCGGAGGATATCCATCGATGGGAATGGGAGATGAGTCTTTTAAGCGGTGAGTAGTCAAGAGCAGGTAATGACGATTATATACTGATGATGATGTCTAGACAAGCAGGTTTGGCTGTTACACTACGGGCTACCAGACGATGGTAAGGCGGTTACCAAGGAGCAGTTGGCAAAAGGCTTAGAAACATACTGTCCAAGACTCGCGGATCTATTTATGAGCAAAGACGTGCATCTACGGTCGTTGTCCATGGATAGCATTGACGTGGTCATCAGGGAGATTGCCGAGGCGCGGTGAAAAAGACAACAAAAAATCAGGTCTCACAGAAAAGCCTCAATATTGTGTTACCGCATGATGACATGGTGTGAGCCGGGGAGTTCCACTGCGACTCCGCGATCGTCGCAGCGTGGCGCTCGAACTACAAGCAAACTAGCAAGGGGCTGCCGGTTTGTGTGAGACATGCATATTTGGGACGAGACTTGGCTGGGTGATAGATATACACTCCTAACGCGGAGTAAACAAGGCTTAATTAATAAATAATCCGTCTTCCGCTTCAAACTGCTGGTGTCAGTCCATATTCATCACTATCCAGCCATAATAATAATAAAAATGCTCGCCCCTCAACAACACTATACTGTTGGCCAATCGATGCCGGGCTTGGACAAGCCACAGCTTGAAGTGAATGGTAAACCAAAGAATCATACGAAGCGAATGTCACTATGCTAACATATGTGCAGCAGACGAAGGCTTTACTGACATTCGAAAAGCCTTCAACGCTGGCAAGGAATATGTTGTCCCCTGGGGAAGCCAAGAAGAGATTCGCATCGAACAAGCAATGCAGGATCTTGGCTCCTATCTAACCGATCTTGAACATTCACTCTCCTACGAGGGAACTGACAAGAAGGTGGTATGGCGAAAGTCATGCTGGTTTGCCAGTCACGGCATCGGCCATCCGTTCCTGGACTCTGAGAGCGACATTGCCAAGTTTGATGGAGATCTCAAAGATGGCCTCACAGGTCTTCAGGCCTTGCATGATCCAAGGATTGGCGACTCAATGCACTGCCTCAAATCAGTCCTGGACGCTTCTCTAGTGAAGACGAGCATGGCTGTGGGCATCGACCCAGAGTTGGTTCAGCGCTGCACCGTTCGCTACCGTGCCATCAAATACACACCTCACGCCGGTGCCCCTGGTGGAATCGGACTTCATCCAGACGGCAATCTCCTCTCAGCTCTCATCACAAATGGCCCAGGCCTTCGTGTGTACGATCTTGACGGAACGGTCCGTTTCCCAGGACATAAAGGCACTATCATGATGGGTGGATCGACTCTCTATCGCTGGGCGAACGAGTTCATTCCTACCTTCCACGATGTCGACATCAGCGGAGATGAAGTCAAGGTTTCCATTGTGGCATTCTTCAACTTTCCGGACATGGAGGTGATACCGAGGAATTTGCGGAGTGATGAGGATGAATTCTTCCATGATATCCGACGCATTAAGGAAGACGATAAGCTTCCCAGTGGGGAGCTGTCACGGCTATGGGATGTCATTATCAAGAACCATAACTTATCCTTGCCTCCTGTACGTGCAAGTGGTTAATGGGGGATATGCTTTATACAAGTCTAGTAATAATTTCACATTAAAGAAGAGGACACATCATGCTCGGTACCCTCAATTACACCTTGTCTCTCAGTATTGGTACAGTAAAATATATCAAACTTCGACCTCGAACTTTGGTATTTGTTGCTGTACCGATACTGAGAGAAAAGGCGTAATCGGGGGCATCGTACATGATGCTATACCATCTCTCCTTCCAGCCCATCATGCTTGCTCGCCAGACCTTCTTCGTTCAACCGACTCATGTAATAATTCCACGTCCTGCTCATCGAAAGACTGGTCTCTAGACACCGTCTCTTCTTGATTAGTTTCATGAGCGCCTATTTTCATGTTCACAAACATCAACCATAGACCCAAATCATACATGATTCGTAAAATTCCGCCAACAACAAAAGCTATCCAGAACTTTCCACTTTCGGCAAGTCCGCCTGTTAGTGATGGACCAGTTGCCATAGCCAGGGTTCTTAATGTGCTGGTAATTCCCATGACAGCAGTTCGCTCTTCAGGCTTGACGACAGCGGCAATAAAAGCTGATCTGGGCGCTTGGTCCATGTTGTTGAGACCCATGCGGATGAACAGAAAGATGACCGTAATGACAATCCCACTAGGGAATGGAAAGAACAGAACCGATATGGAGGAGGGTAAGTGTGTAAAGACCATGGTGTTTATAAGGCCGAGGTGACGAGATAGAGGCCCCGCAAAGACAGTTGAAATGGTAGCCAAGACTTGGGCTGCTGAGAAGATGCCTCCGAGAGTTGCCTTTGATAGGGAGAACTTGGAGTCGAGGAAATAAGTCGTCAAAGATTCCGAAACCATGCCATCAGCCAGCGAGTCAATAGTAAGCAGGAACCATAGTCTGTACATGACAGATCTGGAACTTGATGAGACACTTGAGAAGCGGCTCGTTGGGGCTGGTGGATTTGATGCCGCGGACAGTCTTCGTCTTCTCGCATCTTCCCCTTCGTCGATTGATTCCCGGAGGAGACCTTCTGCAGATTCATCGGAAGTATCCGAAGAGCTGTCCTGATGAGCCTCAGTCTTGTTGCTCATTACAAATGCGAATAAGACATTTAGACCCCCCATAACGATATACACCCAAAAGGTGGCGTGGTACGTCGCAACCAAGTCCCATCCCCCCTTTCCACTCATAGTTTCGACAAAGCGACCGGCCAATGCAGAACCTGTCGCGGCGCCGAGACTGGAACTGGTGACATACCAAGCTAAGACATCTGGTCGCGTCTTGGTAGATGTGATGTGCGACAACATGGACTCTTCTATAGCTCGAAACGGGCCAAAATCACTACCGCTGGCGCTGACTACGCCAACGACAGCAGCGAAGAGGAGAACCCAATAATTCTCAAACGTGGAGAAAATTACGCCGGAGACGGCCATTAGAATTCCACCTGCAGCCAGAACCCGTCGTCGACCAAGGCCGTCAGCCATGAGCGTGACAGCCAAGCCAAGAACGACATCGCCGAGTAGTGTCAAACTCATAAACAAGCCAATGCGAAAATCGGAGAATCCCAGTTCTGAGAAGAATTGGGCTAATGTGAGAGTCACAGCCTTGAAGGCGAACATGCGACATGTTCGCGAGAGGATAATCAGCCAGGCATCTCTACCCGCGTAGTAGACGGCCGAGATGCCAGACTCTTGATACAGCCAAGCAGCAGTTTTGGCGACAGAGGTTCGCTGAGTTGCCATAGTGTGATGGAAGAAAATTGAGAGAATAGAATCAAGTGCGCCAGATCTAGCTTGCGGGGTGCGCTGGTCGGACTTATCGGGACCGTGATCGGCGATTTCACCGAGTTGCCATTTTGAGCATCATTACGACATCGCTTGTCAATCTCTAGTGATAGTGAAGCCGACAATGCTGTGAAAGAAGATGAGTATCCTCAATATCGGCGATATCGGAATAATGTCTCGGAGTAGTGGATTGGTCTTCCGAGGCGAATACGCGAGTTTCTGCCTCAGCGCTAGGAGAATCTCGCTCAGCTTCTATTGAGTTGACTTTGTCAAGGTGAATGTGTATGCGACTTTAGCTACGGCTTGAAGTTCCGACGTATTCTGGGCATCATTTAAGGCTCAGCTCTTGTGTGTTGAAGTGCTCTCGGCTATATTTCATAGTGATTGTGTGAAGGATCATCTCTGGGCAGGACAAGAACAGATGCAGCTTCTCGTTCCCAGCAGGTGGGATTTTTAGATTTGCATGTGGGCCAAAATATGTTCAAAATCTATGTGATGCTGTAGTTCTCACGATAGGGCCCTTGTCTATGCTGAAATTGTATTATGCGAAGTTGATATCTCGTCGAGATTTTATTTTTGCGAGTCAATCTATTCAGTAATTGCGGACACATAAGCAAAGTCCCAAGACCAATCCCCGAATAGCTCAGCTGGAAGAGCGTTCGACTGTAATTGTATACATGTCATCGAAAGGTCACTTGTTCGATCCAGGTTTCGGGGATACATTTTTGTGTTTTTCTACTTTCATAAATTCTTTTATTCCCTAAATTTCTTTTTCTCTTCAGAGTCAAGTTGCTTCCCAAACCTGAGTTTCAGATAGGAGTGTTTGTAATCTCTTATGGCGCTTTTTTAACCCCTAGTCAGAACAGTCACAGTTTCCACATACTGCTACTGCCCACCACATCGATCAGGTAAGCCATTTGCTACTTGACAGTGTAATACTTTGAGGTTGACAGATATTCCCAATCTCGAAGAAAGTACGCAGGATGAAGTCGATGCGTGCGATTAATCTAGAACGATATATTGTTAAACTCGGAGAGAAATGATAGGAGAGGAGGAAGGAGTCACATCGAGCTAGGAGATGACGCGCAAGCGCATGAAGGGTGCAAGAGGAAAGGAGAAGGAGAAGAAGCGATAGTAGTGAAAAGAAGCTCACGAGGCTCTCGAAATTCGACCTCGAAGCGTGGAACGGTTCAGCCTGTCTTGTCAACGGGAGTTTGTCCTCAATTTTCTTGACTGCTTTAGAATATTCTGTTCATAAATGGTTAAGGATAAAGTGACAAGAATGATGCCGGGGAGTTGATGCATGTCCCAGGATAGTAATCTCGATGTCAAATCAACTCACGGTTCACTTATATGTGAAACAAGAGGAACAACTGGTTTATATCGATATATTTCCATTGTGCTAAAGACTCAAATACTGAATGAACAAAAACAGCTTTCATACATGTCATATAGTTCCGCGTAGTAATTCCTCTGATCAGATCCTTACTCGTCAACGTAGGGGTCAAAGCCCTGAACACCATCACCAGCAGCTGCCTTGAGCGAGTCACCAAACTCATCATCAAGCTTGGGACCAACACCGCCACTCCAGTTTGAAAGCATGCTGTCGCGGAGGCCAGTGTTGGGCCAGTTGTTCCAGCCAACAAGAGGAGCCTTGAAGAATGAACCAGTAGGGTTCTCTGGCTCAGCCCGGTCGGCGTCGTTGGCAAAGCGGTAGCAGTGGGTTCCAGCACCATCCTTGTGGTAGACCAGAAGAGGAGTGCTTCCGTCGATAGGGAACTCATTCGCTGCGTTGTCGTACTTGCCATGGCATGAGGGAGCAACGCGGACGACGTTGTCGCCCTGGGTAAAGACCACAATGTTCTCCCAGTCGTGACGGTGGCCACCGAGGAAGCTACCTCCTACAGCCTGATCCTTTTCAAAGTATGTCTCGTACCTATACGTTCCAGCATTAGCATTTGTAATACTCGCAATAAGAAGTAGAGGCCTGATACTCACATAATGGCACAGAAACCGTTGTTACAGCGCTTGCGGGAGTAGGTGTTGCTGTTGTCCAGTTGAGGGGGGTCACGGCAGTCTCCCTCAGGAGTGCCTGTGGCACCGTGGCCAGGGTTGAGGTTACCATCGGGGTCAATGGCTGCGGTTTGGTAGCAGCCATCGCCGTCAAAGTCAAGAGCAGGCTGGAACTTGACCTCCGCATCATCAGCGCCCTGTGGAAGAGCTGTGAGGACGTCTCGCTTGGTGACCTTGATAACGGGTGAGGCTGAAGCCATGGCACCCAGGAGGGCAGCGGCGGTGAAAAGCTTGTTGTGCATTGTGGTGATTGTAGAAGATGTTGTTTTGGAAGAGATGGAAGTGTTGATGAGTCTGGAGAATTGGTCTGAATATCAGGACGGCGAGGGAATATTTATATCTCAAACTCCGTATAGACAGTTACTGTAGGACAATCGGTTTCCATCAATATACTTGCTATGTCCAATTGCCCCTGTCCTATCTGCCAGGCCTGAACGCACAACGTAGACATGCATGTTGCCCTCGTGCTGATCCTAGTCCTTTCATCAAGCTTAATGAGTTCAACGACATTGAGGCAGTGACATTCTTACATCATGGGAAGAAGCTTACACTCTATTTCGGCCCTTTCATCCACAGATCATCTGTTCTCAACACTCTTGTACGTGAAAAAGAACCTCTAAATGTCCTAGGGATTTCTGGGCGAATCCTTCGCTATGCCCGAGGCCCAATCAAGGGTGTCTGTTTGTGGTGGGTTGTTTCAGTACTGCCTCTTTTGAAACATTTCTACAGAATCAATTGCATCATTAGGACTTTTGATAGCTTGGCAAACGTTCGAAGAGGTCCGTGGTCAAGGCGGGATTAAGCTTGTAGTGATCAAGCTTGAAGTGATCGGCAAGGCTTGTTTTTACAATTCAGGCACGTGGGTCAATGGGTCGATCTCTGAGGTGAGAGGAGGCAGCTGCGATTCGTATTACAATAGCAATGATCACATAAGGGAACAGCCAGACAAGAGTTTATCTTTCGCGAGGGAACGTTTTACTCCTGGCATTGGTCGGCAGCCTACCATACAACGGATAGGCAGTATTATTATTGTCCTACTTCATGGCTAAATATCGTAGGTATTTAGGTTATAGGCATTAGCTGTCTCAAACGGCAGCCTCAAGACTTAAAAATCTGACGTCACCATTTCTCTATGTTTCAATTTGGCAAGTCGTGTATTATTTAGCTCCACTCGTGCGTGTTGATCAAGGATCTAGTCCACTACGTTGTGGAGGAGCCTTTCCATTCGTCTGTAACCTGAAGGATCTGGAGTGTTTATGCAGTCTATACTAAGCGGCAATCAGATCTATTTTCCGCCGTCACCATCATGGCATTGGCCCCTACAGAAGGATTCTATGGTTGCAAGCCGACACGATAACCCCTGGCTGATCGGCATCAGCTGCACCGCCCTGTGGAATCGCCCTGGAGATCGGCATTCAACATCCTGGAGGGCTTCGGTACTGAAGGCTATACCGCCCCTAATGCCGCCCTACATTGAGATGTAACGCCGGATTATCGATCGCTGAGCTCAGAACTTATGGGCTGACTGAGCTGATGCGCAGTTGAGTTCTACGTCGGGCAATTCGTACTCGTCCAAACCCATTCAGGTATCTTGGCGTCTTTGTCAGCGACCAGCCGTGTGCTTGCATTTTGAACTGCCTCAATAGGAAGGATGTTTGCTGGTCACTTTCGCCAAGAGCCGACCCGTCATGGAGTGTGGGGTACTCCGCCGTAAACACACTATTTCGACCCATCACCCTCATGAAAGCGTACCTTTGTGGACAGTTTGCAACAATCTTATTGGGAGACTGAAAACTACATACAGTCATTAGCCTCAGCTTCCCGAACTCAGCCCCTCAGGTCAACGGTGCCCCTAAAGCGGCAAGTGTGGCATAGAATAGCTTTGTTCTCCCCATGATGATCATCCGTCCTTTTCCAGCGAACTGAAAGTTGGCTGCCTTGATTCCCGTGTAGATCTTTCCGATGAGCCTCCCTGAAGGATTCCAAATGTGTACGCCATCACCACATCCTGCATAGACGTTGCCTTTGGAGTCACAGTGTATGCCTGGAATAAGCGGTGATTAGTGACACGGTCACGCTGACGTGATGTAAACGTTCTGGTGACTTACCATCAGGTAGACGTGCTGCTACGTATGCAAAGGTCTTGCGCTTCTCCCAGGTTCCATCCTTTTGAACATCAAATCGGTAGCTATACATATGATTAGGTCGTGTTGTAGCTTATTCAAATCACGGCTTACATAGAGGCAGGACCGGTAAGGTTCATTCCAAATAGCCCGTTACTAATGCCGGTATCTGTAACGTACGCATGGTGACCATCTGGGGAGAATGTAATACCTGTATAAAGCTGTCAGCCATAGCCTCTTCAATGCTGTGAGATAATTCCATTAGGCAACCCACCATTCGGAGCAACAAATCCATCAGCAACAACTGTCAAGGCTCCGGTCTGTGGGCTGAGGCGATATACTTGGTTCTGCAGTCCCGGCTCGGGACGGAAGTACTGCCAGTAGCCGTACATGGTGTCTGTGAAGTAGATGTCGCCGTTGCGTGGATTTACCGAGACGTCGTTGATTGAGTTGAATTGCCTTCCAAAGTAGTTGTCGACAAGTACTACAGATACTCTATTAATGTCGAGGTACATTGGTATTCCAGCTTTGAGTCTTACCCGTCGTGTTGTAGGGGCTTTTGGGGTTCATCAGATAAAGAGCTGAGGGGATGTTGTCCCCTTGCCCTTCTCCTGCAAAGATCATCTGACCTTTGTAGTTTGTTCCACCTGGGACATCTTCAGTATGGTATCAATTAATTTGGCTTTGGTAAGTACCGTTGGGGTTGATAACTTGCGGCGTGGAATCCACAATCTTGACTTCTACTTGTTCATGTGTATGGTTGCCATTCTTCACGGCTTCTGCGTCACTCAAGGAAATCCTTTGAATAACAGAAGACTTTTTGAAGCCAGTGCCGGCAGCAGGATCTCCTGCATTCTGCGCAAAAAAGACGTCTGAAGTGCTAGGGCTCCTGTACTCTTGGATTAGTTGTGTACCTAGAAAAAGAAGGCGGCAAAGAGGCAACGAACCAGACGACAGCTTCGTGAAAGATTGGGTCGGTGTCTGACGTGGCGATCAAAGTTAGAGTTGGATTCCTCCCAATGATGTCTAAGAATTCGGGATCATAAACATGAAATGGTCGTTTGGTAAGGGATTCGTGTGTAACACCTGGCCATAGAAACTCCTACAATCGAGTAAGTATGAACTGCAGATTCATTTTCCGTTAGCTTACTGTTGTCGCATTGGCTTGGCTTGACGGAGGAACGCGATTCAGGACGTTGAAGCTCTTTTGATCGATTATTTGAGCCGTGGGTGGTAGCTTATTCGGATCGGAGATGACCGTCTTTGCTTGAGTCTTGTCAAGTAGTCGGAGAATCACTGGAATCGAGACGCCAATAACAAGAACTCCTACAGCCAAAACTATTGTATTCCACGTAGAGCTCTTTGTTTCTTTTTGTCTTCCATCCTGTGATTTGTGCTGCTTGGGGCTGTCTTGGCTCTTCATCGTCGCTGTACCCCGCTTCCGAGGCATTTCTTAGTTCTTGCTGTGTTTCTCAAGGTTAGTGTCAGTCGAGACTCGTCACTTTCATCTATTGAAAACGAAAGTCTCTGGTAAGAGATGATGCGCAAATCGCCGTCGCCTTAATCTCGTGAGCACGAATTCGGGGAGATTTCTCGGTTCGGTTGGTGTTGCCGCAGTGCAAGCCCGGCAAAATCATTGGGCGGTATAATTTTGACCAATCGTGGGGAAATTGGGTGTTCAAGCTTGGAGGCCGATAAAGCTCTGCGATAATAACCCGATGTTTTTATTTTCCCTATGTAACCGTTATATAACATAGTGAATGGATCTTGGTGAATGGCTTTATATAAGAATAAAGAGTCATAATTGAATCACTGTGGTAGTTGTCAGGCTCACTATGAACACGACTGTGCACATCACGTTGGCCTGTTACATGATGGATCCGAGTTGGACAATCTGCTTTTTCACTCTTGAGCATCTGGTTCGAATGCTCTTTATGAAGCTCTCTCTCGATGACATCATTTGGTTTACTTATTCAGTGTGTTCAAGCGGGGTTACAGGCTGATCATCTCAATGTCAGAATTTAGCACTACTTGCCATTGGACTGTATCAAGCGCTTTTCTTGGCGAACGATTCTTCCCTTGATATCCAAGTGGTTGAACACTCGTTGGATCGACAATCTGACCGGGTTCTCGAACCGTATCATCATCTCAGTGGTTCGGATAAACTTGCTGCATCCTGAGCAACATAAATACCACCTAGCCACTCCCATCCTTTACAATGCCCAAGAGACGCAAAATCATGGACGAATCGAAGAAGGTGGCCCCCTGGAAGCAGCAAGACGATGGTCTCTGGCGTCGTCCCCTCGTTGGGCCTGAGCGAATGTATGATCAATGGCTAGAGCTCGATGGTTGGACCGAATGGATGGGCGCTGTGATCTTTACTGTCGCACCATCTCTACTGTCTGAAGTCGAGACCAACTCCAACATTGAGACCTGGTTCAAGAAGGCAATTTATCATGTCTTCCATCGGAAGCTCTCTCTGCTAGCTACTATTGAGCGTGGCGAAGGAGATTCTGCAACATCCAGGTCTCGAGACTTTGTCTACGAGCCGCTCACTTCAGATGAGGACTTGGCTGAGAGAATTACACAGCGAATAACTATTCGCCATACCGCCGAGTCAGTTCGTAATGGCTTGAAGTCATTTACAGATGACTTCTACTCATCTCCAGAAAAGCGCATCAGTTTTGAACTTGGAGACCACTTAATCCACTTCTCATTCGTTGTCTCATCCGCAGAACCGGGAACATTTGCCCTTGCTATTCGATGTAACCATGCACTCAACGACTTCTGGAGCGGCGCCGGAGTGCTCCATGAAGCCCTGCGCAGCCTCGCAGATGGGCTTATCGATGATGAACCACTGCTCCAGTTTGGAAGGTTTACTGTTCTGTCAACATACGGCCTGCACCCTTGCTATCTCGACCTTCTGGCAGACCCTACTGAAGATACCTCTTTGAGTGACGAGGCGCGAGAAAAGGCGAGGCAGCTACTCGCCGCCAACTTAAACAATATCACATCCTTTCCCATTTCCGAGGAGCCGGCGAAAGAGTTGGCAGACACGGATTATTCCGTGCGACGACAAGAGTTCTCTCAAGATATGACAGAGAAGATTATCAAGCTGTGCAAAAATCATGGTGTTACTGTGACATCATTTCTTACGGCTATGCAAGCCCTTGCACTCCTTGAACTATTCCCGCCGCAGGATCCAGCGCGAACCATGGCGGCGCCTATTTGTGTAAGCAACAGGCTGCGGCACACTATCTACAAATACAAAGATCGATCGACAGGTACTTTGGATCCGTTGAACTATGTGTATAAAAAGGGTGCTATCATGGGACCAATCATGGCATCCACATTCTTCATCACTCCCTTTCTAGTCAGCGTGTATGACGGGCCCAACGACGGTCATAGTTGGCGCACCAATGTCTGGAAGGTTGCTAAGAGTGTCGGTCGAGCCACGGAGACGGAAGCCAAAAGCAATTTATGCGATCATGTAGATTGGACCCAGGGTCCAGCTGCGTTTGGGGGCGTCTCTCATATGATAGAAGCTATGAAAGCTGGGCAGATGCCATCGTAAGACTCCTTACTCCAACGCATATGGAAAACAGTTTTACTAACATGTGCTTATAGGCCGTCTGGCGCGTTTCCACCACTTTCGTCGGCTGGTCTCCTAGATGGGGTTCATCTCCAAGAGTCATACGGCACCATCGGAAAAGGCAAGAACAAAAGCCCGGTGATAAAGCTCGATGACTTTTCGTTTTGTCCACGAATTAGCACCTTCTTTGGGCGTAAGTACCATCCACATCTATTGTCATTATTATAAAACACTGTTGGCTGATTAAAGTTCTGTTTTAGCTCAACTCTGGGCTTGGACTGCTTTAGGAAAGTTGAATATCATTCTAGTGATGCCGGATCCACGTGTACGTTCTGTTCCAGATCTCAAGTGGTGGGATCTGTATAACGAGAAAATTGAAAGGATGGTGAATGAAAGCGCGATGGTGGGTGATGTTTGAGTTTCTATCTGTTAATAGTGTCATTACTATATCGCTGGTGGTAATTTCTTGCTTAGTATAGTCCTCGATAGTATTGGGAAGTCTTGATACGCTTGCTTTCAAGATCCAAGTGCGTAACTATTCCGTATGACGTCCATGGCATAAGAGGAGAGGGTACACGGGGGGAAGTCATCTGTGGTGGGTCAGGTTGTACGCCCTTTGGGCATCATGATTGGTGTCAAGTTTCAAACTATTCCGAGCTGAGCATTTTTATCTGACTATAAGAGACTGAAGGCCTCAATCGTAAGGCATATTTTGTGCCACGATGCTTGTATACGTTGTGTCGTAATGAATGCTTACCATTTGTTGTTATAGTCACATGCGGGACTACAAACACCGAAAGTATCGATCCATTAGCCGATTCAGCACAGATTTGCGACGAAAAAGGATCTGGCTCACATCGACGGAGCATACGGCGCCTCGGTTCACTTGCCGCCACACGAAGTTCAGTGACCGACGGACTTAGGAATGACCTCATCCTCGAGAGCGTCACGCAGGTAATCACCATCGTTGGTGAATACCTTTGTCAAATTGATCTTATTTCTCACAAGAATAAGACTGCAGCTGTATGTCTGGAATAACCATTTGTGCGCATCCCAAGAGTTGCTGTCAGCAATACTAACTTCTGGAACTATGCCATGGAATTGACGCAGTCCTCACGCGCTATGAAGCTTTGGTTTACACCCCGGGTTCCCGACGTAAAGAGGCTTAGACAAATGATTGACCACGGCTTCGACCTCGCTGATCTTACGGGAAATGAGGTCCGCAATTTGATGGATTGAGGTATCACAAGTCAAACCAGTATGACAATCGTGGCTTTTCAATATGCTCCTGCTGGAAAGTCAGAGGAAGAGCTGGATCTGTAGAACGGCAGCATCTCTAAGCACTTGATGGAAATGGTGTTGCAAGAATTTTAACGACGAAATTAAAAGACAGAATTGTTCTTGAAATTTGTTCCATCAGTCCCGTGTTGGGCGCTGATGAGATGGTGGAGATAATTGCGCAGCTTGATCGAGTTGCGAAGTGGTTTCACAGAACCATGGATAAACCTCTGATGGCTGGGATCACTTGAGTTTGTTTCACATACATACTTCGCTAATATTAGTAAATCATGTTGAGGAATTAGTAGCGATTGGTAATCGAATGCCTGTTGGTTAGAGCCGAGAGGGGGTAACTAAGTGCGGCCTCACAAGCACGTCATGGACTGTCGGCTATCGTAACTGGTCCGACCTCCGAAGATGACAGCCGCGCGCTCCGCTTGGTAAGCTCGCGATGTTATCACTAATAACGAGCTTTGAGAATGCGCAGCGAATTCTGGTGATGTGAAAATAAGTATTAGTATCTATCGCGACTTTTTCGTTTATCTGATTATCACTGATTTCATACCATTGTATTCAGAACACCATGTCGACTGCTAAACCAATCCTTATCTCAGGCTCTGGCCTTGCCTCTCTTCTACTCGCACAATCCCTCAAATTATCTGGAATCCCCTTTAAGATCTTCGAGCGCGACACATCCTTCATCTTCCGTGCGCAAGGATACAGACTTCGTCTTTCAAGCGAAGGCCTTGATGCGATTGAATCAGTTCTTGACGCTCAGACGTGGAACAAATTCTGGGATCATTGCGGTAAGACGGGCGGTGCTGGATTCCGAGCCTTCAATGCAATCACTGGTGAGCAAACACAGGAAAGCTCGCCAGTAAAGATATCATCGCGAGATGGACAGGTTGTTGGTGTTGCGAGAGGTGATATGCGAAGAATTTTTGCCGAGGGCTGCGAAGAATACATCGAATGGTCAAAGAACGTGACGGGCTATGAATTGACTGACGACGGTGTCCGGGCTATCTTCTCCGACGGAACCAAGTCTATCGAGGGCTCCATGCTTGTCGGTGGCGAAGGCATTTACTCCCAAGTCGCAAAGCAGGTGTCGGGTGGAAAACTAAAGGTCTACGATACTGGTGCCAGAGGTGTTCATGGCCAGGCACCAACCACTGCATTTAAGGGCTTGGGCGAAGGAGTCTTCCAGCTGCGCGACGAATCGCGCGCTGGTGGTGCAACTTTCCTCATCACCAACGTCCGGTCTGGAGATATGGATAATCCAGATATCGAATTTGGCTGGACGCTAGTAGGACAACCTGGAGTCATTCGAGCCCCTGACGACAATTACTCCATTATTGGAAAGCCAGCCGCCGACATCGCCAAGTCGATTGCCGAGAGCTGGCACTCAAAATTCAAACCTTTATTCGATCAAATGGACGAGCCCGAAGCTGCCTTTTGGAAAATCACATGCTCAACACCGTCAGGCGTACCAGAGTGGAAGAACGAACCCCGTGTGACGGTCATTGGCGACGCAGCTCATTCCATGACACCTGCGGGTGGTATTGGCGCCAACACAGCTGTTCGGGACTCTGCACTGCTGGGGAGGTTGCTGCGTGAAGCGGGAGGGTACAGTCCCGGCGTCACGGCGGCTTATGAGAGGGAGATGCGGGTTTATGCAAGTGAAGCTGTTAACCAGAGTTACTCTGCGGCTGTCAAGAATTTTGGTGTTTCTATCGATGAGAATGATTCAACAGTTGTTAATTAGATATGCTTGGAGAATACATTCATTTTGATTTCGACAACCCCTTCTTACTCCTTGTCCAATGATGTGGACTTGCGGCACTGCCCGGCTTGCGTCATTGCGTAATACGATACGAGCCACGTGATTTGGTGATGGTTGTTGGTTGCAAAAGTAGTGAGTCCTTCAATCTTATTTCTCACGTAACCCGTTAAAGCCTTCAGACATTTTGCGTCTGTAAAACTGCATCTCCCGCACTCGTTATTACACCGTTCTGGTGGAAAGATCATGTCGTAATCCGCTTAATTCGTCCCACATTACTCGGTACAGCTGCCTGCCGCTGTCCCCTGCTTACGACGACAAAACCCTCAATTTTTATCGCGCCGATTCGTCCTGGACGCGTGTCTGAACAAGGTCACAAAGAGTTGGACGACTGTAAACATGCGCAGTCCTATTTTCTTCCCAACGCGACAAATTCTGACACAATTCAATCGCAACAGCATCTTGTGAATTGATAGTAAACTACGCCAAGCATTTAGCTGTGCAACGGTTTTGCGCCTCAAGCCGATAGGAATTCTCGGCTATTCGACTTTTTGCGCATTGATCTAACCTTATCCTCGAGTATCTCTCACAATGCATCGGCCTTGGCAAGAAGGGGTTTCAAAAGGCGCCACGTTGATTAGTTATATCACCACACGCCAACATTTTGTCAAAAGCATCACCATCCTCGTCAGTTTTATCTGCCTTCTCACGCTGTGGGAATTTTGGTCGGATTTATCTTTTACCTACAAACGAGTTACTTCATCGGGCTTATCACAACCGGATGTGGAGCTCAATCCCTCGTCGAATACTACCCTTGAAGACAGCTCGGAATACCACGGACCAACTGCTCAAACAACAGAGTTCTGGGAGAGTTTTGTTGATGCACTTTACGCGGCGGAGCCTCATGGTGAAACCATTGCACCTCCTCGAAAGTTGAAGCAGGAACAATTCGATCCCCAAAGCGGCTCTGTACAGCTCCATACAGATTGGCTGGAGGTATCTGATGAGGAAGTTCAATCTCTAAAAGAGAATCACGAGGAATTTGTGCAAAGCCTTGGAAATCTTGCTCCCAAAGTACCGTTCGAACGTAACACAAAGGGGATTGTCATTACTGCTCCAGGGTCGGGGTTCGGTATCGCAGCCACTGCCATTTTGATGCTACGACATGTTGGCTCTCGTCTACCCGTACAGTTGTTTCTCGACTCAGCAAGCGAGGCAGAGCATCAGAAATGTAACGAAACGTTAGCCGGCTTACAGGTACAATGCCTCAACATGGACAATTTTCTGGAGCTCCCGCCAAATTCCACAATCACAAAGAAGCCAAAAATCGAAAGGTTTCAGTACAAGGCCTTGTCCATCATCTTCTCGAGCTTCCAGGACATTTTATTCCTCGACGCCGATGCTTTCCCCATCAGAAACCCCGATCACCTCCTGACCGCAGAGCCCTACAACAGCCATGGGCTGGTAACCTGGCCAGACTTCTGGGTCCCCACCATATCCCCTTTGTTCTACGAGATTGCAGGCGCTCAGATGCCAAACAGGACAATCGATTCCAGGTGTTCCGAATCTGGCGTGATGCTCTACAACAAAGCGAGACATGCAGATAGTCTCTTGCTAGCGGCGTACTACAACTTCTATGGTAAAAGGTTCTACTACCAACTTCATTCGCAGGGTGCTTGGGGATCAGGCGACAAGGAGACCTTCATGCAGAGCGCGTTAGTCTTGGGGAACCCGTTTTGGCAGGTCACCAAGTCCCCGACGCAAGTCACAGATGGGAAGATCAACTGGGGGAGCGGCATCTGGCAGGCAGATCCAGAGCAGGATTGGAAACTGCAGCAGCAACAGCAGCATGGCCAAAACAAAACTACAATCTCTGCTAGGAAACAGAGGCTGGGACTAGGAGAAGAAGAAGCCAACATCACCAGTACGATGTTTGCCCATCTCAACAGGGTCAAGTTTGATATTACCCACCCGATGCAGATTCTGGAGGAGTTGGCACCTGAGAACCCAGATGGGAGTTTGCAACGGCTATGGGGAAACGATGTTGAAAAAATCACTGATGTTGCTGGATACGATCTTGAAAAGGTCATTTGGGAGGAGGCTATCAAGGTGAACTGCGCTCGCTTGCTGCAGGATGAGTGTGAGAAGATACGACGTTATTACGAGGCAACGTTTACATAGACATAGATTCACATCGAGTTCGACCTTCTTGACAAAATTATAGTTTTACACGTGAAGCCATATATAACATGTCGTATTTGTGCTACATAAGTAGGTATTCCATGTCCCCTACTTAGTTCTTTGGCGCATACGTGATGCCGCTGTCGGGGCAAGAACTCTTGCCTCCATCGGGCTCCGAGGCCACAAACTGTCCATCCTGAAGCGAGCCCTGGACGTTGAAATGGTACCAAATCTCATTCAACTTCTTGTTCTTGCAACCGATTGTGACTTTAGCACCATGCTGAGAAGCCAGCGCATCCTCGATTTCAGCAGCAGTGTACGTCTTGGAATCCGATGGCTCGATGCCAGCCTCGGCGAGCCACTTGTATGAGGGGAGAGTCTTGAACAGCGAGATGGTCCTCTTGATGTAGTCTGCGGCCTCTGCACCGGCCTGGTAGTTGGTGTAGCAGCTGGGCTCGAGGGTGCTGATGCATGTGCCGTGCTTGTTCCACTCGTGCTCCCAGAACGTTTCGTCATCGCCGTCCTCGCTAACCCAATACTTGTCCATGTATGACAGAGTGGCGTTGCCGAGAAACTTGGACACGATGCTCTTGATGCTGCTGTACTCGCGGCTGGTGTCACAGAACTGGGGGTAAGTGCCATCGCAGTAATCAGGCCAGAGACCGTGAATAGTCCATGAATCTATAATTGTTCAGCAAATGAAAGATTGACGGTTTTCTTTGTCGTTCACTCACCGGATGGACCTCCAGCGGGGTCTGAGTCCCAGAACTGGGTCTGCAGTAGTTGGCCAGCGGGGATGAAGCAGCAAGTGTCAGAAACGCTGGTGGTGTTGTGGCATGAAAGAGGCAGGTCATTCGGGCATGAAGCAAATGAAGAAGCTTGCGCGCTGGCAAGCATGAGAGCGAGCGGAACGAGGGCCTTGGTGAACGTCATTTTGAAGAATTAAGAAACAGGACAATGGGATGATAGTTTTGCACTGGCCAAGTATTTCTTTAGTCGGACTATGAAGATACTTATAATTCTTACAAACCCACGTGTTATGTACCGGAGACGTCTATCTTTCCTAGTGTCGGACGACGTTGACAGATGAAGCAGTTGATCTGGACAGAACCAGGTAGCGAACTGATAGGCTGCAACCTGTATCGTCCAAAAACCCCACGTGCATTGTGTATCAAAAATTATTAGGGACCTTTTGTTCAAGGTTCAGCAGCCAATGGGAAGCCGAGTTGTGCCCATTGGAGGTGTTGATCGGCAGTGGTAGAGGGACTTTTGGGCTATCGACATGTCGCGAACAACAGACGACTCGGCCAATGCCGTTTGAATGTCTCTGTAGCATGAATAGACGGCTCTCATCTAATTATATGATCGTCTACCAATTGAGACACGTTAATTGTTAGTTCAAGTGCTATGTGCGATTGACGATAGGCTTCCGAGATCGATGAGACGGTGACGGGCCCTTGTAGATCCGTGCCGAGTTACCCGTCAACAATCATCGGTGACCCGTTTCATCACAGAGGTAGTCAATGACGGGGCTGCGGCATTTCTTTTCCTATTTACATGCCTATCATGGTTAACGGATTTTCAAGAGTTTATCTACAAATTCGTCCGGTTTCGCACACAGGCAAAGAAAGGTTCCTTGCCGCCTATGACCGGATGATATAATCGCCGGAAGGTATCGTCGGGAGGTACCGCTGGGAGGTATCGTCAGTGCAGTGGAAGTACTAACAGTGGCTTAATATCCTGAATCTTTACTCAAGCAAAACAAGCATCTCCTCTATCGTGCAGGCCGGTCATGTATAGACGAGAAGTACTACTATACATATTCTCATGGCTTTTTCTTCCATTCCATTGGCATTTCCATGGCTTTGCGGCCACTGGAAGCTCGTTATCAAGGCACCAGCGATAAGCTTTTGTTAGTACGTTTCCTACTGAACACACACACACAGCCTCGGCTACCACAAGACAAGTGTCCCCCAATTTGTAGATGCCAGCTGACTCGGGTTTTGGCTCGTTGTGGCAATTATTTCTATCGACACCTGCAAAGGCATTACAGAACAATGCATTAAGTGGCGAGGGCTACTGTTGATGCAGCCAAAAGGGTTGATGCTTGTAGACGCACTTTACCTGAGCATTCTGTATGAACCGTGCTTTTGTTACGCCACCAGTTTGAGAAAGATGAGTAGGTCTAAATAAAGCTCATGCACATTTATGTCTTATTTTATCAGATTCGCCAAGCAGACCGTTGGCAAAAAGCAAGATGCTATGCATATGGCACGGCGATGTGATTCAGCCTGGGGCTGCATAATATATCGTGTTGTATTGATTCTTTCTCAACGCTCTCAAAAGCAAAGTCATGCGTTCGATTTCCACAACAGACACATTTTGCCCCTTTCTCTCACAGGGATGACCTGGGAACAGAACTTTCACCCTTTAGCGGATCTGGCGCGATAAGATAAGGGTGGTGTCGTCAGTGGAGAATCTGACCAGTCACGGAAACACGAGAATCCCCACGCAAAAATCTCCGAGCGTTCGGGGAAGATTCCCTTTTCTTGCTAATGGCTGAGGGGCAGCAGCTCGTACAGTACATCATGAAATGATCAACACCACAAGCAGCTTAGTTTTCCCAATCGTGAACTCGCTTCCAAGTGTGAAGTTGAGCCGTACCCGCATCATTGAAATCCATCAAGATCATTATGGAGCACGCACTGAATCGTTATTCTCGCTTGTCGGCAACAGCGGGTTGAAGTGTTTGTGCTGTGCACGGAGGTTTCCCCTATCTACAGTGGATTCTCTGTAGGCTATGATACCTCTAAGAAAAGTAAACAAACAACAGTTGAGGATTTCACAACATTCAGGATTAGCTTTGTCGGAATCGATGCTCTTTGCCGTAGTGACTCATTTGATACTTCCAAATCTTTGGCATATCATCGATTCATTTAAAGTGATCGTCTTTATGGTATCACCATGCTGGAACGACATGTCTGCCGTGATAATCCTAAATCATGAGCTTTAGGGTAGTTCATGATCTTTCTTAAGTTCCGTGCGTGGGATTCGCTCAATTATCCTGATTAAGAAACCACGAAAACCTATTGGGTAAAGATCTTCTCTTCTCGTCCATTTCTATAGCCTGTTTTACGATTCCTGCCATTCCGGTGAGAAAACCCAAGCTATCCCTGCCATGAGGTGATGTTCTACCAGGTAGAATTCAACAGCTAGCTATGGCTGCGGGCCGTCAAGTGCTCATAGCGCACCAAAACCAAGCAGCTAAAATTTTGTTTCAATCTCTTCTGGGACCTGTGGCCGATACAGCAATTAAAACAAAACGGATCGACCGGGGGAAACCCGCAGTTAGGCGATCAAACATTGGTGCTAACAGGGAAGTCTTCAGGTGGTGGCTTCTCCAGCTCAGTGCATTTAAAATTACGGACGGACATGTCCACGCTCGTCGCTAGAAATAGAAGGGAAATGACCTGAAACGAGTCTTTCTGGAACAAAAACTGAAACTAACTATACCGAGAATATGCTGGATTTGCGCCTTGATGTTGCGCCTTGACAGAACGCCATGCCCAGCTGGGTAGTCGGAACTCTAACCTAGTCGGTTATTTTCGCCTCAAGCGGGGAGCTGAAGATGCTGGTTCGAGTCGATCATAACGGTTTGACACGAGCAATAATATGTAGAATATCTAGCAAAACCTCATTTTGGTCACTCCCAACGCTGGTGCAGAACAAGATTGCTGACGAATTGCCAACAAGATTACTTTTCTAGAATGAGCAATCTTAATTGTTGGCTGACATCGTTAAACCCGCAGCAGTGACTAGTCGAAAGCAATCTACTGCCTGTTCGCTGACTCGAACCCCTGCCGACTAAATTTGGAAGAAACAAAGCAACGTCAAAGCCCTTCACCGTAAGCACCAAGGTGCGGTAGAAGCTCGTGAAACGTCTGAGCGGCCATCGGATTGACACTAGGCCATTGCACCAGACCCCTGGCCCGAGTTGACCGAGCTGTCCGGCGGAGTTGACTTGATGACTCTGAATATGAGCTCGATCAGTTTAAAAGGACCATCACGTCCAGCTTCAATATCTTCTTTTTCCTTCAGTATCAACAATCGTTCTATCTGTTTTTCCTTACTATCTCTTTTCTCTCTTTTTTCTTTTTTCCTCTACAGTCTGTCGCTTTACGAACTCGTCATTCGCTATTTCATTATACACTCGCTATTAAACAACAAACAAACAACACAACAACTACAACTACAACTACAATCTTAGTGTATTCACTCGTTTAACGCCATGCGTTTCTCAACAACCATCATCCCAACTCTGGGAGCCCTTGCTTCGCTGGGCGAAGCAACACCCACATTCTTCGGTGGAGGCGGCAGTGCCTCAGGCGGTGCTAGTCTTGAAGCTGGCGCTGGTCTCAATGCCGGAGCTGGCCTTGGTGCTGGAGCTGGCGGAAAGGCTGGAGCTGGAGCCGGAGCCGGAGCTGGCCTAGAAGCTGGTGCCGGTCTCGGTGCTGGTGCTGGAGCTGATGCTGGTGCCGGAGCTGGCGGTAAGGTCGGAGGCGGTGCCTCTGGCCATGTTGGAGGAGGAGCTGGTCTCGAAGCTGGTGCTGGCCTTGGTGCTGGTGCTGGTGGAAAGGCTAGCGGTGGTGCTGGAGCTCATCTCGGTGCCGGTGCTGGACTCGAAGCTGGAGCTGGCCTTGGTGCTGGAGCCGGTGGAAAGGGAGAAGCCGGTGCTGGAGCTGGAGCTGGTCTTGATGCTGGTGCTGGCCTTGGAGCCGGTGCTGGCGGTAAGGGTGGCGCTGGTGCCGGAGCTCATCTCGGTGCTGGAGCTGGTCTTGATGCTGGTGCTGGCCTTGGAGCCGGTGCTGGTGGAAAGGGCGGCGCTGGTGCTGGAGCTGGTGCCGGAGCCCACATCGGTGCCGGTGCTGGACTTGATGCCGGTGCTGGTGCGGGCGGTAAGGGCGGTGCTGGTGCCCATCTGGGAGCTGGCGCTGGTCTTGATGCCGGAGCTGGTATTGGTGCTGGTGCTGGTGGCAAGGGTGGTGCTGGTGCAAGCCTCGGCGGTTCTGCTGGCGGCCACCTTGAGGGCGACGTCAAGGGTGGCGCTGGTGGTAAGATCGGAGGTGGTGCTAAGGGTGGCCTCGGCGCTGGTGTTGGCCTTGGAGCTGGCATCGGTGCTGGTCTTGGTGCCGGACTCGGTGCCGGACTCGGTGGCGGCCTCGGCGCTGGTCTCGGTCTCGGTGGTCACCTTGAGGGCGGTCTTGCTGGCGCTGTCGGTGGCCTTCTCGGCGGCGGTGCCGAGTGGAACGCCGGTGCTGGCGCTGACTGGCACACTGGTACTTCTTGCAGCATTGGCAAGGCCTGGAAGGATCACGTCCTCTTCCAGGGTGTCTGCGCCCCCGCTGTTGGAGCCTCTCCCGCTGTCAACCTCGGTCTCAACCTCCCCAGCTGCCAGCTTGGTGGTGAGATTGGCTTCGCTTGTGGAGCCGACTTTCTCAAGACTCCCAACGTCCGTGTTGGTCTCGGTGGCATCTCTGCTTACATCGAGGTCGATCTCTCTGCCTCTGCCTCTGTTCACCAAACTGTCGAGCTCTTCACTGCTCCCAAGCTTGGCATTGCCATCCCCGGTCTTGATGCTGATCTGAAGGCTGCCATCGACGCTGCCATCGCCATCGATCTCGTTGTTGGCTGTGGCAAGGCCATCGATCTCTCTGCTGGTGTCTACATCAAGTTCCCCGAGTCCGCCTACGTCGACATCTCTCTGCTCACCAAGGAGGTCATCCACGCCTCTCTCGAGGGTCTCGTCACCAAGGCTCTCCCCGTCGGCGTTGATGCTAGCGTTGATCTCGGCGCTGGTATCGATCTTTCTCTTGGTCTCCGTCTCCGTTCCGAACTTGCTATCGGTGGTCACCTCGACATCCCCGTTCTCGGCCTTGATGGCAAGGGTGATGCCAAGGCTGGCTTCGGTGCTGGTATCTGGTTCTCTCTCTTCGACTTCAGCGCTACCATTGGCGGTTCTGCCGCTATCGGTGGTAGCCTCGATGTCTCTGGTCAGTTCGGCTGCAACCTTGGTCTTGCTATCGACAAGGCTTTCAACCTCGCCGGTGACCTCTTCAACCTCATCCCCAACCTCTCTGTCGGTCTCGCTGCTGGTGCCAAGTCTTCCTTCTCTTTCAAGAACAAGGGATGCGGCAGCTTCATCGGACACTTCAAGAAGGGTGGCTTCGTCGGTGGCCCTACTATCCCCGTCTCTGGTCAGATCACTGCTACTGCTGGTGGCGACGCTCAGGTTACTATTCCCGCTGGTGTCACCAAGTCTGTTGAGTTCTCTGGCTCTGTCATTGTCCCTGGTGGCTCTATCCCCGTTGACGGTGCCACTGGTTCCGGCTCTCTTCCCGTCGCTACCTCTGCCCCTGCCGACTCTCCCGAGGAGACTCTCCCCGCTGACTCTGACAACACCTCTACCGATATGGCTCCTGGTATTGATGTCACTGGAACTGAGTCTCTGCCTGCCACTACCACTGGTACCGATATGGCTCCTGGCATCGATGTCACTGGCACTACCACTGGTCCTGCCGACTCCCCTGATGTCACTCCCTCTGCTGTCATCCCCAGTGGCCCTGCCGGTGTCCCCGCTCACACTATCACCCGTGGTGTCGATGTCTCTGCTATCTTCGGTACTCACGCTCCTGGTGCCACCGTCACTGTCTCCGGATCTGAGGGTTTCACTACCTACATGTCTGGCTCTGAGGGTTTCACCACTGTCATGACCGGCTCCGAGGGCTTCACCACTGTCTTCCCTGGTGAGGCTGGTTTCACTTCCATCATCTCTGGATCTGAGGGTTTCACCACTGTCATGACTGACTCTGAGGGCAGCTTCACCTCTGTTGTCCCTGGATCTGAAGGCTTCACTACTGTCGTGTCTGGATCTGAGGGCTTCACCTCCATTGTTTCCGGTTCCGAGGGCTTCACTTCCATCATCTCTGGTTCTGCTGGTTTCACCACCGTCATCCCCGGATCTGAGGGTTTCACCACTGTTCTCTCCGGATCTGAGGGCTTCACCACTGTCATGACTGGTTCCGAGGGCTGGACTTCCGTCTACTCTGGCTCTGCTGGTATGACCACTGTTGTCTCTGCTGATGTCCCCGGTAAGACTCCTGGATCTGACTACGGCCTTCCTCCTATGCCCAGTGTCACTGTCCCCGGTGTTACTGTTCCCACCCAGGTTGGCTCTGGTAGCCTCCCTGCCGCTACCACCGACTCCGGTTCCGATGCTGAGGTCACCTCTGCTGCTCCCGCTGTCACTGAGGCTCCCGACGCTTCTGGCATGATCACCAGCACCATCCGTGAGACCCACGTCTACACCATCACCTCTTGTGCTGCCTCCGTCATCAACTGCCCTGCTTCTTACACCCAGAAGATCGTCACCCAGCACGTCATTGAGCGCACCACTGTCTGCCCTGCTACAGCCACTGCTGTCCCTGCTACCCCCAAGCAGCCTACTGAGGGTTCTGACTCTTCCGCTGACAAGCCTGACACCCCTAAGGAGGGCGGTAACGCTTCCAACAACCCCGGTGCCTACCCTGCCCCTGGCTCCAGCGGCAGCGCTCCCTCTGCTGGCAACGGTGAGGGTGCTACTCCTGCTCAGACCGACAGCGGCAGTGATGCTGCTGCCCCTGCTCCTACCACTGCTCCTGATGCTGCCCAGCCCACCTTCGACCTTGTCACCATCACCCAGGATGTCACCACCATCGTCCCCTGCACCAAGTTCGTCACCAGCACTTTTGTTGCTCCTACCACTGTCCACGTCCCTGATGCTGCCACTGTCACCATCATTGGCGACGAGACCACTGGCCAGGCTCCTCAGGAGACTGGTACCCAGCAGCCTGGTGCTTTCACCACCCTCACCCGAGTTCAGGCTTCTGCCACCGACTCTGGTGAGTCTCCCGTCGCCACTGGCGGCTCTGAGCAGGCTGCTCCCGGCTACGATGTCCCCGGTGCTCTGCCCACCTCCAAGGTTCCCACCAACGGAACCATTCCCGGCCAGGTCCCCGTCGTTGCCGGCGCTTCTCTTGTCAGCGTTGGATCTTTCTTCCTCGCTCTCCCTATGGCTCTCGCCTTTGTCATGTAAACTCTCATGTATATAACTTAATTTCGAAAGCTCTATAGCTTTCAACAGATAGAACGTAATGATGTATTTCATAAAACCTTTTGTTTGCTTTGGATGACTACTGTGATGACCTCGAATGTTTGATCGTTGTGTTCCTGTACTATAGCGCCTACTGATCAATCTTTGCTCTTGACCCCTATCTTCATGTCTCTTTTCTTCTTCCTTCTTTATAACTTCTTTGTCCTTGGAAATGCACTCTACTTTCCTCTTAATGCCTAATATTGAGTATTCAACCTTTCCTCATACGACAGATGATTGGCGCCGTTTAGCTTGAAGTACAAGACTTCAAAGAAGCAGTTTGTTGTCGGTCACTAATCTCCAAAGGCTTCCAGCTACTGAGTGATGTAAGGCACATATCTAGAGACAATTCACGTGCCAGGGTCTGAGAGTTTGGACAGACAAGGGAAGATCAGTCTTGGCTCTCATCCTTGACGTGGTCGTCAAGATTTCCAAGAACCTGCACACGGTATCTTACTTGAAATATTTTCATTTCCTTCAGCTCAATGACGGGGTATATGTATGGTACAAAAGAAAGGTTTGGTATAGTTGAGCCGTGAACACTCCCGGAGTATGTGAAGTCTTCCTCTCACATGACAGGTAACGCGTGACCTAAGGCGGTATAGAGAAGGCATTTGTCACATACGACCATACCCACTGGAAAATACGGGATCCCGTCCGCTCTCCCATAGTCAAGCCAGTGAGGGGCGGATTAGTAGTTGGGTCGGNNAATCCCCGCTGTTGTATGTAACTTTTGCTCTTTATTCTTTTTGCCTTTGTCTTCTTCCCTTTTCCTCTTCCTGGCCGGCCTCTTGAAGTCGGGTTTAAGATCCATCTTCAACGATTTGGCTCTACATTCGATACGTCCACAACTGTTTCGCTCTTCACCACAATACCGCTGATTCCCGGAACATGCATCGATCGAGTGGGACTGCCTGAACTGGTTACCGTAGCGATATTGCCGTGACGACTTTCAATGTCGGCCTCAAATTCTGACGTAAAAGACTCGCCTCCGTTTGGTTCAGATCTAGTGAGCTCATGCGTTGAGCTTGACTTGTCCTTGGGGATTGTTCCGAGACGAATCGAGTGCTTTCCTTGGCTTCGAGTATAGCTGCGGCTGTGATTGTTGGAAATCGACTTGATCGACGACGGCATTGGGTTCTTGCAAGATATCAAGTATAGGCAAGCGGGTCGGATGATCGGAAGACAGGCTTGATGAAAGTAGTCAGTATTTTTGGGGCAAACAAGAAGGAATCATGAGACTTACTGGATACGGTCACGAGGTTGACTTCGACAGACGCCCATGTGATAACAGGGGCTAGTTGCCATGTCATATCGTGTGATTTGTTATCAAAATTTGTAGATACACTCACGATGACTAAACCAGCCACACACACTCTAGAAGGACTTGGTTAGAACAAGGCATCGGCGGATATATCTTCAGGGATGACACTTACAGAATGCCGAACATGAACATGAGGAGAATAGCTGCTTTCTGCAACAACGGAAGTTGAAGCTTCTGGATCTGCATGATTGGCAAGATCAAGATACCGACATCTATTATAACATGTGCAAGAACAGTGCCAAAGAAGAAGTCGCTGCTCTTGATAGAACATGTGGCATTCTCAACAGTTGGATCCCAGAATGCCTGCACAGGGTAACAGTGGAATGTTGTGAGAAAGGTCTGAGGTCATTAGTATCATCATATCAAGGATATGGCTCGACTTACCCGAACGAGGATCCAGAGTATGGAACAGACGGACCAGACGGACACAATGAGCTGAATATTCGCAACCCGGAACATGCGCCAGTAAAAGGACAAGATGGAGATTTTTGCAAAGAAGAGCGTAAAGGCATAAAGATGCTCTATGATGAAAAGATATTTCTTGGTAAGGTAATTGGCCTCTATTACAGTCATGCCTTTCACATTATCTGAGTGCAAGCCGAAGCCATGGTTAATCCCTGAGAACAGTTAACACAACTGACCTGTCACAGTTAATAGATCGCATACATATGGGTAACACAATAGCCCAAACAACGGCGGTGGCCTGCACTCTATTAGCAACCAACATCCTTCAGTAAGATATGCAATCAACATACATAGGAGAGTATGGCAAAGAAGTCGTCCCACCAAAATTTTGCTTTTGTAATTCTGCGACTAATGATGCGTAGGATGAGAAAGACAGTTGCCGCTGGAAAAGTAATAAACTCGGCTGTCCAGAGATCATACTGCCTTGACAGCATCATAGCCAGTCGAATGCCGTTCGGAAACGAAAGACAAAGAAAATACTTAATTAAGCGAGGCGAACATGGAACCCCATAATGATATATGTCTTGCTGCGATCCTACGGTAAATGTCGATCATTTCATGCGACCAGGGACGCTTGGGCATGGTTGGTTCAACTATACGGCAGAGGCGCGATCGAGGGCTTAGTTGTGGTGGTGATCCGAGAGACGCGGAAGTTTAATCTAGACCAGTCCATACGCCTGGTAAGCCGTATTTGACACCCTTGTCGAACTACAATAACCAAGTTGGGAAAAGCCTGTGTAATAGAGGCGTTTGGCCGAGATTGACGATTGGGATAGTGGCAATCCGCCGAATTGTTAATAGCCACAGTTGGTTACAAGTCGTCAGGCACGTTAAATGTGCCCTATTAAGTGCACTGTTGGGAGCAGCCCTGCTTGTTTCACCATTCTCACCTTTCACGAGAAACGGGAGCGCCGAGCATCTGTTGGTCATCGATTGCCGACTTCCCAGAGCCTCGAATGCGAAAATTCAAGATTGCGGTCAAGGCGAACGGCTACTGGACCAAAAGACAAGGTCTCCCATGTTTATTTCGAGGCCTTCAACAGGTCTGGAGGTGATCTCATTTGACTGCAGTGTCGTAGAGCCCCGTGCGCAGTGGTCCGGCGTTTTGGCCCTGAACTCTATTGCAGTGCCAAGGTCTGTACTCCGTACCTTGGGTACGATTGCATAACATTAAATTTCACGGCATAATTAGTTTGTTTTAAGCTTTGATGATCCAGGTGCAAATCCATAGTTTCTTGAAAAGTCGTATCATTTGTGACCGATCGTTCATTCTCCGGTCTGGACTTGTCCCCAGCACGGATGTCGGATCGTGAGGGGCTTTTCTGCGAGTTCGTTAGGTTGGGCTCTGTCACAGGGATCCGGGAAGTTGGGATTTTCAGGGCGAGCAAACTTAAAATGGTGGGGACGAATCCGATTAGCCAGACACCGGAGAGGACCCAACGTTACTAGCTTTAAAGGTGAGACAAGACTCTGTGTAGTGACTACGAAACAGATGAAAGTGTACCGTAATCATATGGAAGGGAAGATAAAAGCCAAAGGGCAATCTAAAACGGGGACTCAAGTCTCCGTTTACCATTGGGAAGGGAATTGTTAAGCTTTGGGTACCGTCGCCAGGGCTTCCTGCCTAGCGCGACACGTAGATTTACTATCCAGCCATTCTGCTTCACAACAGCGTAAAAATCCTGCCAGGCCCTAACCCGATTGCAGGCACTACTGGAGATAAGCCATAGCTAGCAGTTTGAGCTACAGGTATTGATAATTATATAATTACGGAATACAGTGAGCCGTAATACGAGCATTGCATGCCCTTCGAACTGAGGTAGGAGAGAGGCGTGACGGAAAGAGTATTCCGTATTTAAGAAGTCCTGTGCTGAGGTTCCCACATGAGCCTGGGGATTGCGTGGCGGCTGACCCTAGTACCATAGGGCGGACATTGCATTGTAGTAAAAGGTACAAAGTGTGCCTAGCTTGCGAGACGATGGCGATGTAACTGCAAAAGCCGTTGGACACACGGACATCCGTAATTCCGTCTGTTAGCACAATGAGACCCCTGTACCTAGCTCAAGATTTCAAGAACACAGCCCCAATAGGCAGCACCGTCAAGGGTACTTCCCCACTTTGAAGTCGCATCAACGACAAACTTTTGTCAGCTCTACCATGATCACGGCCCGAGATGCATCTCACGCATCAGCATTGTAGTCCGTTTTGATCTCAATTGTTGCTAATTCTTCAAAGAGCTACAAGATGTATACGCCGGAAAAAATGTGTCGGCACTGCAAAATCATTCTGTTGATACAGTCGGATCTATTAGCTGCAGATCACGATCCAGATCCAGACCGTGTCGATGACTACAACCCTATTAGACACCACAGTACTGTTGCCGATCTCATCAGGTCTGCCGACACTTGCAGTCTGTGCAATAGAATCGAGAGGACTTGGTCGCTGCCATTTCTTCTCAGGAAATTCCCCGACATATATGAAGAAGATTTTGGATCAATCGAGCTTACCTGGAAGATCACCGACGCTAGCTCCTGTGGTCGCGATGTGACTTGCAATTTTCTCTCCGGAGATATCCATGTGCCGTGGCATGCTTATGTGGACACCTTCAAGTTGACAATAATGACTTGTGCAGTTGATAGTATAAGCTTGCCTCTCCTTTTTTTCATGGATATGACTGATGTTGGCGCAGGTCAGACCAGTCGGGCTGCTCTCTGGAATTCCTTTCACGAGTCTCCAGAAGGAGAAAGAAATGAGATCATAAGGTCCTGGTACACAGACTGTGTATCTCATCACCCTGAGTGCGCACCATCCATATCTGAATATCCTAGACGTCTTGTTCAGATAG
The DNA here is from genome assembly GCA_013396295.1 of Fusarium heterosporum. Taxonomy (NCBI): domain Eukaryota; kingdom Fungi; phylum Ascomycota; class Sordariomycetes; order Hypocreales; family Nectriaceae; genus Fusarium; species Fusarium heterosporum. The sequence continues at coordinate 44,066 of JAAGWQ010000079.1, read as the reverse complement.
GGCTAGAGAAGACCGATCTCCGCCTAGTAGATACGACCAAGCAAATCATGGGGCAGAACACTAACTATGCCACTCTGAGCTATTCTTGGGGACCAACTCAGCCACTCACCACTACTCAAAGTAATCTCAACTCTTTGCTCGAGAAGATATCAGTAGACTCGCTCCCCAAGACCTTCCACAATGCCATTGACACAGTCTGGGAGCTTGGGCTTCGGTACATCTGGATAGACAGTCTCTGCATCATTCAGGATGACCTAAACGACTGGAAAAGAGAAGCTTCCCGCATGAAGGATGTGTATGCAGGCAGCTCAGTCACCATCTCGGCATCTGATGCGAAGGAGAGTACACAAGGCTGCTTCGTAGACCATGGACTGGATTTATGGGAACGTGACGCCAGAGGAGTTGTTCCAATGGTTGCTGCCATTAGGGGCAAACTTGCTCTTGAGATAAGGGTTCATCAAGGCGACATAAGACGGCGCGTGAAGAGGTCGAATCTCAGTACCAGAGGTTGGACGTTGCAAGAGCAGCTGCTCTCCCACCGAGTCATCCATTGCATGAGACCGGAAATACACTGGAACTGCCGCCGAAAGTACCATACAGAGTCACAATTCACTTTTGAGGGTGTCAGATTCAAGCCATTCTCATCTATGTTTCTGCCAAATAATGCTACTACAGCCGAAATGAAACGCCTATGGTCCGAGTGGATGACCGATTACTCCAGTCGAAATTTGACCGTCACAAAAGACTGCATAGGGGCTCTTGCAGGGATAGTCCAGTACTTTGGCGAAAGGACCGGGTTTAAGCACGTGTTGGCGTGTTGGCAGGAGACATTGGTTGACGACTTATTGTGGATCAGAAATGGTCGCCTTACCGACCCGTCCACAATTTTATCCCAAGTCCCTTCATGGTCGTGGCTTAGTCGGGTGAGGAAAATCGACTTCGGGTTCTGGCACCGTGTCATGGCTCGATATGAGTACGTTGCTTGTGACCACATCGAGATACTGGGATGCAGCGTGACTTGGACAGGGCAGCCAATGGTCTCTGACATCTTATCCACAAACCTGGTTGTTGAAGGTCCAGTTCTTCGAATGAAGCTTCGCATCGATCCACAAGCTAAGGTCTACAATCCGCCTTGTATGAACGTGGGAGATGAAGCACCGGATTTCAGCAGTCATCCTATTCCATGGCGGTGTTTGGGGCAGTACGACATAGAAGACGACAGGCAGGATGATATGTTCACATGTCTCCTTGTACGATCTGTCACACCAAAATATGAGAAACTACCGTATGGCCATGGCCTTCAAGAAACCTTCCTTTTGCTCGTGCCCGTGGAGGATTGTGAGGGAACGGATTACCGGAGGGTTGGTATTGCTATGATTCGCGGACAAGAGTCCGAGTTCAAGTCCGCACCAACGCAGAGGATTCGCATAGTGTAGAATATCGGGTTTGAGTTATAGTATGGGCGTTTCTATCTAGCAAGTATATCATATACACTGTGAGATGAGGAATCTTACCAAGCAATCCCCATGACTCCATGAGAGATGCTTGATGATGATAGGACGCAGAATCGGCCTTTGGACATCAAATAAGTCATATAATGTGCGAGGAGTCAAATTTGATTCAATAAACTATTTACCTGAACGATATTGAATCTATAATTGATTTCAATTTCCTTAGGCTTCGAGAGGTTAGTCCATCATACGGAATGAACACACTAGTCGTGTAGCATTAGTATATATATACTGGAATTTGGAGCCCAATCGATAACAGCTCGGTGCGCTGGCGCAATGGTAGCGCGTAGTCCTCCTAAGACTAAGGCTCAGGGTTCGAGTCCCTGGTGTATCGTTGTTTTAACCTTCATCTTGGTTTCCCTTTTGCCATTCAATCATTCAGATCGGTTGGGGGTTTTTCTTTTTTTTCCTTTTTGGTTACATCCAGTATTGTTAGTCATCAATATTGCTCAGTCTCTCCCTTGCACAGTTCGTATGACTCTGACACAGAGTTTACCAGGCTAACGCCCCACGCCCCCAAGGATATAGCGGTTGCAGAACAGCCGGCTGGTATTCTAGCAATCTCCATATTTTCTTCGGTCTCAGAAGGTTAAATGTACTATTTCCCTATCAATCGTGACCACCTGATGCTCTTGGGCCTTTACAGTATTAAATATCCATTTTAGCCATCGTCTCCTCCGCCTCTTGCTTCCACTCGTCACGCCATCGGGACAAAGGAGGTCGCCTCTGTACGACATCGCCCGCCGCCCAAGTCATGCGCTTCTTATCCATCTCTTCCGACACATCATTGTCAGGGCAGATTATGTAAAACACATCCTTTGCCATGTTCTCGTAAAGATACTCTGCGACTTGGTCTGGTGTCCAAGCCCCAGCTGGCTTGTCTTTTTTTGGGCTTGCGCCAGTCTATCACAATGAGCTGTGGAATCTACAAATGACGGAGGATTCACTTACCATTCCAGTAAAAGTCCAGCCGGGAACAAGCAAATGCACGCTTGTGCTCTGGTCCTTGAGATCCCAGTTCAGATGTTCGGCTAGTGTCTTGACTGCAGCCTTGGATGCATTGTAGGCTGCGTTGCCGGGAGGGTTGGTGATTCCCTGCTTGCTTCCAGTGATGACAATGCTCGTTGGCTTCGATTTGGCGGCTTCCTGAATCACAGGCAGAAACGTGTTTATACCGTTGAGGACACCGAAGAGATTGGTTTCCAGGGTCTGGCTGTGTCAGTCACGAGTAACAGTATTTGCTAGGATACTCACATCTCTAAAATAATCGCTGTCACCCCATGTGCCTTTCAATCCCCGTCCAGCATTCAGGGCCAAGAACTCAATGCTTCCAAACTTGTCCAAAGCAAGGTCTTTCAGTGCCTGCCAATCCGATGTTACGGAGACGTCAACCTTTGAGGTGACAACCTCTGAATCATCGGCGAAATGTTCCTTGCTTAGAGATTCAAGAGCCTGGTTGTTGTTATCAACAAGCAACAAGCGCATTCCCTTGCTGCGGCATGTCTTGGCAATAGCTAGGCCGATGCCTGATCCTGCTCCAGTGATCAAAGCGGTCGAGCCTTGGCGGAAGACGTCAGTGGGAGACATACTTGAGATTGCGTGGTGTATTGAGTGCTATACGAGTCGATGCTCAGTTATTCCAAGATTTTGTTAATTGATAACAACGGTGACACTGGGTGCCTACGTCAGAAGCAATTTATAAACATCGTTTCGGAGTTAACGGATTGCTCTCTGGTAAGCACCCCGCACAAGTACAGGGTTGATGCGGGGCAGCTAGGCTGTTAAGAAAGTGCTGGGTGACGGTGAGAAGTACCGGCATAATACGGTTAATATAGTGGAGGCCTACGTACTGTTGTACTAAAGCCATGTCTACCCTAACTGAATCACCCGTCCCAGGCTGCTCAACACCATGTTATCAAGCGACTACAAACTATGGCTTTTTGCAACCACAGGTATTTATCGGGACAGACGAGGGTTCAGAAAAAGATAAGTGAAGTCGTAAGTACCCTTCAGTACAGACACACAACTGCAACATCATATATGACAGGTACATTCGTAGTCCATGACGTATGGGCCCATCCACTAGGAGACCAACATAAAGTTGCTGATCACTTAAGACATAATTACAAATTTTCTGGGCAGTCATAACATTGACCAAACGCTTATCGCCTTGCTTCTATAATACCCAGTCCCTATTGTCTCAAAAGTTCTGAATCGTTTTGTCAGGAAGCATTGGACCAACAAACATCAACAAGCTATGTCTCCCCCAACACAAGGGCGTAAGATCGCCGTCATTGGCTTAGGTGGTCAGGTTGGAACACCTACTGTCAAGGGACTCCTTGCCCAAGGTATTCATACCATCACTGCTGTTCAACGACTAGAATCAACCAGCACCTTTCCTCACGAAGTGGTCGTTAAGACTGGCGATCTCAACGACGAGTCCTTTTTGGTCATCGCATTCCAAGGCCAAGATGCCGTTGTCCTCATGCCTCCTATTCCTCACATCATCAGCGTGCAAGAGCCTGCCGTCCGTGCAGCTGCCAAGGCAGGTGTTCCTTACGTCTTGCCATCTGAATTCGGACCAGACCCCTTCGCAAGCCGACTTATAGAAGAGAATGAACTGCTTCAGAACAAGAAAAGGATTCGTGATCTGATCGAGGAGCTCGGTGTGAGTAGCTGGATCTCGATTACTGTTGGTCCGTTTCTAGATATGAATATCAAGAGCGGTCTCTGGGGTTTCGATATCGAAAAACCGAAAGGCTACGATCTGGACTGGCGCCACGGGCAAGGTGAACGCGTCAAGTGTTGCCCATAGCGGCTACGCCACCGCGGCTGTTCTCAGCCTCCCAGAAGAGGATTTATCACGATACCGTAACAAGGCCTTCTACGTACCTTCTTGCCATTTGACCCAGAAAGAGTTGCTAGAAGCAGTACAGAAAGAGACAGGGACTACGGAAAGCGATTGGGAAGTGAAGCATCAGGAAATCAAGGATGCACTCAAAGACTGCAACGCGAAGATACAGCAGGGAGACGGTGTGGCTCCTTTTGCAAAGTTCTTTTTGACTCATTTCCAAGAAGGTAACGGGGGGGACTTTCAGCACAAGGTTGTTGTTGACGATGTTGAGAAGCTGCACAAGATTGGACTTCGAGATGAAACAATCGAAAGTGTCCTAAGGTCCTGCCTATAAAAGAAGCATATACACTCGTGAGCTTCACTGTTCCCAGTGATCAACGGTCCCACGCAAAGAGTATTGGTATGTTCAGTCAATGCTGTTGTCTGTCCTTAGCTCTACTTCCGACAAATAGCGTTACCTGCAAATATGATCGCGGTCCTGGACCCAGTGATTGGCCCGAAGTTCTAGCAAACAGTTTCTTCTCATTGATTGACGTGCCAATTGAAAGACGACATCAAACAAGCCCATATAATACGTTTGCATACAATGAGCACCCAGTCCCCTCTAATGTAGATGTAATTTCTAAGCACCCGCCCCCTCCCGTCTATATCCCATTATGAACTCTCTTCGACGTTGCCGTTTTCGAGGCTATCAACAAGATTGCTCAACATGTGCGATTTCACATCTTCGTGCTTCTTGACGACACCGCTCACTGGCCAGCGACTTCGCACAGCAACGGACATTTCTGGCTCAAGATCAACCCCGCCTTTCTCCAAAGCCATTGAGCTTCGTAAGAGGCTGATCTCCTGCGGCCGCATCTTTCCCCTGATGACTCGGAAAAGTGCCTGTGCCAAGTAGTGACTCCGGCGTTGATAGTACAGTCCGTAAGCTATCAGAATCAGTGTTGATCGCAGCGTTTCGATTTCTTTTTCCGAGATGCCCTCCTTGATGGTGTTTGTAGCATCATAACCAATGACCATGAGCGGTATAACGATGAACAGGTCCGTGGCTTCGAATCCATGCCGTAAGTAGTAAAGTCTGATTAGTGTTTGAAGATTTCTCTTGGAGCTGCCTACAATTTGTTGTGGAGAGGGCTTTTCGACTGCCATAGCGTCGGAGAGTGGCTCAAAGATTGTCAACAGGAGGTGATGGTAAGACATGCTGTACCCACTGTTAGCTAACTTCAATCCACTACATGAAAGATGTCGACTGAGAAGTAGTGTCTTTCCTCTGGGCAACACGTACTGAATATGAAATTGTCCAGGAAGTACGATTCTCTTCGGAGTCAAAGGTCCTGGAAGGCTGTCGCACCACTGTTCAAGCTTCTCATAGAAGTGGTAAGCTAGGCTGACATCCATCTTAGAGTTCTTCGAATAGGCCGCTTCGCAAAATTCGTTCGTAATGACCCGAAATTGACTCTTGGCTCGAAGCACTTCTCCTATATAGCACGGTGAAAGTCCATGGTTCAAAGGGTACCTGACCCAAACTTCACCATACCACGAAGGATCCTCTGACGGATTTGGCAGTGTCCATCTCGGGTGCTTCTTAATGAGTGGAGGTTGCATGAGCGTAGAAGCAGAAAGGCTGATAACATTAGCGCACGGTCAGAGTCACTGCAAATTTCACTTACGTCTCCCAGTTGTATACGGCCCAGGCTGTAAACTCTCTACCTCTTTGTAGCCTTTCACTCTGGCCTTTTACAATGCAGTCAAAGATTTGAAGCTGGTATGCTAGAGATACTGTTTTCAGCCGGTATGTTTGCCCAATCTCATCTAACCCGCAAAGATTGTGAAAGACGCAGAACAGGATTCCAGCCTGTATCGTCGTGATACGCGCAACGGTAACTTCCAGCTCCCAGAGACGCTTTGCCTCGGCAATGAAACGATACATAAGGCTTGTGGGATCCCAATATTTTACACGATTTGAGAACTGTGGGTAACAGACCTAAGAATACGTCAATAAAGTGAATTATAGCAATAAGTATATGTAATATCTTACACAGGCATAGGCAAGAAGAACATTGACAAGAAGCGGGGAGCAAAAGTCGGTGCGCCGACTAGCCATGTCCTCTAATAGCAAGTCCTTGTGAAAGGCTCCAGTGAACTGGTACTCGCACCGAAGCAGCACACTTAAAAGATCTCGCATGAGCTCATCATCTTTACATACGGTGGTCCACAATGAAGGCTTGACGTCAGAAAGAAGAGGTTCAATGACCTGCGCGGCATGGAAGGGCTTCAAGTAAAGGCTTCTCTGTTCCTCAGAAGGGAGGTTTTCAAGAAGGCCGGACGCGACATTCGCTGCTGGAGGATTATTTGAGTAGACGGAGGCCGCCTCATACACTAAAGAATTGAGATAAGGGTTGTTGATGCTGCACTCTGTGGGCATTTCTGGCCTGTACGGAAACTCATATCGTAATCGGGTTTCAGGTACGACCGCCATCTGAAGGAGTATGTCTCCAGCTTTGACCAGGCTCAAAACTGATCTGAGATCAGACCCGGCCCTGATCCTTTGCAAGACAGATTGAGCATCCCGGGCGGGAAGGCTTTTTAATAGATCGATAACCTCTTCATAGATACTTAGATCATTAGATAGTCTATCACTTCGGTGGAGGGCTTGTGTTCGCGTCTCCCCTGGTCTTGTTAAATAGCTACAGGCCACGCGACGTTGGTGACATCTTCGACAAGTTGGTCTTTCACCAGAACACTGCCATTCCAAGTTAGTTCTTGTATGCAATCGGATATATGTTACACATGTATTTGTTCACCTTCACTTTGCGACTACGACATGCCTCGCAGGCCGCCAATACAGGGTTTATTCTTGGAGTGAGTACTCTGACATTTGGGACTGGGGGGCGATGTGTCTGATTAGTGGATGGCAGCAGAGGGCGCAGCTGCATGGCTCTACCAGCTGTTGGAGTTGATTGAGGGTCTGACATTGATAGTCTTCCGTCCGTTGCGTTTTTGTGTCAACAGTTGTGAAGAGTTTTTAGTCCACCACTTACTGGCTTTTGACAAATGTCAGATTTGGCCAATGACTAGGGATTGCGCCGACTTTTCCCTTCGTGGTACCTGTGACGTATTCTTTGTGTAATATCTTAGCGAAGTGGGCTACGTGTTGATTTGATGACTACGTGTTCTAGATAGCTTAATGACCACATATGAAAGTAATCATCTAACGCGGATTTCATTCCGAGTAGAGAAAATTCGTCAGACCACCGCCACATCCTTGCTAACCCTTTAACTATAGGCTTCGTTAGGTTTAACACGGTTCTCAACTGGTACCGGACCATTGGATGCCCGAAGTCTCAATGTGCCTCCCTCCGTTGACACGCAAAAGTTCTCTTTCATAATATCAGGGCTTCCGCTGTGTGGATTTCCCGTGGCGATTCCAGTATCACGATCGGTAAGGGCAAGAACAAGAACATCCGACGCAGATTCCCATGAAGATGAGGTGATACCCGAGCAAATAGACCAGAGAGAGTATACCATGACAAGAAGGGCGTACACGTAGAAAACAGCCATTGCTCCGCGCATTGTCAGACTGTTGTCGGCAAAAGCAAAGCCAGTTACCCAAGTTTCCATCTCAGCCTTGAAGTAACGCTTCTTGTCCTCGTCTGATACGGAATAGGGATCTCCTCCTGGTCCAAATACCTTTCCATCCTGCGGCATGAAGTTCTTCCACCATTCGCCATCAGGATTGGCCAGGGTTATGATGGCCGTGACATTGGGAGTTGATCGTCCCAGACCATTGGCCGCCAGTCCTCCAAGAATTGCCTCTACGTGAGCTGGAAATCTTGACCCTTTGCCATCCGACGTCCATACACCACTGTTGAGAAGCATCTCGTGGACGATACTTCGGTTGGTCCTTGAGTCAAGAGGGTTGAGATACTTGGCAAAGCTAGGCGCAAGATGGACACGCTGACCATAGCCCTGATTGCCAATCCAGGATCCTCCTAATGCAGTAGCGATGGCTCCCGAGAATGGCGGGTATCCTTTGCTGACCATCCCAACTGCGTCTCCGCTCAATTCGGTAGTAACCCACCGGGCATCGATCATGCACCCGTAGATATCAGCAGCCTTACTTGATCTGTTGGAGGGCACAGCTACTACTGCACCCACAGAAGTGTGAGCAATAATAGGTGCAGAGTCGAACCAGAACACTTCGGGCTTCTTCAAGGTAGGGAGCACATCTGACAGCCAGTCGTTGACGACATCTCTCGTGACGTTTAAAGTTGTAGGAGGGAATGAAACGAAGTCAGGGAACAGGACTGTTTTTACTGTGGTGCTGTCCACTGGTGTGAGTTCGCACCGCGTGTTGGTCATGGGCATCGGCGCATTAAGCTTGTGCACAATCTTCTGATAGTTGTTGAAGCGAGTTTGTCCTCTTTCGGCAGATTCCCCTGCAGCTTGCTCCCAGTGTAAGGATGATGTGACACAAGCTTCAGCAGGTCCAAGATGTGGCATTCTGGCGACCGTATGATTGGGACTATTCATGTTGAACCACTTCTCTCTGACATCAACCACAAGGTTGACCAGTGTCGAAGAATATCCAGCAAGTAAAATCTCATTGGGAGGTCGTTTCACAAATAAGCCGTCGTCCACCTCACCTGACAGCCGGAGTTTAGAGATCAACTGGCTGTTGATCACATCCCACTGCCAAGAGGGACACAGTTCATTCCCAGTCACATCGCAGGCAGAACCGATCGTGTTTTTCTCTGTCAAATTGTTTGGGAACATTTCCTCTCGAGTTCCGTTAAAGTAGATAAAGCTGCCGCCCGCTCTCCAGTCACCTTCCTGAGGCATCATGGCAACAGCACTGAGAGACGAGGCTCCCAATGCCATGATGGTGCAGATAAAGACAGTGATGATAAAGACAATCTTCTTCCACGTACGGGAGAATTTCCCTGTGATGATACTGAGAAACTCTTCAGACCATAAGAAACTGATCTCGGATATTTGTTGACCAGCGATTAAAGCACCATAAGGAACGGGCTGGCCGATCGTAAACTCGTGTCTAATCATGGAAAAGACAATCGCGTTAAGAGACAGCACAATCAGCATTTCCATGAGCTTGGCCGCAAACTGAATTCCAAGCTTTTTTTCCACGTCGTAGTTTGGTTTCCCTTCAAGCTCCTTTCCGATGTAGTAGTTCTTGAAGATGTAGAAGCTCAGTGTCGCGATGCCAGCAATCGCCGGGAGATGTACCAGAGCAGCTAATACCGCTGTCAAGCGGTCTTTTACAATAGGCACCTGAGAATTCTTCTTCCTCTGGACGATAGCCTGAAGAGCTTGTATGCGCCATTTCTTCAACACTGTCTTCAACCTCCATCCTGTCGGCTTGGGTTTTGTCGCTGGCATCCTTCTAGTCTCGGAGAATACAGCGACCTTATTCTTTGTGCGCCCCGCCGACTCGGCTCCGCGATGAGTTTCGCCATGTTGGGATGATTCATGTAACGGATACTCCTCTGAGTTGACAGGCCTGTACTGAGGCCGGGTTCTTGGATTAGACCTGTCTGTCATTACGGATATATGACAAAGCAATAATCACTGCAACATTGCAAAGAGACATTTCACAAGATGTACGAGTCATTTATTGTCGCGTGCCTTTATATAGTTCGTAACGAATACTCGTTCTCGCATTGGGGGCCAAAAGAGTTGCAAACTACTGGCTGACATCTTAGTGTTGGCCCATCATCAATGGTGAACCAGAATGGTTGCAGGATTTAGGCACAGCCTTACGCAGGGGTTTTGTGTGGGTGACAGCGCTTAACCGACGATGTTAACAGCCAGGTTTATTGGCAAGCTTTAAGGCTCTCACTATCAATTGTATCAGCCTACCGCTGGAGATGTTTCCAACAAATTTACTCATAAACTCGACAGGCCAAGATCGATATAGTTACAGGGCTAGTGTACACTCTGGCTTGATAATAGTGCAGTCAAGGCTTCGTGCAGGTTAGACAGCCTTGTGGCCCTTGCCAAATTCTTGGAGTGACTCGCTTGGCTGTTGACTCCGCTCAGAGACGGGAGGGGCCGCATGATAGGGAGAGTATCATGAGGGGATTCAATAGCTGCCACTACGATACAACGAATGTAAGCGCTAGGCTTATCACACAAAGCTGAAGGATTTCTCCTCAAAACATCAAATGCGGCCCCCAAATCCTACCTTAAATTTTGCTGCGATTTATCAGCATCGTTTGGGCTGACATTTACTGAACTTTGTGATTGGCCAGGTCAGACCATGCTCTCTGTTGTTCTTCCGGTCCGATATAGTGGGGCTTATCTTCCAACCTCCTCCATTTCGGATTAGGCGAAAATGACGCAGTGACACTCGAGAGTACAAGTGGCTAGGTTGCAAAGGTATAGGGTAGGCCAGCCTCAATTAATTCGTTAACGGACTGTGAAAATCGTACACGTTCACAGTCTGATACAAACATGTTGCCGAGAATTTTCATAGTGTCTGTAGTAAGTTTTGCATGCTCGAACGTAACTACATGGTTTGCCAACGTGCGATGAGATCAAGACTCGTCTTCATTGTGTTTGTTTATTAATCTACTGGGAATGAGAACGGCATGTTCGCAACAATTTTCATCACAACTATTGGGTTTCTCGGAGACAGTCACTGATCGAGAACCAGGTTCCAGTGTCCAGAAAAATTGTCGATCATTGGTCAGAAAGACAAACTGGCCCAAAATATAGCCAATCAAAACAAGGTACTGTGCTCGAAAATCCATCACACCGCCAGTCGGTGTCTCCACCAGGGAAATGAACACAGTTCCACTTGTCTCATCCCCAGCCTCTCCACCAAAGTCACCCACCGCAAAGGGCAAAGCAAATGACCCTTCGGTCCGACCTGGCACAGACCAACACCCAGTCTCCCATCCCTATATAAATCATCGTTTCTTCTCTCCTTCTGTTTCTCTTTTTCCTTTCTTCTTCATACTTACCTTGCCTGGAACTTTGCCCATGATCAAGAATATGGGAGTTCAGCCTGGGGCATCTGCATTGCACATCGCGGTATCGCTCTATGCTCTATTATCCTTCGGGATCGTAGGAGGTGGAATTTTTGATATAAAACCACGTTTTCATTATGTTTTGAGCTTGATGTTCGATCATGAAGAAGACCCGTTCATTCTACAGACCAACTATGTAGTTAATTGCTATCTGAACACGTATCGCTATCATCGTTACACTGGACGTAGCTGCACTTTGGGCCTTTGTATGAACTCTGTATCTGTACACGTTGCGATCCTTCAACTCATAGAAGCGTAGCCTCCAAGACTGGTCCACCTTGCTGGCCAGGGAAGTTCAGTAATCAGCTAAATGTGTTGACGTTCAAGTAGGCAGATCTGCAAAGAAAAAAAAAAAAAAAACACGATCGAGGTTGATATGTGCTCTCACCACTGCGAAGCTTCAAGCAGCAATCATGCATTCGAATCCCAAAAAAATCGATGCGGTTTATGTGGATCGAACACATGACCTTCAGATATCAATCGATATTGAATGAAGTTTGACTTCAGTCTGACGCTCTCCCAACTGAGCTAAACCCGCTTCTCGGATTGTGATTAGAGTTCACGTTAGTTTATTCTATGTTGAATACAATTGTGTGACCCTACCATTCCTAGCCGGACGTTTTCACCAAGAGAAAGATAATAAGGTTTCAACGTAATTGATTCGCAGTAGCCAAGATCTTCCAGGTATTCTAATAGCAGAAAATACATTGCCTTGACCAGTACACACTCCATAACCTCCCCACATTTACTCGTTCTCTGTGACGTCGATGACAGTCGACTTGAACTTCCTGGCAGGAGTCTTGCGCTTGAACAAGATATCGGCCTCACGGTAAGAGCGATCCTTAAGCTCAGGAAGGAAGAAATAGGCAGAGAAGAAGCAGACAACTGCGGTGCCACCCCAGACATAACCGCACTTTCCACCAAGGTTCCAGCCGGTGGGGTTGAGCAGACGAGAAGCCAGGTAGATCATGGGGATCTCAGCGACGTAGTAGGCACCGCGACCAATACCTGTGCTCAGAGCACGGAGACGAACCGAGGAAGTCTCAGAAATGATGGTGTATGTGATGGGTCCAAGAGTTCCGGCATAGACGAAAGAGATCAGTATTCCGAGAATAGCCTGGGCGTAGTTGGTAGCGGTGTTCTGGTGAATTGATGCAACGACTCCGAGGAGCATGAGGAATGTGACATTAACAGCTGTACCCCAGAGGTAGACAGTTCGGCGACCAAAGTTGGCGGCGATGGGCATGGAAAGACAGTTGGCGAGGAACTGGAGGCATGCGTTGATCAGGTTAAGCTGGAAAGCACGGGTAGGGGCAACTCCAGCCTCTGGGTCTACAGTTAGCCATACGGTTTTCGAGCAAGACTCCAAGGGCGTAACTCACGTTCGAAGAAAAATGTAGCCTGGTTGGCAATCAGGTTACCAGCAAAATTCTGCGAGGCATAGACCAAACATGTGATGATAGTTCGTCGCAAGTCGGTGCCCTTGAAAAGGTCAAGAAGGGAAGGGTTTCCTCCAATCTTCTCTTCAATGTCGACGGTACGCTCCATCATAGCAAGTTTCTGCGCTGAAGCCTTGGTGTCACTGGTTCCTAGACGCTGGATAGAACGCAGAGCCTCCTCCTTGCGTCCCTTACGGATGAGCCACCAAGGAGACTCGGGAGAGAAGAAAACGAGAACCAAGAGGGGAGTCTAAGGAAAAAAAGCGTTAGTCGGTGGTCCTAATTGACAGCATTTGGACCATGTCTTACAGGGAAGAGCCACTGCAGAGCCAAAGGTGCACGCCAGGCCCACTCATCGTCTCTCTTGTTATAGGCATATGTGGCACCGGCGACAATGACAGAGCCAATGCACCAACTCATCTGTAGAGTGGCAGCGCAAATACTTCGAAGGGCGAGAGGGACGATTTCGGAGGCGTAGGCAGGAGAGTTGGCGATGAAGAAACCCCATGGTACACCCTCGAGGGCTTGTCCGACAACGAGAAGTTCCAAAGAGTCGGCCTGCGTCAGAGTCGGTTAGTGGGCTGGTCTTGCGCTATAGTACTCTGATGACTCACGAAGAAAGAGATGAAGATGGTAGCATTCATCATGATCAGAGCGAATATTGTGGTCCATCGATAGCCGAAAATGTTGGTGATAGGTCCAGCAGCAAAAACACCGACAAAGGCACCACATTGGCCGGCTTGGAAGAGAGCGCTCTGCCATTTGGTCTCGATAGCGTATTCTCCATCACGAACCTCGACTCCGTAGTGCTTCTGGAAAGCTGGCAAGGCGACGAAATTTCCGTTCAAGAACATGTCGAAGGATTCCATGACCTGGACAAGATACGTTGTTAACGATTGTCAGGGTAGTAGTGCGGCTCATGATAGACTCACGATAGTGAAGCACATAGTGAAGGCCCAGAAACAAGCCCAAGGGTGGGCCTTCATGGCAGCCCATGCACCCTGTTGATGCTCGAGCTGTTCGGCCTCGAAAGCATCGTTCATGAGATCGCTGTTGGCTAAGACTTCCTTGTGGTCATAGTCGACATGACCCGCCTCAGTCTTTTCCGCAAGGACTGGAGAAGACATTTTGGTGTAGTTGGCTTGTGTTTTGATTGTTGTTCAACAGGCAATGCCAAGAGGATATGATTGCCAAGAAGATAGTGAACGGAAGCCAAGAGATACCAGCATGGGCCCGAGGTAATTATAGATGAAAGTACAACCCCATAGGAGGTCTCTCCGCACTTTGCCTCAGATTCACATGGTCAAGGAGCAATGTGTGGAGTCGTGGAGAATCCTGCGTGACAACGTTTGCGCTATCCTCTTGTTGCAATAGAGTGAATGGCCAAAGCTCAATCACGGCAAAGACGGCAGCTGGTGAGACTCCATAACCAGCTTTTTTCCCCGGCATGGTCTCCGAGCTGATCCTTGTATAGACTAGCGCAGCTTTGTTGAAGAGTCGTTGCGCTTATGAGCGGCCAATGCTGCCAATGCAATGTTTCGCCGGCGACCTTGTGATTAGCCCTCATCTTCTCCAATTCTCGCAGTATATGCTTGGGTAAGGGTAGTTTGTCTAGCATCTGTTGACTTGACGAATAGCGTAGACGGAAACAAGGAAACTCCGGAAACTCTGTTGAGCTCCTGGCCATGTAAGGAAATGATTCCCGCGGAGATGGCTTGGAGCTCACATGAGTAGCATGACGCTAGCCATGATCAACTCCCTCGGCATGTAGCTACACTTTAATAATTCAGTCTTGTTGTATGGCTCGGCGCTGCCGCCGGATCTCAACGGTTGGACCTGGAGAGTGACCATGCCCTTGGTATTCATGGGGATGTCCGGGGAAATGCTCCATCCCCATGGGCATCTGAACAACACTCGGCTTGTCTAGTCTAGATCTTGTGCGGGGAATTTCTGATCATCGAAGCCTCCACCGACCCCATGCAAGGAAGAGGGGAATTTGTGCGGAGTTGACCTAGGTTAGACGACTTACGTATTCCCCAATCAATATTGAAGTACGTCATTCGGTCTTCTCTCCATACTGTAGATTTGAGGTCAACCGCAGAAAGCACCAAAGACTTGTGGTCTAGATCTTTTGATTGCAGTCATAACACTAAAGGTATATGGCTCATGATATCTGATATCTTTCCCGCCTACAGTTGACCCTTGAACTGCCTCTTCTGGCTCTTGATTTCTCCTTTCACCCCTTTGGCTAATCCCTTGACCTCGGCCTTCAACGCCTTCTTATCCTCCTTGGAAAGTTTCCCTTCTTTCTTGGCTGTGTATATCTCTTGAATGAAACTAGTGACGATGGTGACCGCGGCTTGTACAGCGCATTTGGCGCATCGATCCCCGTCGTTAAGGTTCTGGACTGCGTCGGCGAGGTCTTGTAGTTCGGCCTTCGGGCGGTTCTGCAGAATTCTGTCGAGATGCGGGGTCTGAGAGAGCCCGTGGACTGCACAGTCGTTTGAAGTGACTGACATCGGGCGGGTAGGAACTTCTGATAGAGAAGAAGACTTGGTCTCGAGTTGAACTTGTGATGTAGCCATGATGAAGTGAGGGAGTTGGATTGACGATGTGAATAAATAGCTAATAGTGAAAGTTTAATACAGTCAACTTCTATAGAGATCGTCCAAATATATATAATTGCATCTCTCAACGGCCTTTCCGTTGCTTGTCGGTATTTCACGGCGGCGGTAGCGGAGCAAGTCTGACCGTTCCCCACTGAAATGACCGGTCCTCCGAGCGGAGATTTTATTGACCAGCCGGTGAATTCTTTCACCAATAAACACAGAGCAGTCAACTGCTCAATGGCGAATATGTAATAAAAGCCAGATAACTTAATATCGCGTTAAATGTTAGCATGTATTTAGTGATAATAGTATGGATAAAATAGTACATTGAGGCTTAAGAGAGAATGGCTTGGCATTGGTCGCATACTGGGAAGAATTTGGTTTTACGTTGAGCCCCTTCACATCGACCTTATTAGGAGCAAAGTTTCATTATTCACTGGTAATGGATATGTATGTGGGAATATGAGATCTATGGCGCGGTATTGGACAGACCAGAAATCATCAAAGAAGACCATTGCGAAGAAGAAAAATACTTCGAGCGGTTAATGCGTAAATATTACTTTTAATTGTGTTTGTTATGTCGATGGGCGTAGGGGTCAAGGTCGCATTACAGCAAGTGCGGCGACAGAAATGTACGGGCGTCTAGACACTAATAGTCAAGCAATCAAAGCAGTTGACGCGTTATAAACGCGCAGCTAGATACGGTTGAGACACGTTGGTACGGTCGGGATCTCATCGTACAATGGCGAGTGCGAGAAATCCGCCGTTATTGATCGATTGGAGGCGGTTCAGGTACAACAATTAGTTCTATGACGCAGTGACTCTGTGCTAATCTATACATAGTAATGTTCACAACAAACATTAATATCCGATAGGGCGAGAGTCCAGGTGATGCTAGCCGCTTACCGACTGATAAGATGCCTGTGTTTGAGAAAGGACTATCCACATAGTCCGGTGTCCGTTACCAATCTCCATTGTCCGGAAATGGTGGGCATGTCAAGAGGATTTGTACTATATAAATCAGTGGTATCTCGTCCAATGCTAAGAAATGAAAATAGCCACAAGCCCTATATCTTCAAACACCCCATCAATCACTCAATTTTCAATTATATCACTACCTTCGGTCAAATGTCTGGATTAAAAGTCCTTGTTTCTGGGGCATCCATCGCGGGGCCAGCGACAGCTTACTGGCTTGCTAAAGCCGGCGCCAAAGTCACTGTCGTAGAGCGGTTTCCAGCGCTGCGGGTTGGCGGACAAGCTATTGACATTCGCACCGCTGGCGTTTCCGTCATGCGCAAGATGCCAGGACTGGAGGCTGCAGTGCGAGCCAAATCGACTCAAGAAGAAGGAATCAGTTTTGTTCGTGAAGACGGCAGACCCTATGGAGTTATTCGACCTACTGGGAACCCCGATAAACAATCGCTTGTCTCTGAATATGAGATCTTACGTGGCGACCTGTCCAAGATCCTTTTCGACTTCACCAAGGATAACAAAAACATCAATTATATCTTCGATGAGCAGATAGCCTCCATGAGCCAGAACGAGAAGAAGTCTGGTCCCATCAAAGTCACATTTGCGAATGGTACGCCGTCTTCAGAGTACGACCTAGTGGTTGCCTGCGACGGTGCGACATCACGGACTCGGGTCCTGGGCTTTGGAGGCAATGTTCATGACGATATCGTCTCAACCAACTGCTGGGCCGCCTACTTCTCCATGCCCCAAGATCTCCTCAATGGGAGCAAGATTGGGCAGGGATTTAGCGCGGTTGGAGGGCGAAACATCAGTATTGGTACAGATCCAGCTGGCTTCAGTCGCGTTCTGCTCATGGCCATGAACCCAAAGGACAAGCCTGAGAGTGCACGCGCGTTTCGAGAGGCATCGGCAGAAGGAACCGATGCACTCAAAAAATATATTGCTCAGCACTACCAAGGAGTGGGCTGGAAGAGCGACATTGCAATGCGCGAGATGATGGACTCAAAAGACTTTTACGCAAGTGAGACTGTGCAGGTCAAGACACCGAATTTATACAAGGGTCGTTTTGTTTTAGTGGGTGACGCAGGCTACGCAGCAGGGTTCACAGGCGCTGGGACGAGTCTGGCTCTTACAGGGGCCTATATCTTAGCGGGTGAGCTGGGAAAACACAAGGGAGATATTGCAGCGGGTCTCGAGGGCTACGAGCGACAGATACGACCTCTGATTAACAAGATGCAGCCCATCCCTCCCCTGGTTACAAGCATTCTAGCACCACAGACGGCCTGGGGCATTTGGCTGCGAAATAACATTTTTGCTTTTATTGCTTGGACAGGACTCATAGAATTCGCGTCAAAGTACCTTGCGGCTGGCTTTGGTGATGCAAAGGAGTTTCCGGTTCCCCAGTATGAGTGGGAGAATTGAGCCTGAGATAAGCGGGGGTTTCATAGTCAATTTATTTGCGATAATAGAGAATGTTTCTATCTTGATCGTGCCCACTCAACATTGTGCCAAAATCTGTAATGTCGCTGTCCGCACGCGAACGGGTGATTTGAGCTGCATCGCTACCATTGTGAGTCGCGCAAGGGCAATGCCTTCCAGCGCCTGGCCACTGATATCCCAGGCATGGTATCAGTGGCTATGCCCTTGAACTCCCGTTTCTGGCCACACGCACGGCGTACAGCAAAAGCTTGACGCATAGAAGCACTGCTAATGTATGTCTACTTTAGTTTTTTTTCGGTATAAGACAAATTTTTTGTTTTGTTTTTGTTATTATCCACGATCTTATTGAAACAAAGAGCGGTGTACTGTATGAAGTTACTAAGTCTTCACGTGTTTATACATAGCGTGCGTTACAGCAAAGATATAAGATTGTTTATTGTGAACAGCTTTTTGATTTGTCTACTATCTAATCTAGCTTGTTGTGAAGGGGGCAAGTATGCCATTAAGTGAATGTCGATACAAAATAATAGAACGATACAAGTAAAGAAGTGCAAATATTTAATACATACTTATACAAACACATCAACGTGATAAAAATTCGCTAACAGACTGTCCTCTCAGGATATACACAACCATTTTCCACGCGCTTAAGAATCGAGATCAGAGTCGTCATCGGCATCTTGAGAACCGACAGGGATATCGGCATCGGCAGCAGCACTAACGGCCACAACAGTGGTTGAAGAAGATGTAGCAGTCGCAGTAACGCTTGTAGAACCGGTGGCCGTGCTTGCAGTTACTGATGCGGTAGCAGAAGCACTGGCGCTGCTGACCGATGCGAGACAAGATGTACGATCGGATCGGCAGACATCGTTATCAACGCTCTTGTCTTGACGGCAGGTATGGTAGGCATATCGACACTTTCGGAGGTCCTGCTCGTGATGCCACCACTGAGCAATACCAGAGATGGAGGGGAATCCAAGTCTGGCCAAGACGCGTGTAGGGACACCAGAAGGAGCAGAGGGGCCACCAGAAGTAGGAGCAGAGGGAGCACCGGAGGGAGCAGAGGGAGCTCCAGAGAGAGCAGAAGGTGCACCAGAGGGAAGACTAGAAGGCGCAGAAGGAGCTCCGGAAGGAGCGGAGGGTGCACCAGACAGAGAACCTGATGGAGCAGAAGGGGCACCAGAAGGGGCAGAGAGTACACCAGAAGGAGGAGCAGAAGGGCCAGACTTTGTTGAAATGGCTGAGCCAGTAGTAGAAGCAACAGCACCTTTAGCACACGATGCGTAGCTTGAGGCGCAAGGAGCTAGGTTGCCCGAGCTGGACATCAAGCAGTTGTTGTAGTTCTTGATACACTTGAAGGTGTCGTCATTGTCGTTATCCTTTTTACCAGAGTCTTTGAATATCCAGTTGGGCAAAAATGGCAGAGCAGACATCTTTCCGGATGTTGGAACAGGAGGCAGCGAGGCGGTGGTTGTGGTGCTGCCATCTTTCCTGCCAGGAGGAGGAGCAGCGGCGACAGACGCCGCAAGAGTGGCGATGAGCTGAACCGAGAGCTTCATATTGTTTTATGTTTGAGAGATGCGATGGCGATGAGTTGTGATGTAGATTGTGATCGTACAGAAGTGCTAATGAGCTGTTGCGTGTGTGTAAGTTGGACGAGAGGTCTTGTCAAGGACTTGATATGTCTTTATATACCGATGCTGCTGCCCATACTTAAATCCGTGATCTTATACTATTGAGCTTAAACCTGTTGATGTTTGACGTAGCACCAAGCCACCATGATCCAGGCACTACGTCGTGGCTTACTGACATTCCCATCCCAAGCCACGATGCCACTAGACCTGAAGCTTATCGGAGCATCTGCAAGGTCCAGATGTCATGGACACCGAGTTACCGACAACTAGCGGCCCGCATACTTTAGACTGTTCCTAGCTCAAAGGACGATTGGCGTAGATCAATGAACGATTGGCGTAATTTGAATTCCACAACCGCTTTTCAGGGACAAACTTCCGTGCGACTTTCCGTTTTCCGGCTCTTCTCTTCCAAATAATGGTCCCCTTTTTAAGAGACCCCTCATTCCTGAGCCAAAGTGAACGCTGTCTCGATTGGATTTTGGCTGGGCGCATCGGCGAACAGGAACAAGATCTTGGTCAACAGTACGCAAATGATTTACACTCGTCTACATCATGATACTCCGACAGATTCCAACCTCAAGAGTTAATGCCGAACGTCAATTACCTCATTCTTGCCACTGACGAGTCTGAGAATCAGTAGGCATGTCATATTTTAACTATCTGACCTTGTTTTTCAATCGGTCACTTTGTCTTGCGTGGTGCCTTGCAGTAAGTGCCCTTCTCCGCAAGCAGATTGATGATGGTGGGATGGGTCTCCACAAGGTCGAGACAGAATGACTCAGGAACATGGAGTACCCGAGACATGCCAAGTGTGCCTGGGCCGGGCCAGACGCTCTTCTCATCCCACTTCCATTTCCGTCATTGAACACCATCAACCACACGCCGAAAAAGGCTTAGCAGCTGCTGTTCGTTGGTCTGAGGGACTATCACCAAGCTGCTCAACCAGTACCCGGCATCTTCGAAGCGGCCTTCTCGAGTCTTCGGGCTTCGTAAGATGTTTGTCCGGAGTACGTGGTTACGTCTACAAGTGAAAACGAGAGTAGGCAATCATGCGTCGGGAAGAAAAGGACATAGTTTAGCATGAAATAGGTAGCTAGAAGCTGCACCATTTCCGTCCATCAACTTCTTTGTTGGTATGAGAGAGATGCTGCTGAGGGTATCTCTTCTAACAGATCGCCCATCCCACACTTGATGTTGCGCCTTGAAGCACAAAAGTAAACATCAGCCCAGACCGAAATTGCGTAACTACTACAAGCCTTGCGACTCAGTGACAACAGCATTGATACTGTTTCATCCACCAAATCGTAAGGCAAAATAAAAAGATATCCACAATTGATCGTGAGGGCAAAACATACAACAGCGGGGATTCGCTGGTCGTCACCGACCCAACTACTAATCCGCCCCTTACCAGCTTGACTATGGGAGAGCGGACGGGATCCCGTATTTTCTGGTAGGTATGGTCGTATGTATCAGCTTCTGAGATAATCCAGTAAATATATGATACCATAGTTAGGTGCGCAGAGTCGAGTCAGCTCAAACCAGGGCATCTAGCCTCATGGGCCATATAATTGGGCGCTGTTGGATGCAGAAGCCAGATTAAACGGGTTATAATCAAGTTCAGGATTTCAGGATGAATGGCACCTTGAGCAGATTGACGTTAATCTATGCTTCCTACTCTAACGTGAGCCTCTTGGAGTACAAAAAGTTATAATGGACCATTGCATCTCGCACCCATCGCTCTAGGTTGCGAGCTCCCTCCTCGCCAAATTCACTTGTCCATTTAACGACCTCCTGGTCGATATCAATGTTCCCAGCAACCTTGCTTGGATCAATCTTGGTGCTGGCATTGATCGAGCTAAGCATCCTCTTGGTACCGCTGTTCATCCCGTTTAATTCTTGTTCATTCGCCTTGTCCCATGAATAGCGGACTTTGCTCTCGTCGAGACCCGAGAGCCGTGCATACTTGGAAACAAGCGGAGGACATGTCATGACGTCGTCGGCATCAATGACAATCGGCCAAACGCTGTCGTTTGCATAGTACTCGGCGTAAAATTCGTACAATGTCCTTTGCCATCGCAAGGTCACCTCAGTTGCCATTGGGTGTTTGCCTGGGCGTTTATATCCGTCCAATTCCAGGTCGCAAAGGCAAGTTCGATACAGAGAAGGGAGCACCAAACCAGGATGACGAATGAGAAATGTTGGGTTCCAGGTTTTGAGGAACTCGTCGGGAAATAGTGTGATGTTGAGTGGCGATCGAGTTGGTTGAGCGATGTCCCTCATTGGAAGAGGTGCTGCCTCGTCCTGGACTTCTTGGGGAGTATGAAGATAATGGCTTTCATAATGCGGATGTGTCAGAAAAATAGTATGTTCCTTCACAAAAATAGTTTGTCCCTCTTGTTCGGCTGCAGCAATATAGTCTTGAAATTTCTCCGAGCATTGCTGGATCATTGTGCTGGCAGTTTTATTCTCCTCATCTGTCCAAGCATGCATAGGCTTCGCATTGACGAAGAAGTGTCGTGGCATAGAAGGCAGAAAAAAGTACCCTCCGTGGTCGGCGGGACGCACACCCTGCTCATCAAGATTGAGCATCTTTACTAGAAGATTAGAGGCCGTACGGGGAGACGTTAGAAGCCAGTACCGCGGGGGCTGTTGAGACTGAGCGCTTTGGGTCATGATGGGCTGCTGTGCTTGGATACCTGTTGCTGATCGAGGTTGGGTGAACTGGGAAAAGACACGGAATGCAGGGTGAGTGACCGAAAATGTCCAGTTTCATAGGGATAAGAAGAAGAACTTATATCGTACTGACAACTGAACTGATGTAGTGTTAAGATAAAGCCGCCTGGGTGCCACGAGCCGTTCGGATATCGGTCAGAGAATAAGCCGGGTCGTCGCGCCGGCCCATCGCTGTGCATATGCGATCGACAGAAAATGGAAATAAACTTGGTTGATCACTGCAGATTCAATGTCCATGTCAGTAACGGACATTGGAAGTCTTCCGGCCCGACATTTGTTAGCGGAGAACGGGTGATTATAAGAAAATGTTTATTCATCATAGTAGATGCATGTCTTTTTGGTCGAGAAGCATTCACAGACACATCGGCTTGGTCGTTCTGAGTCTACATAGCACCTCCAAATAGTGCTGTAACAGTAAGAACAGCGTAGAAATCCTTCGTGCGTTGCTTGATGATTGTGAAAAGACGCAGCTGAACATGCTGTATCTGCCGTAAACCGTCAAGATCACGAGCAAACAGACCAGCTACTTACACAATCCCACCTCAATACATCGGCCAGGCTAAATCTGGGGATACACTAAAACCACCGGCACTTTACTCAATGATCGACACCCGTGAGTCGATGTGTCATTAGCGACTCCACCCGGCCACCTTCAATTGACCACCTCGCGCTGCAAGAAAGGCGCGAGTACCGAGGACACGTTGATATCCACCAGGAGCCGGCCGACATCCGCGCCGTCCTTGGCTCCATCTCGGACTTTGGAAAGACTCCGTTTGATTGACCAGCTTCTTGACATCAGGAGCTTCTTGCATATATGACCTGTTAGTTTTAGGCCATGTTAGGAAGCTGCTAGACTTTGACCAGACGGGACTGCGATAAGTAATGGATAAGGATGGAACCAACATTATTTCAGACATATTGCTCTGAAACCAGCTGATATCTTTTGGTACTAATGGGAGTTCCATCGTCAATAAAACCTTGTAGAGTTCAATGTCTATTAGCTGGTCTTTATCGAGAGTCTCAAACCGCACATTTGGTAACAAGAAAATTGCCAATAGGATTCTCGTGCATCACCTCTTCCCGCTAACAGTTATAGAACCTCTCGTTCTGAACATATATACGTGGCTTGATCGTTTATGAATGCTGATTTTGTGTTCGAACATGTTAAGATGTCTGCTCCACACATCATTGACCGCTTTCAAGTGTTGGGCAGGCTGTACGGCTGAACCCAACTTTCACACAATACCATAGCCATCAGATCTTTGGCAAAGACTTTTCGACCTAATAAAGATACATACCATGCGTTTAATCTTGGACTAATAAGAACAATGGATGGCTGGGTACGAACGGAGAGGCGGAGCAGTCACGGAGCAAACCAGAATGGGACCTATATGTTAGCGACTATAACAAGGACAAGCAGCTGGCAATCTCGGAGTATAGGTGAGATTAAGTTCGTCGAGCTGATCTAGTCAAAAGACTGGCTAATTATTGCCTCACTTTACTAAAATTGTATTCGAATCCAACCGCTTGAATAGCCTCTTGTATCACCTGTTAGCGACAGCCTTGCATTGTTTTGAGTGAGGCTATGGATAGAATATTGTACGGCAGGTGTGTTTTCATGGACTTAAAAAGCTCTCCTTCGATTGATTCAGGTGTGCTATGTCTATGTAGGTCTTGCAAAAAAAAAGAATTGACATTCTCGCCATGTCGGGCTGTGAAAAGCAAGTGGAAACGCTGGTGAGAAAGGCTGAGTTCTAGCCAGCACAACCTCTGCTATGCCCATTTATCTCCATTAAGGCCCTGTCATTATATGGAAAGCGCTACCAGTAAAGTATGCTGATGCTCGATTCCACTTGTGGAGTTCAAAACCTCGATCTCACGTCAGCCTCCGCCTCACCTCCTATATCCACCTATTACGGAATCTTATCTGTCCTCGACAAAAAACAAAACAAAAGTAAGAACAAGCAGCTGTTTTATGGCATTTCTTAACTATTGATCTCCTTATTCCGCCCAGCTTTTGCAAAGACGGTCTGTACAACATGGCTTCAGTAACATACAACTACATCATTGTTGGAGGCGGTCTCTCAGGTTGCGTGCTTGCAAGCCGCATCCGAGAGTACGATGATACAGCTAAGATCTTACTGATTGAAGCTGGCAAAGATACCCGGGAGCGGCCAGATGTGCACAATATGCAAGTTCTGAACTTGGGTGGTGACCTGGACTGGCAGTATCAGTCTGAACCCGTTGCTGGACTTTCAGGCCGTCGCGTCACTCTCAACTCCGGCAAAGGCCTGGGAGGTAGCTCAGCCATCAACTCTGGTAAGCGAACACGCAATGAATTGGTGCAAGTAACGGTAGCTAATATTTTCACCCCCCGTAGGCGGGTGGACTCGTGGTGCTGCAGCAGACTACGATGAGTGGGCATCTCTAGTAGGTGATGACCGCTACAGTTATAAAGGCCAACTGCCCTGGTTCAAGAAGTCGGAGCACTGGTTCGATGATACGAACCCTGAGCAACATGGTAGAGACGGTCCGATTAATGTCACCTGTGCAAAAGCAACGGGCCGTAAGTTTCCGCTTGCGGAGCAGGCTGCTGCCGGTTGGGAAGAACTCGGGGTCCCTACACTCACAGATGGCGACCAAAACACTGGGGATAACCTTGGACGCGTTTACATATGCGAAGCCAGATCCCAAGGCAGCCGTCAATGGTCTGCTGGACAGTATTCGCTGGAGAACATCGAAGTCCGCCTGGAGACTTTTGTCAATAGAGTTGTTGTGGAAAGAAGTGATGGAAAGCTGAAGGCGACCGGCGTTGAGTTGGCCGACGGCAGCATAATTAATGGCGAGAATATCATCCTCTCAGCTGGAAGTCTCCGCTCCCCTCAACTACTTCAGCTTTCCGGTATCGGCCACGGCTCTCATCTTGAAGAGCACGGGATCGAGTCACTTCTGGAACTCCCAGAGGTAGGCAGAAACCTGTCCGATCATATGCTATTCTTCCAACATTGGCGTCTGCGCGACCCCTCTGCCGGCTACACACTTGGATCTTCCAACCCTCTCTTCGCACAGCCGCAGTACTCACAAGGAGTACCGTACGATTGGATTGTAACTACCAGTGTACCGAGTGAAGGCCTCGCTAGAGCTATCGAGAAGGACGAAGGCACAGCGCCTGATAGCTTCACACATCCGCTTCTTGCCAAGAAGCGCACGTTTCTCGAGAACATCGTTCTATTTGCCAAGGTTCCATTTCCGGGAGTTCCAGCGGATACTGAACATATTACCAGCGCGCTGGTAAGTCTCTTGCCTACATCGAAAGGTTCTGTGTCACTCCATTCAGGAAAGCCTGAGCAACATCCAAAGGGTAAGAATTATTGCTTCTGTACATGACTGTTGCTAACCTGTTGGTAGTTGACCTTAACTATCTGGCCACTGAAGTCGATAAGCACGTCTTTCGTGAAGGCCTGCGTCAGCTAACAAAGTTCATGCTCGGATCTTCGTTCAGCAAGTACATTGCTGGCGAATCAGTGCCACAAGGTCTTCCTGCAGAAGATCTTGCATTGGACGATGAAGACGAAGAACTGGACCAAAGGTTATCGATGACGGGTGGAACAACATGGCATCCAACAGGAACTTGCTCCATGAGCAAGGTAGTGGACACGGAGTTTCGTGTGAAGGGCGTCGAGGGTCTTCGGGTTGTTGATGCATCCGTTATCCCTGTGCCATTGAGTGCCCATATTCAAGCACCGTTGTATGCACTCTCTGAGCAGGCTGCGGCTATTATTACCGACAAGGCGTAAACTTAAGAATAGAATATCCAATCATCATATTCAACATCACAATGTGAAATCGACGGTCATACGAAAGTCAATCATTACATCTATTCATTGACGCATCAAGCTATTAGAGTAATTGATAAGTAATTACATAATGCTTCAATGCCCCCCTCCCAACTCCCTTCCTTGAATGGTCCTTTAGGCAGTATAGGAGAAGTTCACAAGCACGGGGTTGTGGTCGGAAAGGATGTTCCCATCAGGCTGGACGAAAGCTTCTGGCACATACTTAAACGTCTTTGCAGTCAGCTTTACCGAGGTTCCGGATCGATAACTGTATGATCATTTAGTAAAAGCAAATCAAGTTGTGATATTTTACAACAACTCACAAGACTTTATCAACGATCTCACACTTGTTGTTGGGTGCTGGTACACTGCAAGGGTTGGCAGTTGCACCCGCTGTCGGGTACACACCCCCGTTGATCAGTTGAACCCAAGAATCACTGAAGCCAGCATCGGTCAGCTTGTTGATGCTGCGACCTGCGTTGGTCCATCTGTCATTGGTATCGCCTGCTACAATGACAGCGCGGCCATTGGAGTTGGCGTTGACGTATTCCAGGATCTGGTTGATGCCGGAAGTTCGAGCATCGACATCTCCCTGGTCGGATCTTAATTCGAATCGAGTCAGCATCATATCAGGTTCTTTAACTGGCTTACGTACCCAGCATCGGCATGCAAGTTGTAGAGATCAATTTCGGCTCCATTGATGTTGATACGCATGAAGCTGAAGCCCTTGGGCGTCAAGCAGTCCCCCGAATTCAAGTTACACTTGTTCCACTTCTTGCGGGTCAAGCCAGTCCATGGATAATTGGACACAGTGTTCAGGCCATCACCGAAAGGCACACCGCCAGAGGTTGGCGTACGGTTAGGATGGTTATCAGTCGCATAGATGTACGCATGGTAGTTGAAGTCCTCTTGCATATGGACAATATCGTAAGCCTGGGTAGAAAGAGCTGTGCCGATCAGGTTGGCGTTGGTGGCCTTGTCACCAGGGACCTCATTGCCGTTGATGATGGCTGGTAGTCCCGCCACATTGTAAGTAAGGAAGCTGAACTGGCCAGTCTTTTGACCAGCAGAGATACCAATCAGAGAGAGGGCAGCAAGCAGAAACTTGGTTGAAATTGAGTGGATTGACATGTTGGCTGAGAGTTCAAGAAGAGACCAGAAGTTTGTTGTCTGGATGGTTTGATCAACAACTCATGAGGGAGCGCGACATTATGAAGGTCATATGTTGTCCTAGATTCATGCACCAAGACGTATAGTCACATCGTGATCAGCATAATGGCTTCCCATCACGGATCAAAGACCGGGGTCAGCGAGGGGACATTGCAACTTCCTTCCTGAATAGACACCACGTCCGACGGGGAACTTGTCTCTTAAGCCTGATAAATCAAGAACTCTTTCAATGACGAAGGTTTAATTCTGGTTTACGAGGCACGTAGTTGTGTTGCAACATTCTACTGGATGTGGCTTGCTATCTCAGCAGTTACTACAATGACGGTAATAATGCAATCGCATTAGTCCGTGTGCAAACTACGGCCAACAACGGCAATTCCTCCGTCTTTACCGAATGTCCATTTCCACCAATGCACTACCGACAGCAAGCTTGGCTATTTCGACACTACCGAGTAAATCGACGCAACAATCACACGTGTTTTTCTATCCCCTGCTTAGTTCTTATCAACCTGGGGCACAGCATCGAGGACTCAATCTAGTGGAGCGAAAGATAGCGAATCCCCGGTTTAATACAGTTGAACATTTACCAAAGAGGTCAACCAATTTCCCAAGGTAGCAAGGGCACAGTGGTATATTTATTTACACTTGTCTCATTGCTTCAAGTTGCCGATCTTGACAGGTTTCAATTTACACCTCTTGCTCAACCATTCAGCTGCGTGCGCACTGAAAAGTTACACGATGAGAGGCCCAATTCTCGCAGCAGCTGTTTTCAGCACCTGCGGACTGGCAAGCACTGCTAAATCAGGCAGTTCCCTCGATCCCGTTCAGGCTATTCTACTACCCGACACTGCAGCAGCAAAAAGTCCACTAACTCATCTTGGTGGTAATGGCCCGTGGCATATTGGTAAGGCAACATAGTCAAATTTTAGTTCAATTTCTGACAAAAACAGGTGAACCCGTTACTGGAATCTCCTCAGAAGTCCCTGAAGGATGCCATGTTGACCAAGTTGCCTACATTTCCCGTCATGGGTCGCGATACCCTGATTCTGGTGCTCATAGTGGCTGGGTCGACATGGCTCGTCGGGTAAGAACACCACACAAATGAGTGACGAATAACATAGCTGATGTTCTGAATACGCAGTTCAAAGAGTCCAAGTATACCGCAACTGGGCCTCTGTCGTTCTTTCACACCTGGGATACCCCGCTTACCAACCCAGCCATCCAGATCGCTCAGCTGAGCAAGACTGGCTACAAGGAGCTGTTTGACATGGGATATACGATAAGAACTCGGTATGAAGTTTTGGGTCTGTACTTGACAGCTTGACTAACTTGAGCAGATATCCAGACCTGTACCAAGAGGGTGATAACTTCGTTGTTTGGGCCAACAACTACACAAGAGTCCTTCAAACTGCGAAGCTCTTTCTCCACGGCTTCTTGGGGACCAACTCTTCCTTAGGTACAGTTGTGTCAGTCACTGGTAAAGGATTTCCTGCTCATCTAGGCGATACTCTTGCCCCATCCGATATGTGCCCGACCTTTGTGGATGATAGTGACAAGCAGATTGATGTCTGGCGCTCATATTGGTTACCCGCTTTCAAAAAGCGGCTTTCCAAGTATATTGGTGGAGATCTTGAGCTTGAGGACGGGCAGTGGAACGACTTCCCTTACATCTGCGGATTCGAGTCACAGATTACTGGTCGACTTTCACCATTCTGCGAAACGTTCACTCAAAAGGAACTAGAGCAATATGAGTATCAACAAGATATCAGGTACTACTATGGTGTAGGCCCTGGGGCCAAGGTTGGGTCTAAAATGATGGTGCCCTTCCTTGAATCGCTGATACAGCGATTTGTCGTTGGACCCGATGCAACGGGTACCAATTTCGACGGACAGCCTTTCAAAATTCCAAAAATCCTGATGAGCTTTCTCAACGACGGTCAACTCAACGAGTTAGTTGCAGCCACTGGTGTATTTGACAAGGAGAAGCCTCTGCCTCTAGACCACATTCCCAAAGATCGGCTATGGCGGAGCTCAAACATCTCTCCCATGCGAGGAACCATCGCATTTGAGAGCCTTAACTGTGGTGCGAAGAAGGGAAATAACTCGAAGCGATTTATCCGCGTTCTCATCAACGATGTCGTCTTCTCTGTACCTTCCTGTCATGATGGGCCAGGCAAGTCGTGTTCTCTACCCAAGTACTCCAAATTTCTTAAGAACAGACTGAGGAAGAATGGGAACTTTGCAAAGCTCTGCAACGCTACAGATGCTGCTACACCTAGCAAGGTTCTTGGAGCAAGTTTCTTCACAGACTTGGCCCAGCCGCATTTGAAACCTGTCGAGCCTTAGCGGAAGCTTTCAGGGACAATTGCATAATTTAGAGATGGAAATAGCCAGAGTATTATGTATGTATTAAACAGTATACTGTTACATACTCTCATCATAGTGATACATATTAAAGTTGTGCACATTGGAAAAGTAATCGAGTTGTGAATAGCAAATATCTAGACGTGGCATGTACAAACTGCGGGCTATAAATTAAACAGCTGGAACCATCTTTCCATAATCTGTCTTAGCATTCGACGACACACGGACTTTATCGTTGTGCCAACGCAGCCTTTGCCTCATTTAGCTCTGCCTCTGTCGGCAAGTTGACTACCATGAGGTACAGAATATCCTTCAAAATGGTGTTAGTAAATGGGTTTAGAAAATGTTCGGTATAGTGTGGGTGTTTACCTTGTCCAAGACAAATTTCTTAGCCGCATGAACTGGTTTAAAGGGCAAGGGCAATCCAGTCTTTGCTGGCCCTCCTCTGCCTTGTTGTTCTTGATTCTGTCTTGCTGAAACTCGCCCTCCTCGGCCTTTGCGAAGTTGATTGGGATCGACGTATCCTCCAGTTATGAGCGAAATCAATGACCCATTGTTGGAAGGGTGGCTTGGGTCAGCATATCGTGATGTAAATTGTGGTGCTTCTTGCTGGTTGGCCAGGAGGTTGTCCGGCTTGTTAAGCGCCTATGGTCTAAATCAGTCTGTGGCCTGTCAGGACTTCATTTCAGCCGACTTACAAACTGAGCCTGGGCTCTCTTGTCGAAGTACTCGTTAATGTAGGTCTTTTTATTGCCCAGACTTTGCTTGAATCCTGTAGATTCCTCGTTATTGGCCGCAGCAAGAACATCCAATGTAGGGAAGACGAGTGGTGCGGCTTCAGGAAGAGCAAAGTCACCATAAGTCTTGCCACTAGAGTTCTTGAACTTGTTAGTGATCCCGGAATCGTACGATCCCATATTGGAAGCGACGGTGGATGTTAGATCAACCACGTCATGAGATTTGCCGGTGTCCTCTCGCCAGGTCATGATAAGGCAGCACAAGCCCTTTGGATAGAAGTACTGCTCATTCATCCGTGTCAAAAACTTGTTTGACCTGAGAGACTGTTAGAACCGAATCCAGGGCTTGCTCAATAGGTTCAAAAAGCTGTGTAGTGGGGAGGAATTGTACCTTTGTCGACTGTTCAAATCTTTAGCAACATCAATAGTTATATACACCGCTGCGCTGATCGCAATACTTGGTGCAAATGGAATGAAGAAGCCGCCGATCTCGGCGAAGTTGATGACCTCAATCCATGGCGAGGCCTGAGTGGACTGGTCGAATTTGTCAAGAAAATCAAGCCAAGCCGTTTCATCAATGCCAAATTCTTCAAGCGCGGGAGCAAAGCCGCGAACAAACCCACGAGTTCGGTCCTTGGGTCTCCGTTGCGCAAGGATAACGGGAAGTTCCAATCGGGCACCAGGCTGACCAGAGGTCGAGCCATGAGCTTTGAGAAAATCGAGAATGAGGTCGGGGGTGTCTTGCGGCGCTTCCGTTGAGGTGGAATCACCCTGGGGCTTGGAGAGCAGCTCTGATTGTGTTTCGTCGAGCTCCCACTGCATCTTGGTGAAGTCGTCTTGTTGGCCGGGCTGCGAATACTCATTTTGCGGTGTTTGATCGCGGTCTGCAACAACGTTTTGATGAGATTGACTTGGTCCGGACCCTGAGGATGTCGCATCCTTCTCCGCGTTCTTCTTCTCCTTATAGGTGCTAACACTCTCTGACACGAGGCCAATGCCGCCAGCTACGCTGCGAACTGCTGAGCCTAAGATGCCCCCGCCTCGATCACCTCGTCCCCCTCGCCGAAAAAAAGAACCTGCGCCACGTCCTCTGTTCGACATGATTGTAAGGATATTGCAAGAGGCCTCAATGCGAATGCGTGCGTTGAGGGGAATCAAGCTCATGATCAGCCTGTTTTAAGACGCATTGAGGAGGGGCAGCGTCAGCCCTAGAGACAGCGGCGTGGGCGGATGTGCGGCACCAGAATAGCCATGAGTGGTATAAACTACGACAAGAAGTGGGGGCTTGTTCAAGCTATGGCAGAAAAAGTAAGATTGCAAGACAGATTGCGCAGTCTAAGCGCTATAAGATCTAGCGCTTTCATGCGTTGTAACTTAACCTCGAGGCTTAATTTTTACTGATCCATTTTTGACTGGCGCAAAACCATCAGGGAGCGGTAAGATATCGTTATCAGTAATGAGTACAGATCCATTTGGTTGAGCCACTCCACAAGTCTGAAGACGGTGGCATCCATCAGAGGTCCAGATAGTCTGATCTGCAATAATATCCATGAAAGACATATCGATCATAGCGCGTGGCGGGATTGACCAATTGCCTTATTGTTTAGGCTCTTGATGATTAGCATAGCAGATGTGGCACATCGCTCTAGGGAAAGAAATGTTGATGAGGAGGATTGTGAGACAACTCGATGAGGTCTTCATATCCTTCAATGAAGTCGCCACTTGATTGTTCGATGATCTCAAGGTACCTGAGTAAGACACATCCCCAAAACCGATGCACAGCTGTGTCCAGGCCTTTGTTCGAGCTAGCAACCGACTATCGAATTAGAGGCTACTTTTCCATCTTGTTCCAAAATCATGAGTTGTTTCAAAGGAAAGGTTTGAAGTGCTGGACGCTGATTTGAACCTCTAAGAATCTATATCTTGGTGTAGGATCTTGTTCCCTGTCTATGTCAGCACTAAGTGATGTGTTTTGCGGAGCCCCATTGGAGCAAAGTGTTCTCTGCTACAGCTTTCCAATCTCGCTTAAATTATGCTACGCTGACAGAAAAGAAGTATTTATTAGTCCGTGAAAAACATCTTACTCCTCTGGGGAAGAATCCTCGATCCCTCGTCGTGCTTTCTCAGCCCTACCATACTTGGCGACGCTACCAACATCGCCAACATGACGGTTCTAATTTATCCTTTGCGGTATCAATGCCAAGATGTCACTGTTACCGAATGGTTTACACTTTTCACCTTATGTTTGGCTCCTCTTATCGCCCATGTCCTTATTGGCGCGCCTTCACCAACATTCTTGACTCTTAGCCGTCCAGCCTGGCACGAGCGAGTCTGCCACTACAATCCGACCTCTATCCTCTGGCGGTATGCTGCTATCGCTGATCGACGTATCCGTGCACGGAACTGGGACAAGTTTGACTTGGCTGCCACCAATGCTCTATTCTGGACTGATCATGGATGGGATGGGTCCGAAGACGTGATCAAGTATAGTCGTCCACGCTGCGTACAGCTACCGGACAGCAACAAGGTCACTTTCCTATCGAGAGACACCATCAAAACTCTCATCATCACCCTTCAAGGGTTGCAGGCAATTATTTTGCTACTGGGTAGTCAAATTGACCCAGCGGCGCCTAGCTTCACGTTGTTTATGGCTGTCGACATCATTTTCTTCCCTGTGGCTCTCTTTGGCCTGCTGAGGCTTTGCAGTTGCCTCTGGCTTACCGAGGAGTTCGCATTTGCTTCCATTGAGGATCTCCCTGCGGGCACTCCACTGGCCATTGGTTGCAGCACTATGTCATTCGAGCTTTTGGCCGCCAATCCTTTAGTTGCCGAACCACAACGATTTCGCAATCACAAGTATTGGGCGAGTATATTATTCCGAATCGCATATACTCTGGTGCTGTTTGCCTTGCTAGCCTTAGCATTGTCGTTTGTGATACCAAAAAGCTCGGAGTATCTAATCGTCTATACATTAACTACGTTTGTGGTTGTTATGTTCTTTGTTGGACTGCTCAGCGTCACTATAGTCCTGCTTGTCTGGTATATGGGATTCAAGGCAAACACTACTACCGTCATACCCTGCATTTCGTCTGTCTGGTACAAGTTCTACACAGGGGTTTTGCTTGGCGCCGGAATCGCTATGTTCATAATTGCCTGCCTAGAAACACGCAAAACGCCTTGCGGAAAATACACCAGTGGCGTTCCATTCACTGGGGATGCCATTGCGTGTATGAGCGCGGGATTCGACAAAGTTGAAACAAGAAACATCATCGATGGTCCTTATAACGGGACAGCTCTTTATCGTTATTCACATGTGGGCAACTCCAGTCTTGTGGTAGCCAGTTATGAAGATGATCAGCAAAATGCTTTCAATTTTACTCGAATGTGTTTTAGCAGCATCTGGGGCGTATAATCCAGGCTTTGGGTGAGAGTTCAAGCCTACGAGGAGAAACGACACATAGGTTGCTTAGTACTAGCCTAACATAATATATATATAAGAACTGCATGGTGGAGAGATTAAAGAGGTTAGAAGAATTAAAAGAGTTGTTCAATCGTATTAGGCAATATAATATGGGTCTTATTTATGCTTCCTGATTTTCCACAGTTTTTGTACATACGTAATGCCTGCCTGGGTATTTAAGTCTTTGAATGAATACCTAACCCTTTGCACAACACAAAGACAGATATAAGAAACATCACCCTGTACTATGTGATAACGGCAGGGATGATGGGTTCCGCTTTGCGACAATGAGACCTATAGCTTTCTCTACTATCTCTCGACAACAAGTATTCGTTGCATTTCACGCACCAATCGGCATGAATACTTGATTCCGGTACCCCCTTGTACCTGGAGTTCAACCCCAGACATGTCCCCTCAGCGGGGGCCATGCAGCCACCTAAGAACCAGGAATTAACAATTTAGCGAGAAGCACATGCTATGTACCGGCATGTTGGAATTCCACAAAACTTGCCTGTAGTCGTACCCAGGGTTGCAGCTGCAGCGAGGGGTTTGTTGGTCCGACGCACCTCCACTCATGCATGTTGGTTTTCCAGTTGCTGAATGGGGTCATAGGAGACAAGAGAAAACAATGCATGTTGATTGTGCTCACGCCATGCACAACGTGCGGTATTTAAACCCACATGCACCTATGCACAAAAGGATCGGCACCGGATCCCCGAGTCTCTCGATATCAACTCCAAAACATCTCAAACCTTGCAATATGACGACCGTTGAAGCACACCCCATCGTCGACGCTGAGGATAATGTAGGTTTTATCCAAGAGGTTATGTAATTGAAGCTGATCGATCCCAGCACTCGGATGCGGACTCCTCACTTGGAGCGGTAAGAAACAAATTAAGTTGCATTCAATAGTCTATCCTGTAACTAAGTATGTGGCGATAGGATATCGCATCATCAACTGACAGTCTGAGAAGTTCTATTCTCGACTATCGTCAAGAGAACGGGAGGACGTATCACGCATTTAAGGATGGAAGTATGTCGTGCTTTTGCATTTTGAAATGACTGCAGACTGACCTGAGGCCGCACAAAGAGTACAACTTACCTAATGATGCGGAAGAAAATGAACGACTAGGTAGGCACCTCAGGTTTGAACCGTTCCGTACTCGCCGCTGACAGTTTAGATCTTCAACATAACTTGATGCTCCTTACCCTTAATAACAAGCTTGGACTGGCGCCTCCCAACCGTCGAGACTCAGCGGTTAAGCGAGTTCTAGATGTCGGCACCGGTACAGGTATCTGGGCGATTGACTTTGGCGATGAACACCCTGATGCGACTGTAAGTTAGCGTAATCAATGCGCATTTAAGTTGAATGCTAAGACTTGTAGGTAATTGGAGTTGATCTGTCGCCTAGTCAGCCGGGCTTGTAAGTGATGGCATTTCTGACTACCTCAATCAGCTGCTAACAGGCTCAGCGTACCGCCCAATGTGCGATTTGAAATCGACGATATTGACGAGGAGTGGACTTATAGCGAGCCATTTGACTTTATTCACAGCAGATTTATGAATTTTAGTGTTCAGAACTGGAAGTCTTACCTCACAAAGATTTATGAGTTAGTTCCCCATGCAACATGTCAGAACTGATCAACACTAAAATCTTAAGGAATGTTACGCCTGGAGGTTACGTTGAACTGCAGGATGTAGATGTTATCATGGGAAGTGACGATGGCACGTTGACGGAGGACACTACCATGTACAAATGGTGTAAACTCCTGGATGAAGCTGCAGGAAAATTCAATCGCTGTTTTGAAAGGACAACTCGTTTCAAGGACCTACTTAAAGAAGTTGGCTTCGTCGATGTTGTCGAGACACGCTACAAATGGCCTACCAATCACTGGCCCAAGGACAAGAAATACAAGGAGCTCGGCCAGTGGAACAACGCCAATGCCAGTTCTGCGCTTGAAGCGTTGACCATGGCACCTTTTACCCGAGGCCACGGCTGGAGCCGCGAGGAAGTTGAGCTGTTTTTGGTGGAGTTAAGGAAAGACTGGAATAACACCAGGATCCATGCCTATTGGCCTATGTAAGTATTCAGGCTATTCGCAAGACCCAGTCGCTGACTTCCTCACAGCTGCGTTGTTTATGCCAGGAAACCAGAACCTTGATCTTACAGAGAGAAACCTGGTCGATCGTGGACCTTCCAATTGCGATGAGGTTGCTATAGATGAGCCAGAGAGACTTTTATATAATGCTATTCAATTTTACCTCATCAGATGCGTTTCCAAAAACAATCGTCATCCAACTACGAACTATTGCCATCGAGAATCGCATCAATTGTGATTAACTACATAAGCCCTTACCAAAGCATAACTCAGACAATTGCTTTTGTACCTAATCTGGGCTATGGACAAAGTACTCTCATGAGCCAGGGCTTGTCCGGAACTCGAGTACCTGAATTAATTGAGTCAACATACTCGGATTAATAGTGATCTCAATGGAGAGTAGAGAGCTAGTATATAAGAGACTCATCTTGGTGATCACTTGGTAAAACAAAAATAGCAAGTCCATATCTTGATCAACTCGAGCAGATTGAGCGGCTGGCTAGCCGGCTGCCCGAAGCTAAAGCACCTCTATAAACATTCCCAAGCCAATCACGGCGTATTTACTCACCCATTGACATCCGTTACAAATCTTAATGGACCTAGGACGGGAGGCTACTCCCGAAGTTGTCTGATTCACCCACCATAACGATCCAAAGACTTTTCTCATCTACACAGATGGCGCCTGTATCAACAATAGATAAGGGAACCTAAAAAGGGACTAGGCCTTTACATTTAAACCTGATCCATCAGACATCAAGAAGGGTACATGCCATCGTCTAGAAGACAGCGGGCCTTTTAGCGACGAGTATCACCAAAGCAGCAATCGAGCTAAACTGCGAGCCGTAATTAGCGCACTTCATCTTCGTAGAGATCCAGTTATGGAGGACCATGGAAGTAGAATGCAGAAGCGGATTCAGTGACTAAGCAGGCAGCCTTCGGGGATGATATTCATAGCTATGGCCGAACAATTGGGTGGGGATATTTGCACGATAGCAATTCTTGCAGAGAAACACGGTCTATTTAGTTGCAAATTGTAGGTCGCTACATGTACGTCCCAACATGCGCCAAGCCAACAGGATCCAAATGTCCGAGTTCTGATAACATCAATTCCCCGAGGCTTGGTGGCCTTGAGTTGAATCGTATTAGTTCCGATCACTTTAACCGGATCTGGTAGAGGGTGCAGTTTCATGGGCGTTAGGTTATCCCTTTAAGGTGTGAGTGTGTGAGTGTGTGATAGGAAAGAGTACGTAATCATTCGCTATGGAGAAGTAAATGCCGTTTCAACTGTTAATTCTGGAACTCTTCTACGTTGTCTCAGCTGTCTCAGCCCACATACCCGCATCGGGCATGGACGGCGGAATTGACACGCCACGAAGTGACCAGCTGCAGGCTCAGCCCTGCATGAGTTTATTCAGACTGTTTGCCAAGGCAGATCATCGTCGATCCAATGCATTCAATTGTCTAGGTATCGAAGAACATGCCCTGTAAACCTGAACCTGGCTGAACTCAAAGACGCCGAAGACGTCTCACTCGTGATATAGTTGCTAGTTCATAACTTTGGAGCTAATGCATCTACTAAGGTTTGAACTCTAGCAGCATCATAACACTTTAGAGTTAATGCCAGGGAACATCAACAGGTTTGTCTTCCCCGCTGATCCTCCCGCAGCCAAGGCAGATTGGCGGAAAGAAAATTTGATCTTGCCCCTTCAATGATTCAGTTTGCGGGTATGGAACACCTTCACAGCACCACGAGTCAGTCCATTGTGGCAAAACTTCGCGCAAAGATGCATTCACAGACACTATTTTGATGCTCATTGGGCGGCAACTAAAGAACGGCCCGACTGTGGTAAGATGACACAAAGCCAACTAAAGCTGTACAAGACCTATACTAGCAAACGGGACGCGTTTCAGACAAAACATGTGCTAAGGACGCTCTATTCCACGCCGTCATGGCTAACAAAATTAGTGCATCTCGATATGCTTCTGCAGCTTGCTAATTGGCTTGAGACGTCAAGTCATTCTACAGTAGTGTCCCGACAGCCACAACCGCAGGGGACCGGCAGCATTTGCCTCCAAGTTTCAGGGCTTGCTACTCGGAGAGTGATCCTGAATCTGCTTGCTTTGAGTACTAGATTTTTGTGCATAATTTTGTGGACTATTTTTCAGAAGTATCAGACCGAAATGCATCACTAGATACATCATTAGAGACCTATTCAGGCGGCGGTTCGGAACAAATATTGGAATTGTTCATTCCATATCAAATGCCATAGTTTGAGTACATACAGAGATCTGGAGATTCCAACGCTAGGCCTTCCTACCCCCTGAGACTTGTATGCCTCGTGAAACATTCCCGCACGGGAAAGCTGAAATTAGTGTCCAAGCAGCACAGACACACAGAGATTAGGGTCGCCTCATATGCCAGTTGATGTTCGTAGTAAGATTCTGGAAACCGTTTCGCGCGGTGGCGCACGACCTCCACAAACTTCGATATGCGGAAGACGGAAGGGGATCCCTTCCCGGGGCTACTACGGTGATCGCATCACACCAATTGACGACTGGGGCTCTCCGTATCTCGTAATCACAGGCCGTAGGTTGGTCGAACCGGCTTTTGACACGGTTGTCTCATGCGTCGTACTGTAGCTGCTGAGCCGAGTCTAGTAGGGATGTTGCATACAGAGAATGCGATGATACGTGCGCCCGGGTTGACAACCAACAGCATGATTGATTGCCTGAGTATTGAGGGCACACTAGACAGCTCCGAGCATGTGTCTTGGACCAACGCTGCTCCACAGTGGGCACATTTAAAGTTCTGTTGTTGTTTGTGAGTGATGGTAATCATATTCGAAGTGCAGGCCCATTTGAGCCATTTAATCCAACGAGGCGTAGATTCGAGTTTGGGGAGCACCTGTCATGATATTCCAGATTACTTTACGTCTAGGCCCACTGTTTCCCAGGGTCTCTGTCGGCATGGCGCCATGTTACTCTCCCTTTTGCATGGTCTCGTCTACTGTATACGCGGCTTCCTATGAGAAAGGGCTAGGATACCACAAGAGGCCACCCTTTTTGACGTCGCGTAACGTTATCCTTAGCTCGCGGCTAGTGCTGCTGGTCTGCGGATATCGTCATAACAAAATCATGTTATCTCCAACTCGCTAAACTAAATTAATTTGCCCCTGTCATTCGTCTGCGCGAGATGCCCCCAAAGGCATAGGTGTCTGCATGTCCTGTGACAATGGATCAGGCATCCTTTTGAAATTTGGTCAAGTCGTGACACTTGGTAAGGTTACAACTGTGCCAATTGCGTGCCGAATCATCCCAGGTTGTTTCCAACGCTGGAGTTTCAGCGACGGGACTCAATCAAGGATGCCTAGCTCAAGCGTTTGTCAGATGTTTGTCAGGGTCGGGTCAGGTTATCTCTAGAACTGGTTGTGGGGGTGGTCGGAGTTGACACTAGGAACCAGTGGGCACTAAATTTATGTAGATGTCGTCAGGACCACCTGATGCAACCGTCGTACGCGCGCCTGGATTCGGTGGGTCTATGCTTGCTGGGGACTAGTGCCCGTTGGCAGCTTTCGTCTTCATGTTCAAGTTCGGCACTCTCGCGGTAAGATTAGAACATGTTCAAACGTGCTTCTGCAGATTATGGCTAGGTCAAAGCTTGAATTACCAAAAGGAGGCTCCTTCGCAAACACCGCTCGGTGGACTGTGCTTAAAGTATGTTATTTGAACTGGATGCGACCTCGAACGGACATGTCAAACTCATGAGGGATGGGTCGCCAACAGCTTCAAAGGCAACCCTTCGCAACCAGGGAAGGATGGCGTCTTGTTAGCGTCATGTAGATCTTGCAGTCTAAGCCAGATTGACAGAGACAGGATGCTTGTGTCGGTGTCACGAGCCATCCAACAAGTTGCAGTTCTCCACGGGTGTTGCAATGCGAAGTGGTCTAGCCTATCATCATGTAACATCGCACAATCCCGGCGACAACATTCCTCTCCACAGTTGGACCCAGCGACGGAACCGAACGTGGGATGATCTGATGGACAACTGAGATACAGAAATGTCAAACTCAGCTTATATACGAGAATTACCAAAGATGCAACCGCGAAAGTGTCAAACCGGGAATAAGTCTCAGATAGAAATAACGATAAAAACATAAGGGATATATAGAGTTAAAGGCCGTATCAAAGTTGCTCAATCATCACACACCCCATCATTCTTCCCCTGCACTTTTAGTTGTCACTAGAAGTCACCTTGAATCCTGGTAGCTGGTCGAGTCATTGCTTGTGATACTTCCTGTGACAGAGTTGCTGTTCATGGATTCGATCTTGGCCATCTTCTTCCGTTTCTCAAACTCATCCAACAAAGCATGGATTGTACCCAACGGGAATTCATGAATCAGCGGTCTTGTTGCTGCCGGGCAGACATTTGACTCTTGATCCTTGAACTCCTCCATGGCGAGGTTGAGGCGGAGTAACTGTTTCCACGACACAATGGAGTCACCGATAAGGAACGTGGGTACGCGAGCCATTGCCATTTCCTCGAGGATCCAACGTCGATGGAAAAAGTCTCGGTTGAGGAAGTCTGCACAACCAACAGCGGCGTCGGCCTGTACGTCGAATAAGTGGGCAATGGGAATAGCCCATTGGTGATGGGGCGCATATTGCTCGGGATGCAGGTCTTTGTCTCCAGGTTCCTGCCACGTTTCAGGCATAGCATTGTCAAATGCTTGGATGAGCTGAATACCGAGATCCGTTTGCGGTATCTTGAGACCCATCCACCCAACCACCATCTGCGCGCGTTGATAGGCGTGGTACATGATGATCCTACTCTTGGCATTTTCCCTGGCATCGGCAGAGTTGATGCAGAGACAGTCAATCCAGACCCTCAGCTTGGGTCTGCTTTGGTCTTCCCTCCCACTCAGATGTCGGAGAAGGCTCTTTAGCCATCCTGGCGATTGCTTTTTCCTGCTCAAGTTTTCCGACGATTTGCTCACGGCGGGATAGAAGACGGCCCGAACGTGCCTCAAGGCCAGGGATATGTTGAGGGGGATGGGGATTGTGGTTCGGTTTATGCTGATTCGTTCTTGGGATGTTGTGTCGCCGAGTAACGAGGATATGGCAATATATTCGACTTCTCTGCTAAGAGGCAGGGTCAGGAAACGGCAGATGATCTGATCGTTGATGTTGTCGGCGGGCTCAATCTCGAGAAAGCGCACCTCCTCCTTGGAGGCATTCAGGCGAGAGTAGTGTATGCGTGGGCGCCCATGGTCCGAAGCCATTTTGGTGTCGGTTAGGCAATGCGACTTTGTGTTGGTCGATGGTCAGTTTTAATCGTTTCAGGCGCATACGCTATGGGCTCTGACTATGCATACGCTGGTTGGTTTATCGGGAAGGCGAGACGCAGTTGGTTGGTACCACTTTCTCGGCAGTGTCAAAAAAGGTCGAATAACGCAGGAGAAAAACCGGGAGAACGGTAAATGAAATCATTCTACCGACATATTTTTTCTCTTGCCCCTGGCATTGATCCCACTTTTAACTGCCTGCCCCCTTGCAACCCCACTGCACCGGGGTCAGGCTCTAGACTCACCCTAGGGAACCCTTCCGACAACGCAAACGGAGCCAGTATCTTAGTGTCTTGGTAGCGGCTTCGTAGGGGCCTTTGTTGGTGCATAAATGGATTTCTCGACTCGAACCAACAGCTCGAACCTGCGGTCTTTTGCTTGTCTAGACACTCCGTGACTTAATACGTCGTTTCTTTCGGGGTGGAGGACCTAACTTTTAAGCACCTCGACTCCCGCCTTCAAAAACGGTCCGTTACCCTCCAAGTCCGTTCTGCTTTTCCCTTAGCCGTTATTGTCATTAAAGCTTAATGAAAAGTCACCCACTACTTAGGCACCAACCTAGCTTGTTCTTGGACGCAAGCAGACACAATGGCTCCTTCGTTGATCACCCCGCCGCCCAGCCGTTGTGGTGAGACATTGGACATTTCCCAAGACTCTTGCCTAGGCCAAGATCAGCATGTCCAGCCTGATGGCCACTGGATCAGGTTGCCCGAGGCCCTGTTCTCGTCCATCATGGCCGTGGAGCCAGAGGTGAACCCTCTGTACAGGGAGTCAAAGGCCCTATCAGATAAATGGCTACAGACGTAAGGATCATGATCCTATATCTCGCTAAACTGTTTCAGACAAAGACACTGACCACAATTCCGTACAGTGCATTGCGAATGAACGAAAAAACTGCCAGTATCTGGAGCAGACTTGACATCGCCTACATGAGCGCAATTTGCGCCCCGCATGCTGATCTCGAGACGTTAAAACTCATGAATGATTGGAACGGATGGGTCTTTGCGTTTGATGACCGTGAGTGCAAGCAAACAAACACTTCCCCAGCCAGCCCTGAACCCCAAATTCCAGCCGCGCCACAACGGGCCGCTCCGTTGTGCATTCCAAAAAGTGGTTTCCACTGACAAAATAAATGTAGCCTTTGACGAGGGTATTTTCGCAAACGATCCCATCAAAGCCGCCGAAGAGGTCATCTACACACTTTCTACTCTCGACAGTGTCCACCCTGTAGTATCAGCTGCAGAGAACCCCCTGCGCCACACACTGCAATCATGCTGGATGCGCTTTAGAGAACGGTCGAGCCCTGGCCTGCAATACCGTTGGAAGAAGCACCTAACCATGTACTGCATCGGCGTACTGCAACAGGTTGGTGTCCAACATAGGGCTTCGCGACCGACAGTCGAAGAATATATGGATATGCGCGCCGGCTGCGTAGGTGCTTACCCCTGCATAGGTCTGATGGAGTAAGTGCTTCCCCCCCCCCCCCAAATTCCGAGTCGTCGTTCCAATGTGTTACACCGGCTTCCCTAGACTGGAGGGCCACGAATCCAGTAAACCTTGTTACCCAAAAAACTAGCTGTATTCGAAGCCGGATCTCTGGTGGTATGGCGCTACCAGTCACTACCAGTCACTACCAGCCTAGTTCGATCCGTAATTTGCTATAGTTGGCCACCGTGGTTTCGAGCTCGTATTACACCCAATCATATACGAATCCCAATGCTGATGGCCCAATCAACAGATTTGCCGAAGGAATTGACTTACCACAACACGTCATGGACCACCCTTCTATGGAGGCCATATCTCGAATTACATGCGATTTAGTCACACTGTAAGCAACATTGATGCCCAATGCTCTCGCTCTCAGCTAACATTCCATAGCCAAAATGACTTGTGCTCATACCGCAAGGACCTTATCCAAGGTGAAGAAAGCAACGTCATCTTTATCTTGAGAGACCAAGGGATGACGGATCAACAAGCCGTTGACCGAATCGGCGAAATGCTTTGCGACTGCTACAAGAGATGGCATGCCGCGATACTTGACCTTCCCTACTGGGGAGAGGGTATCGACAGGGATGTCATAAAGTTTGTTAATGGCTGCCGCAACATTGCTCTTGGAAACCTGCATTGGAGGTAGTTACATGTGATTCTAAATGTTTGAGGCCATGCTAACGTTAGACCTGTAGTCTTTATACTTTTAGATACTTGGGAACCGAGGGCCCAGAAGTCAAGAGGACACGCATGATGAAGTTACCCTTCATCTCGAAACAATCTGCAGGGTGCAGATAACCTGGTGATGGCAGACTAATGATGGCGGTGCATGGTGTCGGGAGCTTGAATCCATATACCCATAACAACGATATTCGGAACACGAAAACAGCATAGCGATATATACGACTTTGTAAATTTCTAAATTTAATGTCAAGTACCACGAGAAATCAAAACTAGCAGATGACGGCCACTCATGATAGAAAGCTGGCAAAGACACGTGAAACAACAATTTCTTACAAGTAGCGAGGGTTGTAGGTTAGCTGCAGGAGGCATACATCCTGACCAGCACACCACCTCTAGTAATGAAAAGCAATGTTTATAGGTCTTGCACAGAAGATGGATTCATTTATCCTATACAACAGCAACGTCATTTAGAGTATATGCTTTTTGATATTCATTCATATCATCACCGTCTTAACTGTCACAAATTTTAGGATTCAAGAAGTCTATGTAAAGGATTGCCCTTCCAAAAAGGGCCAAAGAGGTCATTACGAAAGAGAAAGCGGCTCAAGATGGAAAGTACAACAAGGAACTTTACAGAGATTTGG